>CM042684.1:383894678-384262848 GCA_023614405.1 Avena insularis
TGTGCCCCGGCCCCCACCTCCTCTTTATAGCGCTGCCATAGGGGCCCACCAACCTAGAAGTGGTTGGACGCCCCCGATCAGGGCGCGAGCAAGGGTTCGTCGAACCGTTGGGTTCGTACGAGGAGAGGTCAATCTAACATTCTCCCCCTTGATCTCGACTTTACTTTATACTTCACACTTTACTTGTTTCATCACGGTTTGGTACATAGAGCATGTTTCATTGTCACAGCTCAATTGCCGATAGAATCAGACAGCTACAATATACCTCTTGTTTTTGAAACAAATTCTGTTTCTTTTGGGACTCTTTGATCTAGAAATCATAGGCTTTCCCTTAATACCATGTCGGCTAAGTGCTCCTTGAACACATTGGGTGGTAAGCCTTTCGTTAGTGGATCCGCAAGCATATCCTTTGTCCTTATATGCTCGAGCCTTATAGTGTGATCCTGGATCTTTTCTCTCACAACATAATACTTTATCTCTGTTGGTTTGAAATCATTACTCAACTTGTTGTTGTGAGCATAAAATACTGCGGGCTCATTGTCACAGTACATCTTTAGTGGCTTGTCCACTTTCAAGTCGGGTATAAATTTGTTTAACCATATCGCCTGCCCCGTTGCCTCATAACATGCTATAAATTCTGCATACATGGTGGATGATGCAACTATTGACTGTTTGGAGCTTCTCCACAAAATAGCCCCTACCGCGAGAGTAAAGATGTATCCTGTCGTGGACTTTCGATCGTCTCTGTCTCCCGCAAAATTAGCGTCTAAAACCCCTCTTATTTCTAGGGAATTAGACCTTCTATATGTTAGCATGAGGTCATTTGTGCCTTGCGCATAACGCAAAGTTTTCTTTACCATCTTCTAGTGCTCTATGTCTGGATTCCCTTGATAGCTGCCGAGTACCTCGGTGATAAAAGCTAAGTTAGGGCGAGTGCACTCTTGTGCATACTGTAAGCTTCCAATGGCCGAAGCATATGGTACCACTTCCATTTTGATCGATCTCATATTGACTCTTGGGACATTGAAATTTTCCAAAACTATCGCCCTTGACTATAGAAGCAGGTGTGGTATTGCATGCATCAATACTGTATTTCTTTAAAATCTTCTCTAGGTATGCCTTCTGCGACAATTCTAGAACCCCATTTATCCTATCTTGGTGAATTTTTATGCCCAAAACATATGAATCTTCACCAAGATCTTTCATATCAAAGTTTGAGGATAAGGACTTCTTTGTTTTTAGTAGTAGACTGACATCGCTGCTAGCAAGCAAGATATCGTCCACATACAGAATTAGGAAGATGTATCTCCCACTTTTAAACTTTGCGTAAACGCAGTCGTCCTCAACATTCTCTCTAAAACCAAATTTCTCATCATGCCGCGTATCTTCTAGAGGTGGCTGCTGCTGCTCCCTTTCATGCTCAACAGTGGGTTCAATCGGCTCCTGACTAACAGGTTCCGGATCTTCACTCACTGTTGTCATGGGTGGAGTTGCAATAGGTGCTTGCACCAACAACCTCTAGGGTTATCGATGCAGGAACAACAGGTAGCTCGAAGAATGGCTCCTGAGTCATCGGATTAGGTGCATGCACCCTCTTCTCCTCAAGATCAATTTTCCGAGTTACCATCCCCCCCCCCCCTCGTCATTTCATCCTCTTCAAAAACAACATGTCTCGTTTCTACAAACTTTGTGTATCTGTCTTGACAGTAGAAACAAAAATCTTTTGACTTTTCAGGATAGCCAATGAAATGGCAACTAACTTTTTTGGGGCCAAGCTTTGCTATATTTTGGTTTCAATTAAATACTTTGGCCTCGGTTGGGCTCCCCCACACCCTTAGGTGTTGTAGCGAGGGAACTCTTCATGTTCACAACTAGTCTTTCTATTCTCCCCTCGAAATATGGCCTAAAATGTAGTGCCATAATTTTGACGAGTCATGAGTTCTCGTTCTTTTCTTTGGATCTTTATTTGACAAGGAAACATGCTTTTCCACATTACACACAGAATAAAAAAATTCAAGAGTAGATAATTAAAATAAGCTCATTGTGGATGAAAGCAACACCCACAAAATCTTTATTACAATAAATGGCACACTAGCCATGACATTCATAGTCTACTTTGTTCAAACACGATACACTTATAAAAATTTCTATGCAAAGAAAGAACATAGAGGGCATCCGTGAGCAAGATCGTCGATCCATTAGCAAGCTCCAAAGAGATGTCGCCAACAGCCTCAAAGTCCGCTAGGACTCCATTTGCGACTTCATCGCATCCTTTCCTTCTTCTCATCATCCTCGTCGAATGGAATCCCTATAATGAATTTGCAACATGAACAGTTGCACCTAAGTTAATCCACCAAGTAGATTTTGAAAACTGTGTATATAGGGATTCATTTACAAAAGAAACTATGTTGTTACCTTTCCTTGCCATAAGTTCCTTTAACCAAACAGAGCAATCTTTCTTGAAATGCCCTTTCTTGCCGTAGTGGAGACATGCATCTTTGTCTACTGGAAGAGCGGGCCTCTGCTGATGCTGATAGTGCATGGGATCTTTACCATATGGCTTAGTAGGGGAGCCATGATTGCTTTGAGTGAAATTCCTTTTCTTGTTGTCCTTGACAAAGTTCAAGGAACCTCCATTCTGGGCTTTGAGCCTCTCCTCTTCTTGAGTACACATGGCGATGGTCTTTTCTATGTCCCATTTTTCAGGGGCCATATTGTAATTGACAACAAAGTCCTCAAACTGTTAAGGCAGTGACACCATGACCAGGTAGACAATGAGAGCAGGCTTTATCTCCAGATCAGCTTCCATGGTCTTCAATTTGGCAGCCATGTTGCTCATCCGAGGATGTGCTCCCTGATGCCATGTCCACCTCCTGTATAGTTCTCTATCACCAACTGCTTCAGCAGCTGGGTTGCATATGTCTTTGAAGAGCTAGTGAACTGACTCTTTATTTTTTACATATACTCCCCTGCGGAAGCACACTCTATAATTCAACCAACAATTGCCGGCTCAATTGTGTTCTTTATAAGTACCATGCATTTTTTGTTGGCGTTCTGTCACTTTTGGTTCTCTATGGAGTATGCCAGCTCTACTGAAGCATAGTCTATTTTCTTTCTGCCCCATGAAGTATCATTATCAGCAGCATCTCTGATGGGCTCTGTCGGCTTGGTGGGAGGCTTGGTCTCAAGGACCCAATCGACCTCAGCGCAGATGAACGCGAAGTCCACCTTCCTTCTCCACTCGGAATAATTGTCACCTCTCAGTGTGAGAACCTCCTTGATGCAGTTCATCAAGTAGAACCCTCCTGAAAACCACAAAAAAGTGAGAATAGTAACAATTGCATGTATTAATCCAACGTTGGTCAAAATTAAGATATACAAATGTTTATGCAAATAATTCTATATCATCGTTGGGCAGATAATAGAACTAAAAGCACATGACTTTAATTACTTTGAAATAACACACTAATCACAATCATGATATTTACAACATTGGTTAGAAAAATAACATGAATATGACCAGAATATAACTTTAATATGCTCTAAAAAATTTAATATTATTTTTGTCTTTATTAAATTTTAAAAGAGCCCTTTGACTATTTGCAATGGAAGACTGAATTACAGATTCATTAAACTTTACATCTTTACAGAAACTTTTTACTGTTACTTTTGTATTTTCTAGACAAAATTTATTGGATAATTTTGTGTAGAAAGAACTGTGCAAAAATTATTAAAAACAGATAATTAAAACTCTAAAACAGCGAAAAAAAATAAACATGAAAAAAACTGGGTGTTGGCTGAAAACAGCCCACTGCTATAGCGCCCTGTGCAGAAAAAAGCAGCCCACAGGCCCGCTCTGCCGTCTACAGAGCACACACGGCTCTATGAGTCGCCCGTGTGGCGCTCGCCGCGGCCCGTCTGCGTCCCACGGCCTACCACCGCCCCAGGGAGCCCGCACGCACCCATCTCGGTCGTTCGTTCCCTGTGATGGAGATCGACGACTGCCCTTCTCTTTCGCCCGATCAAAAACCAGGGCGCCCCAACGCCCCTGTAACCCCAAGCCCCATTCACTCACTCCCCCCGCTCGCGTGCGCCCGCTCTCTGGCGGCGGCGTCGCTTGCCGTGGCTCGGTGAGGAGGCGGCGCCGCCCGGCCCTTGGCCGGCGACAAGCCCCTCCCGGTGCCCTTTCCTCTGTCCAGTCCTCCTCCCCCTAACCCCCCACTCCTCCGCGAGGCTAAGAGGCAGAGAGGGAGAACCCGCTCCATGGCAGCACCCCCTTTGGCCCCCTTGTTGGCGTGCGCATCCACCCGAGGGTGGGAGCGCCGCTGCCAAGCGGCTCAGGCGGTGGCGCCCTTTGCCGGCGGCGGTCGGTGGTGCTTTCTTTGTTTTGATTTCTAGATTTACTATTTGGGGATCTTCTCCTCTGTTTTTGATTCGGATTTGGGGTGTAACGGGGAAAAATGGGGCTTTTGTTTTGCTTTTCTTTGCCCCGTTAGGGGTTTGTTCTTCTTCCCGACCTTGGCTTGCCGATGCGTCGGGATCGAGAGGAACGGCACGGCCGTGTGGGCGGCGCACTTTGCCCATTTAGGGTTATGATTTTACTTTCTTTGCCTTTCTACCGAAAGATCTATAGAGCCAAACTCGCTCTGATACCATTGTTAGGCTGCTATTATGATCTGCTAGGGTAGATACCTTGCTAGGGTAGAACTAGACAGAGAGAGAGAGGAAGATAGAGGTTGTGTACCTTCGTTCTGGATCGATGAGCCAGAGGCGTTGGCCATGGCAGAGGGGCGACGGCGTGAGCGTGGGTAAGATGGCGGCGGTGGTGAGTCTTCCCGTAGCTAGCGCTAACCCTAGATCGGAAAGGATGGGATGTCGGCGGCGCGAACAGACTCGCACCGTGTCCCGGCCCCCACCTCCTCTTTATAGCGCTGCCACAGGGGCCCACCAACCTAGAAGTGGTTAGACGCCCCTGATCAGGGCACGAGCAAGGGTTCGTCGAACCGTTGGGTTCGTACGAGGAGAGGTCAATCTAACAGACGTAAGTCCAACAAGACTGCAGGAGGAGGAGATGCCCCTGCAACCGTTGAACCTCGAACAGAAGGAGACATTCCGCCTCACCTTGAAGGCTTCCCCGCTCGAGGAGGAGGCACGCTGGGCCGGGATGGCCACGACGCTGCACAACTCGACGATGGCAGTGCGGCAACAACAAGCACCACCGTGGCTGTTGCAATAACATCAGCAACCTCCGCAATCGCCGTAGCATTAGCCTACACATGCGTGGCCGAGGCAACATCCAAGGGGTCAAGAGGAGTGGAATTCCCCGCCTCAATAATAGCACATGCTGGTGTAGTGGCCCCTGGTGCCATGGTCACTACAGCCATTCATCGACCTCTCCGGGTCCCGGGATGAGAAAGCTAGGTTTTTTAGTTCTTTTAGTACTCACTTCGATTCATATTATTGATTCAAATTTGTCCAGATACAGATATATCTAACACTAAAACTTATCTAGATACATTTGTAAATCTAAATCAAATAATTTGGATTGGAGGGAGTATATATGTTTTTTTAATGTAAATTAAGTTTGTTTCAAATGAAATATTATGAAGAATAATTTGGGTTGGGCTGCTGGGAGTATCCCTCACATGGACACGGCCAAGTTTTGTTATCTGCGAACCGTTCCATACGGACCAAACAGACACATTTCATGTCCAAAATTGATCGGCCGGTCGGAGATGCCCTTCGAGACCATCGGCGAGTGAACCTTCTCCGCCACCTTCACCATCCATGAAACACGGCCCCTAACACGTACGATTTCCTTTATTTTTTCATTCGTTCCGACGCAGAGAGAAGCTCGACGTGACAGAGAGCACGTCAAGTTCACGTACATGTCTCATCTTGCGCGATGTGTGCATCTCGAGCTAGCTAGCAGAGCCTTCTCGTCTTGTCCGCCTTGTTGAGGAGGCTAGCTCCCGCAGAGAGGTTGGCGAGGGGAGCTACTCGCTCATGGTGAAGCTGTCGGACAAGTCTCGTCCGACCACACCTCGCTGGAACAGAACCTTTGCGAGGGTGGATGCAGGTTCTAGTGCAGGCTCAGAATACAGGTATGCGAGCATCTACTTGAGACGAGCAGCAAGGCACTGTTCGACGTGGAAACCGAGGGTGCTTTCTACGGTGGAACGTGAGGAGAACGTAATATGTCCTATCTCACCCCTGTATCATCCATTCCCCATACCTTTCATGCCTATAGTTTCAAAATTGTGGTGGATGGCGTGGCCCAGTTTGTGGTTACCGATGGGCGCGCCCGTGAGGTAGAGAGACGTAATGTAGCTCGTCCATGAACGAGATATGGTGTTTTTTTTTTAATGTAGAGGTGTTTTTGTAGGCAGTTTAGGGCGATTGCTGGTAGGGGCGCTGCTGACATCTAATAAGGCCATTCAGGCAGTGAAGTCCTCCGTTGCATTCAAGCTCCAACTATAGCTTTGCGGTGGTTGCTTCAATCAATCTTCCACGTGAACTTTTGAGTGCAGTAGCTCTGGCTGCACGTTGGTCCTTTTTTGAAGATGGAAGTTTTTTCCTTACCTCAGGCCTGTGCATCAACGATCCATGCACATCCATATATTTATTGTTACTCCTCAGATTTGTCTAGATTCGATATAAATCTGATATAATTAATTTTGATCGGAGGGAGTACATAGTCTGCAGCTCACGTAAAAACATAGTAATGATATATATGACTCATGAAAATAAGCTCAGTCACTGGGAAGCCTACGCGACGAAGACTGAACCGGGACAAAAGTTCCTTACATCCTGGGCTCCATCTCATCCTACTGCGTGGACCGTTGTAGGACAACCTACAACCACAGCTAATTTGTACGACGGAGCAACACCTGCACCAAAGAGATAGCCTTCTTCTTATAAATAGACAAGATCATCTCACAAAATCAAATAGACCAAAACATCGACGCTGTTCCAAAAAATAAGAGAACCGAGTGACTTACCAATACGTATTGACCAATATTCAAATATATGTACAAGGACGAATGATGTTAAAAATATAATATTTTGCACGCCATGCCAACCGATCCATTGGGCAGTCAAGAAATAAGCGTTGTATTTTCTGCTGATGAAAGCAAAAAAAACCTTGTCTACTATTCGCATGCCAGCAGCTTGTTGCTAAGTTTGCTATATGGAATAGCAGAAATTGCATTATTTTTTACAAGAAGAGTGGTACAATTTTTTTGCAGATTATTCGCTGGCTGCTCATTCCGTCCAACTTACAAACCGCAAGGTGAAACTACTTCTAAAAGAAAATTCGGTCGACCGTGTGCGATTGATTTGTTAACATTCTTGGAAAACTGACAAAACATGAACATGAAATTAAGAAGTTACAGTTAACAAAACCCAGAGCTAATTGTCAGAATGGAATTACATCGCCGACCTACATCTTTTTCATTTATAGTTTATTTTCAGACGAAACATGGTTACGTTAATTAAAAGGGTTTAGAGAAGAAAAAGTTAAGAAACGTGCATGGAGGGTCACTTGCTGGAAATGGCTAATTCGAGCGTTCTTGCATGATCCGGAGATGTATTGAGTTGCTACTGGCCTCCATTAAGTTCGTTTTTGGCTCACTATACTTTAGCTAGCTTCCATGTGTCCTACCAAACACATCTTTAGAGTTAGTAGAATAGGTCGTCGGGCTTTGTCTCTTTCTTTCCTTGTACCTCCTATTCCTACAAGTTCTATAACAATGACAACATTTGCTATACTGTGATGTTAGAGAGTTGCATGGCGAGCAATAAAGCGTCAATAAGCCGGTCTTGGATGAGAAATGGCCCTAGCTACACGTGTATAGAGGTTATATATGTGGTCGACATTTAATTTATACAACAGGGAGCAAGAGTGTGAAACTAGTATGTGGAATGGGTGAGAGGTAAAGGATAAGTAGTAGAAGGATCATAGCCTATTTACTAGAAAGTTTGGCACTTTATCTGCTCTTACCGGGGAATGCGCATCATACTATCCTCATGTCATGATCAGGGCCGGACCTGAGATTTCGAGGGTCCGGGGCGAACTAGAATTTGGGGGCCCTCAGTTAGGTCCTGATTTTTTTATGTGGATGAATTGGTGCCAATAAGACTTAAATTGTTCCAATATCTATATTTGTACAAAGGTAGTATAGTATATGAAAGGATCGTATGGGCACCTAGAGGGGGGTGAATAGGTACTACTTCAAATTTTACTCTTTTTCAAATTAGGGTTTGACAAGAAAGGTAAATTCTCTATATTATGCAACTAAGGTGAATTTACCTATATGACAAACAAGCACAAACTAAACAATAACTAGATAAGTAAAGTGCAGTAAAGGATAGAAGTAACCAAAGTGGAGCACACGGAGACACAGGGATTTGTTTCTCGTAGCTCCTTCCTTTTGAGGGGAAGTACGTCTACGTTTGGAGAGGGTGTGGTTTCAAACCACCAACGCCACGAGAGACCTCCCTTGTTCTCCGATGAACCTCACCCCAACGGGTTCGATTCACCTCTTCCACTATACGGCAACCTTCGAGGTGGAAGTCGGCACCTATACAACGAGTTTAGGGCACACATCCACAACTTAATTGGAGGCTCTCAAATACAAGCAAGCTGTCAAACAATCAAAGACAAGCTTGTAAGAACCAAATCAAAACCTAGGGTTTCCAACGAAACACTAGAGCATGGGGTCCCTCAAGTGAATGAGGGGGAAATGAAGATCTCTCTTGGTGAAGCTGTAGATCAAGGCCTCCTCCTTCGATTCTCCAAAGATCAAAGACTTTGGATGGTTGGATGAAGAGATCTTGTTGATTTGGTGGCTCAAATGGACATGGCGTTCTTGAGGTGGACGAGCAGCTAGAACAAGGGGATAAGGTCCTCTATTTATAGCCCCTCGCATCTGTGAACCGTTTTCTGACCGTTGGAGAAGAAGCAGACCGGAGACTCCAGACAACCTCCGGACCAGCCTCCGGACCGACCGACAGAATGACCCAGCCCACTTGGGAGCCAAGTGGACCGGAGACTCCGGTCCCTCTACACCGGAGACTCCGGCCTGGGGCATGGACCGGAGACTCCGGACCAGCCTCCGGACCAACCTCTGGACCACCCTTCTGGTTGTCCCAGGCATGAAACTAGAAGCCCACTCCGGAGACTCCTGGGGAAACTCCAGACCACACCGGAGACTCCGGTCATGATAGACCGGAGACTCCGGTCTAGAAATCCCAAGAAGTAAGTGATAGTGCAGGGAATGCTCTGCAAGTTATTGGTCCTTTTCACTTTGTAAAATATCAACCTGTAGACAATAGCAAACTGTAAAATAGGTCTACTAGTTGTTAATGAACACCAAAAGTGATTTATGACAGTAAATGTCCTTTCAATCTCCCCCTTTTTGGTTTTCGATGACAACTAGTGATTTTTGCATGAAAAAGGTCTGCAGTGACTTATGACAGAGTATGGACATGCTCCCCCTGCCTATGTGCCCAAAGATAAATATGTAAAGCAGGCAAGGTAGGTAGAGTATGGATAAAACACATAGTTCTCACACGAGTTACAATAAAGTTGGAGCACCCACAGAGTCACACACACACACACACAAATAGCAAACAGTGTCCCGCAATAACATAAGACAAATAGAGATGAGAAAGCAACTACGAATCAAGTAGCCCAAACCCATGCAAATCCCGATGACAATGTCTTCTCCCCCTTTGGCATCGAAACACCAAAAAAGGGAAAAGACCTAAGCTAGCGTCCCAGCGGATCAGTAGTCCTCGTCATCATCCTCCTCATCCATATCCTAATCCTCATCATCATCATAGTCCTCATCACCATCTGGAGCTGCAGGCCATTTACCGTGAGGGCGAGAGGAGGATGTACCTTGGTACCCAAATCCAGAAGTGACATCAGAAAAGGTCTTCCAATCCACCAAGCTGTCATGTTGGGCATTCCATGCCCCAAACGAAAGAGTGTGATCGGACTCGGTGGATGGCTGGGCGCCATGCTCGTCAGTGTACTCAGACTCACCTTCCGCATCATACGCTTCACCCTGAGCCTTGATTTCATTGAGAAGTTTCTCGGTGCGACGGTTGCTTTTGTAGGAACCATGCTGTTGCTTGTGGATGTCCACATCCATGCAACACAGGGTCCCCTCCCAGAATGAGGCCTTCTTGACCCTCTCATGGACATAGTCACTTGTCATGGGAGGAAGAGGTGCATTGGAAGCATTCTTCCTCCGAGCCCTAGGAGGAGAGGGGGCCCTTTCGGTCTCTGAGATTTCCTCCTCCATATGTGCATGGGAGCGTCTAGGGGGAGCCCTCATTTCCCCTTTCTGCTGCAGAGGTACGAGAGTGTGCTCGGTAAGGTTGGGAGGCATAGCAAGCGGAGAACCATGTTGCTGAGTGTTGATGAGTCTCATGACCAGGGGTGCATATGGAGGGTCCTTCTTGTATAAGATGGCATGATACATCTCCTCAAATATGTAATCCATCACATCAATAGGATCAGCATCAGCGTCGGGGTCAGCCATGTAAGTTTTGTGGGTGTGATACAGCAAGTTGACCAAACCACATCTGATGGCATCATCATTCCCAACACTAGGGGAAATGGTCTGGCGGAAGATCCTCAACATCAGATTGTAGAGAGGCTTGAGTCCCTTGGACCCTCCCACAACACCCTCACTACCATATAAAGGGGCAAGCTTGTTCTTGTTCACCCCAAGAGCTGCTGAGTGCATGCGAACTCCAACATGAGTAGATACCCCCTGGAATGTCTCGAAGATAGCCTCAACAAAGTCATAGAAAGTTGCAGAACAACGGTGATTGCCAGTCATCCAAGTCATAGTCCTGGCTTGGTCAGTCCCAAACACAACTATGGCGTAGAACTGCTGCACAAGGGTGATGTTGTAGTCTTCACGGAGCTCCATCAAGTTGAACATCCCCAACTTCTCACTAATCCATAGAGCATCAGAGAAGTAGGGGCTCTTCCTCATCTGCTCAACACTCAAGTACTTCTGGGGGCACACAGGAGATCTCTTGAGCACACTGTAAATGTCTTTCATGAAGACAACTTGCTCCTTCCTCCAATAACAGGGGTCATCACTAGTGTGAGGCAATTCATAGAAATTAGTCTTCCGTAGCTCACGGTACTCCTGCTTAGACATGCGGGCCAAAGACTGAAGATTGTTGTATTTTGCCCTCTTGGCACGGTTCTCTTCCTCAACCCTATTTTGTTCCCGCCGCATATAGGCCGCATCACGGGCCTACTGTCTACGGTTGGATGGGGCACAATGTACTGACCCTCAGACTCATCATATTGAGGGTCCCCTCTCTTCATCTTGGCCTTGGTGCGAGGAGGACGACGAGAGCCAGAACCTATGAAAAGCAGCGAGGGAGATAGCATGGAGGTAAGTATATATATGTCCCACGAAGGCAGCACAGAACCCTTGAGACCTAGCAAGACGTGTCAGATTCAACACACACCGGAGTCTCCGTGGTCCACACCGGAGTCTCCGGCCTAGACCGGAGTCTCCGGCATGCGGGCCAGAGTCTCCGGTCAGGCGACTCGGGGGAAGAACAGGGAGGCTCCAATGGTGTTGAATCCAACAGATCGGCCAGGGTAACAAGAGTAGAGTACACAAGTGCACGCAAACAAGGGATTCCCATTGCCAAAACTAGTACCAATCCTCAAAAACAAAGTAAGGGAAGAACCCTAGGTGGGAAAAAGGAGGAGAGGTACCAGATCTGTCCATGGGATGGATTCCACTGGTGGGAATCACCCAATGGTGGAAAGGAGATGATTGGCCGGCGGCACGGCGGATCCCAGGGGCTTCTTGACCTCCGGGGAGGAGATTTGGGAGAGGAGGCGACGAGGTAGTGAGGGGAGGACGGGGGTGGATGAATGAAACTGCTGTTTCAGTTCACCCCGTCCTCCCTTTAAGTGGTCAGAAACCGTCCAGACCGGAGACTCCGGTCTACACCGGAGACTCTTGTCTACACCGGAGACTCCGGCCCACACCGGAGACTCCGGTCCTCCTCGACCAACAAGCTCCAAGGTGAGTGTATGGGGACATATATTAGATAGAGTGGGTTTTCAGGACAGAGGGAGGGCTTGGGTTAAGATCTCACACTGTGAAAAGTCAAGAAAACCACAGAAATCTATTCAAATGCGTCAAGTAAATCCGAACTAAGACCCAACTCTTCAAATGAGAAGAGGGTGGTGGCCGAAGCCACCATGTAGGAGTTTGTGGCATGACACCATGAAGAATTATCCTTGGGTTCATAGCCACTACTCAACAATAACGCTCACATATCACTAAATGATACTAAGAGAATTGAATTTCTTAATGTTGGCATTATGGGGGAGGGATAGTCCAATGAATTAGGACCGCACTCCTCCTATCTCCAAGCCTGCACCTACACCAAATATGGGTCAAAACATAGGTGAGTATGCAAGGCAATCAAGTCAAGCTCCTCGAATCCACGATATTTAGTTCATTCCTCAAATAACAAAACCTTGCTTCATCAAGTGGCTTCGTGAAAATGTCGGCAAGTTGGTCTTTGGTTGACACATATGACAACTCAATATCACCTCGGGGAACATGATCTCTAATGAAGTGATGAAGAATCTCAATATGCTTTGTTCTTGTATGGTCCACTGGGTTATATGCAATCTTGATAGCACTTTCATTGTCACATAGAAGAGGCACTTTGTCACAATGGACACCGTATTCCTTTAAAGTTTGCCTCATCCATAGCAATTGTGTACACGCACTAGTAGCAGCCACATACTCGGCTTCGGCGGTGGAAAGAGATATACAATTTTGCTTCTTAGAAGACCAACATACCAAGGACCTCCCGAGGAATTGGCAAGCCTTGGAGGTTGATTTTCTATCATCCTTGTCACCAGCCCAATCCGAATCCGTGTACCCACAAAGAGAGAAAGTTGAGCCCCTAGGATACCAAATACCATAGTCTGGGGTATGAACCAAATATCGAAAGATTCTCTTGACTGCCATCAAATGGCTTTCTTTACGAGCCGCTTGATATCTTGCACACACTCCTACAGTCAACACAATATCGGGTCTAGATGCACAAAGGTAAAGCAAAGAGCCAATCACCGACCGGTATACCTTTTGGTCCATATCTTTACCATTTGGGTTTAGTTCAAGATGAGTCTTTGTTGCCATGGGAGTGGGAGCTCCATTGAGATCTTTCATATTGAATCTTTTGAGCATATCTTGAGTATACTTGGCTTGGTTGAAGAATGTACCACCTCTCACTTGCTTGATCTCAAAACCAAGAAATACTCTCAATTCTCCCATCATAGACATCATGAACCTGTCAGTCATCAGCTTAGAGAATCATCATTAAAAGCTTTGTTAGATGAGCCAAAGATAATATCATCTACATAAATTTGGTATACAAAAAGTTCCCCATTAACCCTCTTGGTAAAGAGAGTGGGATCGATTTTCCCAACCTCAAACCCACAATCTAACAACAACTCTCTAAGGTGCTCATACCACGAGCGTGGGGCTTGCTTGAGCCCATAGAGTGCCTTATCGAGTTTGTAGACATGGTTTGGAAAGTTGGGATCCTCAAATCCAGGGGGTTGTTTCACATATACCAACTCATGCAATGGACCATTGAGAAATGCACTTTCTACATCCATTTGTTGTAGTTTAAATTTATGATGTGCCGCATAAGCAAGAAGGATATGGATGGACTCAAGGCGATCCACGGGTGCATAAGTCTCTCCATAATCAATGCCTTCAATTTGAGAGAACCCTTGTGCAACCAATCTTGCCTTGTTCCTTATCACAATTCCATGCTCATCTTGCTTGTTCTTGAAGATCCACTTGGTGCCTATAACATTGCGGCAATCCTTTGGCTTTTCCACTAACTTCCATACTTTGTTTCTCTCAAAGTTGTTGATCTCTTTGTGCATTGCATCCAACCAATCTGAATCTTTAAGAGCTTCCCATACTTTCTTTGGTTCCACCATGGAAATGTGTGCTTGGTGCTCACCAAAGTTCTTCAGTTGAGCTCGAGTAGATATCCCTCTTCTTAGATCTCCAACCACATTCTCAAGAGTGTGGTCTCTTAATTCCAATATTCTATCCATTCTAGCTTGGCGACGAGTTTCGATTTCCTTATTGTTTCTTGCTGGGATCACTTCATCATTTTGGTCCTCGTCTTGACCATTAACTTAACCTTGATCATCATTGAAAATATTCTCTTCTATAGGGGGGAAGGATTGACCTTGGTCTTGATCAATCCCACAGCTAGCCAGGTATTCAGCTGTACTTATGGCAGTTTGTATAGATCTTTCTTGTGTAATGACCTTAGCACCACTGGACATCCTGGCAAACGGAGACTCAAAAACCTCTTGGCTAGAGGCATCTTCTTGATAAGTAGGTTGTGGGTCCACAACTTGTCTTTGGCATGGGTCGTTGTCCACCTCGACAGTAGCTTGTTGAAGTTGTGAAGATGAGGGCTCCACTTGAGTAGAGCATAGTTCTTATCGATCCACCATAAGGGGTTCCTCAACAGGGCGGATGAAACCCGCACCCATTCTTCCTATGGCATCCTGAGGCATTTCATCATCTACATCACAAACATCAACACGCCCCGCTTGGGGACCATCATATTCTTCAAACACCACACTACAAGATTCTATGACAATTCCCGAGAGCTTGTCATAGATTCTATAAGTGTGGGATTCGAGACCATAACCAACAAAAATACCCTCTAATGCTTTGGAATCAAACTTGGATAAACGAATGCCCTTAATGCGATAGAAGCACTTACAACCGAATACTCGGAAGTAAGAAACATTAGGCTTGTTACCGGTAAGGATTTCATATGGAGTCTTGATCAATTCTTTGCGGAGGTAGAGACGGTTTGATGCATGGCATGCGGTGGAGATAGCTTCAGCCCAAAAATTGTATGGAGATTTGATGTCCGCCAACATAGTCCTTGCCATGTCAATGAAAGTCCGGTTCTTCCTCTCAGCTACACCATTTTGTTGAGGGGTATATGCAGCGGAATATTGATGTTTTATTCCCTCATCACTAAGAAATCCATTTAATGTGTAGTTCTTGAACTCGGTACCATTGTCACTTCTTATTGTTAATACTGGGATGTTGTGTTGATGTTGAGCCCTGTTGATGAAGTCAATGAAGTTCTCTTGGGTCTCACTTTTTAACTTGAAGAAATATACCCAAGTGTACCTTGAGTAGTCATCAACAATCACCAAACAATATTTCTTCCCACCAAGACTTGCATGATACGGAGGACCAAAGAGATCCACATGAAGAAGCTCCAAGATCCTCTTCGACTTGATGTAGTTCTTTGGCTTGTGGGGAGAATCATGCATCTTTCCTTCAACGCATGCCCTGCAAACACGATCTTTGGCAAAGCAAACATTTTCTTTTAGTCCAACAATATGACCATCCTTATGGAGGTTTTGCAAAGTTCTCATGTTGACATGGGCTAGACGGCGATGCCATAGCCAACCCACATCGGACTTGTAGTGGTTTTCCCCGAGAAGTCCACCACATAGAAGTCATCCTCGACGTACCCAACGAAAGCAACATTTAGAGTCTTGCTCCACAAGAGGATTACAATATCAACATCAATGAAGACAGCAAAACCCATCTTTCCTAAAGCACGGACTAAAAGTAAATTATAGCCAAGGGTCTCAACAAGCATGACGTCCACGAGAGTGATATCGTGTGCGACCACAACTTTGTTGAAACCCATTACCTTAGACTTTGACTTGTCGGCATATGTCATGGATATTTGATCAACATTAGGTCTCAACTCCTTGACACTAGACGCGCTTCCGGTCATATGACTTGTGCAACCACTATCAAGCACCCACTTTGACCCTCCGGAAGCATAGGTCTACAAAAGATCAAACTAGATTTTAGGTACCCATTTTTCAATGGGTCCTCTTTTGTTAGCAACAAGGGTCTTGGGAACCCAAATAGACCATGCAATATAACCATCAAATGGGCCAACATATTGTGCATACACATCACCATTATAATTACGCATAAGAACATAATGAGGGTTAGCACTACCCGCAAAATCATCATGAGACATAGTTTTGTCACTTGTGGTTTTACTTCCCACAATGACCTTGTTCTTTTCTTGGGCGGGATTGGCCTTATTCTTCTTGTTGTTCTTTTTCTTCTTGGCTTTAGAGATAAAACCAATGCCCCCTTTTTCACCATTTGACATTTTCTTGCTCAAAAGATCATCAATAGACTTGTTTCCTTTTGGAAAGGAGGTCTTATCTAGCTCCCCCTTCAACCTAGCATGTTCTACAAGTGTATTTGTACAACTAGAAGGAATGAATGTACTAGGTGAGGGAGTATTGATCAATTGAGTTTGAAGCTTTTCACGAGACTTTGTGAGAGACAAGAATTCACCTTCCAAGGCCTTGTGAGCCATGTCAAGTGACCTAAAGTCCTCGACAAGTTTTTCATGAACAACATCAAACTCAATCTTGTCCTTTTTAGCCTTTTTATATTTAGCAATAGCATGATCATGTTCCTTGATGAGTTTATTAATGATGAGATCATTTGCATCATCAAGACCCTCTAGTTTAGTTTCAAGAGATAATCTAATTTCTTGTTCTTCTTCTAGAGCATTACTTAGAGCTTCTACCTCAATCATGTGCTCTCTTCCTAATTGACATCTCTCATCTAAAAGCTCTTGTGTGTGTGAAAGTTGATTTAGGAGGTCCACAACATGTTTCTTGTGTTCCCCTTGCAAGTTATTCATGAACACATCAAAAGCAACTAATTCCTTTTGACCTCAAGAGATAACTCATCATCAAAATCATCATTGATTAAGGAAGTGGAGTGTGATGATGATAATACCTCCGTTCCTCCTGCCGTAAGGCAAGTGACGTTCTTGTTGGAGATATTCTCATTTGGAGAGTCGAAGAGTGAGAATGAAGGAGTACAAGTAGTGGCAAGAGCCGCCACACCACTTGGTGTATCTTCTTCTTCCTCTTGATCATCATCATCGGAGGAGTACTCTTCATGTGTGATCAAGACAATTTCTCATGTCTTCTTGTTGGCTGGGTTCCTTTTGATAAAGGGTTTCTTGTAGGGAGCTTTGGAGGTCTTCTTCAACACAAGTTTACCCCCATGGTCTTCTCTTTTCTCATAGGGACAAGTTGCAACGAAGTGATAGCGGTCACCACAATTGAAACAAGTTCTCAACTTGGACCCATTGCCTCTACTCCCATTGGGGTTGCTTCTTTGTTGCATTTCCATCTTGGCCTTGGCGGGATCTTTCCAAAAGTTTCTTGCATAGAAGGCCATGTATTCACCATGAGCAATCTTGACATCTTCAGGGTGGCTCATTGAAGGTCCCTCATCACTTCCTTCATCTTCATCATACTCCACAACCTTGGCCTTCAAGGCAAGATTGACACCACTACTCATTCCAATGGCACGAGCACGGGTGTCTTTTGTTGGAGATATGCCCAAGAGGCAATAATAAAAGTGGTTATTATTATATCTTTGTGTTTATGATGAATGTTTACATCCCATGCTATAATTGTATTATAAGGAAACACTAATACATGTGTGTTTTGTAAACATAAAAGAGTCCCTAGTAAGCCTCTTGTGGAACTAGCTTGTTGATTAAATGATGATCATGGTTTCCTGATCATGGACATTGGATGTCATTAATAACAAGGTTATATCATTAGGAGAATGATGTGATGGACACACACCCATAGTAAGCGTAGCATAAGATCAAGTCATTAAGTTCAGATTATTGTAAGCTTTCAAATGCATAGTAACCTAATCCTTCGACCATGAGGTTATGTTAATCACCATCACCGGATGGGTACTTTGATGACATCAAACACCGCTCAGAATCGGGTGGTTATAAAGGTGTCATTGGGTATTCTGAAAGTATGTGTTGAAGCGCATGGACCAAGATTGGGATTTGTCCATCCATATGACGGATAGATATACTCTGGGCCCTCTCGGTGGAATGCAATCTAGTTAGCTTGCAAGCATGTGACTAGGTAACAAGGGATGACATAACATGGAACGAGTAAAGAGTACTTATCGGTAACGAGGTAGAACTAGGTATAGAGATACCGACGATCAAACCTCGGATAAGTAGAATATCGCGTGACAAAGGGAATTGGTTTCGTATGTTAATGGTTCTATCAATCACAAAGTCATCGTTGAGTATGTGGGAGCCGTTATGGATCTCCAGATCCCGCTGATGGTTATTGATCAGAGAGGTGTCTTCATCATGTCTGCATATTCACGAACCGTAGGGTGACACACTTAAGGTTCGAAATTGTTTTAAGTAGATATGGAATATGCGTTGGAAACCGAATGTTGTTCGGAGTCTCGGATTGGATCCGGAACATCACGAGGAGATCCGGAATGGTCCGGATAATAAAGATTCATATATTGGGGATCATTTTCTAAGTTAGGAAATGTTCCGGAGTGTTTGTATGGAGATTCTAGAAGGTTCTGGAATGTTCTGGAAGGTTCTAGAAGAGTTATTGGTGTTTGCTTGAAAACCAAGAAAGGGTCAAAGGAAACCTTGTGGGGCGAGACACGGATTCGTGGGGGAGGAGGACTCCTCCCCCCTTCCCAACCCACCGGCCATAGGAGGGGAGTCCTACTAGGACTCCCCCTCCCCAGGCACGCCTCCCTCCTTTAAATAGAAGGGAGGGGCGCCCCCTCCTAGCCCTCTCTCATAACAAGCTCTAGCCGCCGCCTCTCTCCTCTACCTTCGCTCTGCTCTGGCTTAGGCGAAGCCCTGCAGAATTCTCTCCTCCACCACCACCACCACACCGTCGTCTTCTGGGATTCCGTGGAGAAGATCTACTACCTCCTGCTCATTTGGAACAGGGAGAGGAAGGTCTGCCGACTCGCACGTGTGACCGATTGTGGAAGCGGCTGCCGGAACGCTGGCGCGGAAGGATCGTCCCACACGATCTTGAGATCGCCAAGTGATCGACTACATCAACCCCGAGATCTAATCTCGTAACGCTTTGGTCTCGAGGTTAGTACAAGATCTATCTCGTTGCTCATGTCTAATAGATTAGATCTTGGCTTTTATCTAGATTAGATCTAGGTTTTGTTCGTTCTTCGGTAGAAATTTTTGTTTTCCATGCTACGAACCCATCGGTGGTATCGAGCCTTGTCTATGCGTAGATCTCATTGCTGAGTAGAACACAATGATGTTGTGGGCGTTGGTGCTCGTGCTGCCTTTTGCTATGTGTGTACTTTGCATCTTGCGGTATGGTGGGATGAAGCAGCTCGCCAACATTACATGTCATCGTTACATGAGACTTGCTCCACGCTTGACGTGTAACTTGCTTGCACAAGTGGCTTTAGGTGTCATCTCTCCCATCATAGTATAGATCCAATCTACACTTTGCACTTGATAGCACTTGTATCAACGTTGTGGTTCAGTTTTGTAGGTAAGATCCATTCTTATTAAAGCCCCAAACCACGTAAACTTGCAAAAGAAAGAAAATTAGAGGCGTCTAACTTGTTTTTGCGGGGTTGTTGTGGATGTGATATGGCCATCATGTGATTGTGATTATATTTGATGTATGCAATGATCCTTGTTGTAATATGGCAACCGCAGAGCCTAACGGTTGTCTTTAATTCTGTTAAGACTTGCGTGTCTAATCATCTTGTAATAGCTTTATTCCAAGTAGTTGTAATAGTTCTGTGATGATGGACAACCATGAAGCGGACCCGACCTTGACGCAATGTGGTGATGATGGAGATCATGTTAGTGCTTTGGAGATGGGGATCAAAGGCATAAGAAGAAAGGGCCATATCATATCACACTAATTATGAATTGCCTATGATGTTAATCCTTTATGCATCTTGTATTGCTTAGATCATGCAGTAGCATTATAAGATGATCCCTCTCACTAAATATCAAGTAATAAAGTGTTCATCCTTAGTTGGCACCGTTGCTAAGACTCGTCGTCTCGAAGCATCTCGTGATGATCGGGTGATAGATTCTACGTGTGCATACAACGGGCAAGCCAGATTTGCACATGCGGAAACTAAGGTTAATCTTGACGAGCCTAGCATGTACAGACATGGTCTCGAACACGGAACCGAAAGGTAGAGCATGAATCATATAAGTGATGTGATGAACATGAAGATTGTTCGCCGATGAAACTACATCTTCTCTCGTGAAGATGCTTGGTGTAGTGGACTTGGTTCTGTAATCACTAAGACAATGTGAGGGATGTTGTTTTGAGTGGAGTTCACCTAGTTAATTTAAGAATTAAAGTAGAACTCAATTTATCATAAACTTAGTCTAAACTACTTGCAAATATTGTTGTAGATTATGGCGAATCTCTCCATCAATTTCAATGCCCTAGAGAAAGAAAAACTAAGAACAAAGGAATCAGCAACTGACCGCGAAGAAGATTGTCCTTAGGGTGTCCAGGGCTGGTCGGATGACCTATGTGCTCGCTTCCACTAGGTGACCCACCTGCAGATGATACGCCATGGCGATGAAAGAATGTTTACGCCCAATCGAAAAATCATTACTCCAGCCATCGGTGTGCCATCACACGGTTTAGCAGAGCTCGAGCGTTTGAGCACCACGACCCGTTCGAGATCATTAAGAGCTCAAGCTCATTTTGAGACTCACGGCCGTGGAGAGCTGATGAGGCCTCCGAAGTTCTTTGCAAGATGGAAGAGGGAATCTCCGTTAGCGCACGTGCTCACCATGTCCGGGCACGCAAACAAGCTCCAAGAGTTGGGGATAACGATTCCTAATGAGTTAGGGATTCACCGTGTCCTCCAATCACGCCACCGAGTTATAAGAACTTTGTGATGAACTACAATATGCCTTTGCATGAACAAGACGTTGCTCGAACTATCGTCCATGCTGAAAACTGCTGAAGTGGAGATCAAGAAGGAGCACCAAGTGTTGATGGTCAATAAGACCACCAATTTCAAGAAACAGGGCAAGCCTAAGAAAAAGGGCAACTTCAAGAAGGACGGCAAGAAAGCTGCCGCACCTGCTAAGAAGCCCAAGGCTGGTCCTAAGCTGAAGCGAGTGCTTCTCTTGAAGGGTGCTGGATCGAAGCGTGCCCCAAGTACTGGCGAATCTGAAGAACGGCAACATCAAGAAGAAAGGTATATTCGATATACATGTTATTGATGTGTATCTTACTAGTAGTCATAGTAGTGCTCGGTATTTGATCTTGGTTGGTTGCTCATATATGTAACTCAAAACAGAGTCGGAATAAGCGAAGGCGGCAAGAGACGAGGTGACGATCTGTTGAAATGGCTCCAAGGTTGATGTGGTCGCCGTCGACGCCTCCCTCTACATCTACCTTGGATTAGTTTTAAATTTAAATAATTGTTATTTGGTGCCTGCGTTAAGCATGAACATTATATCTGGATCTTGTTTATTGCGAGATGGTTACTCTTTTAAGTCTGAGAATAAAGGTTGTTCGATTTATATGAGTAATATCTTTTATGGTAATGCACCTGAGATAAATGGTTTATTCTTATTGAATCTCGATAGTAGTGATACACATGTTCACAACATAGATGCTAAACGAATAAAATTGAATGATAATTCTACATATATGTGGCCTCGTCTTGGTCACATTGAGTGAAGCATATGAAGAAACTCCATTCTGATGGACTTCTTGAATCACTTGATTTTGAATCACTTGAAAGATGCGAAGCATGTCTAATGGGATAAATGACTAAGACTCCATTCTCTGGAATAATGGAGCGAGCTACGGACTTGTTGGAAATAATACATACCGATGTGTGCGGTCCAATGAGTGTAGCATCGCGTGGTGGATATCGTTATGTTCTCACTTTCACGGATGACTTAAGTAGATATGGGTATGTCTACTTTATGAAACATAAGTCCGAAACTTTTGAGAAGTTTAAGGAATTTCAAAGTGAAGTGGAAAATCATCGTAACAAGAAGATTAAGTTTTGCGTTACATGGAGGTGAATATCTGAGTTATGAGTTTGGCATGCATTTAAAGAAATGTGGAATACTTTCAGCGATTGACACCTTGGGAACACCACAGCGTAATGGTGTGTCCGAACTCTCTTAGATATGGTTCGGTCTATGATGTCTCTTACAGATTTACCGCTATCATTTTGGGGCTATGCATTAGAGACAGCCGCATTCACTTTAAATAGGGCACCATCTAAATCCGTTGAAACGACACCGTACGAATTGTGTTTTGGTAAGAAACCTAAGTTGTCGTTCCTTAAAGTTTGGGGTTGCGAGGCGTATGTAAAGAAGTTACAACCCGATAAGCTTGAACCCAAAGCGGAGAAATGCGTCTTCATAGGATACCTGAAAGAAACAATTGGGTATACCTTCTATCATAGATCCGAAGGCAAAGTTTTTGTTGCCAAGAATGGATCCTTTCTTGAGAAGGAATTTCTCTCGAAAGAAGTGACTGGAAGGAAAGTAGAACTCGACGAGGTTATTGAACCTTCTCTCAGAGTTGAGAGTAGCGCAACACCGGAAGATGTTTTTGTGCCGCCTACACCAACTAGAGAGGAAGCTAATGATGCTGATCATGAAACTTCGAACGAAGTTACTGCTGAACCTCGCATGTCAACGAGGGTTCGTACCACTCCTGAGTGGTATGACTCTGCCTTGAACGTCATGTTGGTGGACAACACTGATGACCCTGCGACGTATGAAGAAGCTATGGTGAGCCCAGATTTCGACAAATGGCTAGAAGCCATGAAATCCGAAATGGGATCCATGTACGAAAACCAAGTATGGACTTTGGTGGACTTACCGGATGGCCGTAAGGCTGTCGAGAACAAATGGATTTTCAAAGAAAAAGCAGATCGATGGTAATGTTACTATCTATAAAGCTCGACTTGTCGCGAAAGGGTTCCGACAAATTCAAGGAGTTGACTACGATGAGACTTTCTCACCAGTAGCGAAGCTAAAGTCTGTGAGGATTTTGTTAGCAATCGATGCATATTTCGATTATGAAATTTGGCAAATGGATGTCAAAACGGCGTTCCTTAATGGTGACATTGAGGAAGAGTTGTATATGGTACAACCCAAGGGTTTTGTCAATCCTAGTGATGCTGACAAGGTATGCAAACTTCAGCGCTCCATTTATGGACTGAAGCAAGCATCCCGGAGTTGGAATCAACGTTTTGATAAGGTAATCAAAAACTTTGGATTTATACAAACTTATGGAGAAGCTTGTATTTACAAGAAAGTGAGTGGGAGCTCTGTAGCATTCCTAGTACTATATGTAGATGACATATTGTTGATTGGGAATGATATAGAACTTCTTAATAGCATCAAAACCTATTTGAATAATAGTTTTTCAATGAAGGATCTTGGCAAAGCGGCATATATTCTAGGCATCAAGATTTATAGAGATAGATCAAGACGCATAATAGCGCTTTCACAAAGTATATACTTAGACAAAGTTCTAAAGAAGTTTAGAATGGAAGAGAGCAAGAAAGGGTTCGTGCCCATGTTGTCAGGTAAGACCTTGAGTAAGACTCAAAGTCCGGCTACGACAGAAGATAGAGAAAAGATGAATAATATTCCCTATGCCTCGGCCATAGGTTCTATCATGTATGCCATCTTTGTGTACAAGACCGGATATAGCACATGTCGTTAGTTTGACTAGCGGATATCAAAGTGATCCCGGATTGGAGCATCGATACGGTCAAGAATATCCTAAAGTACCTGAATAGGACTAAGGATATGGTTCTTTCTTATGGAGGTGATGAACAACTTGTTGTAAACGGTTACACTGATGCTAGTTGGAACACCGATCTAGATGACTTGAAGTCGATGCGGATACGTATTTATTTTGAATGGTGCTGCGGTGGAGGAGTGCCAAGCAAAGCGTTGTGGCAAAATCTTCAACTGAATCGGAATACATAGCTGCTTCGAGGCTGCACAAGAAGCCATATGGATGAAGGAGTTCATTACTGAACTTGGCGTGGTTCCAGTCGTTGGACCCGATGGCCATCTCATGTGACAACAGGTGCCATAGCTAATGCACGAGAGCCAAGGTCACATAGCAAGCTGAAGCACATCAAGCTACGTTTCCATGCTATTCGCGAGTATGTCCGAGATGGTGACATAAAGATTTGCAAAGTACACACTGATCTAAATGTGGCAGATCCGTTGACTAAACCTCTCCCTAGAGCAAAGCATGACCAACACCAGAACGCCATGGGTGTTAGGTATATTACCATGTAATCTAGATTATTGACTCTAGTGAAAGTGGGAGATATGCCCAAGAGGCAATAATAAAAGTGGTTATTATTATATCTTTGTGTTTATGATGAATGTTTACATCCCATGCTATAATTGTATTATAAGGAAACACTAATACATGTGTGTTTTGTAAACATAAAAGAGTCCCTAGTAAGCCTCTTGTGGAACTAGCTTGTTGATTAAATGATGATCATGGTTTCCTGATCATGGACATTGGATGTCATTAATAACAATGTTATATCATTAGGAGAATGATGTGATGGACACACACCCATAGTAAGCGTAGCATAAGATCAAGTCATTAAGTTTGTATTGCTGTAAGCTTTCAAATGCATAGTAACCTAATCCTTCGACCATGAGGTTATGTTAATCACCATCACCGGATGGGTACTTTGATGACATCAAACACCACTTAAATCGGGGTGGTTATAAAGGTGTCATTGGGTATTCTGAAAGTATGTGTTGAAGCGCATGGACCAAGATTGGGATTTGTCCATCCATATGACGGATAGATATTCTCTGGGCCCTCTCGGTGGAATGTCATCTAGTTAGCTTGCAAGCATGTGACTAGGTCACAAGGGATGACATAACATGGAACGAGTAAAGAGTATTTATCGGTAACGAGGTAGAACTAGGTATAGAGATACCGACGATCAAACCTCGGATAAGTAGAATATCGCGTGACAAAGGGAATTGGTTTCGTATGTTAATGGTTCTATCGATCACGAAGTCATCGTTGAGTATGTGGGAGCCGTTATGGATCTCCAGATCCCACTGATGGTTATTGATCGGAGAGGTGTCTTCATCATGTCTGCATATTCACGAACCGTAGGGTGACACACTTAAGTAGATATGGAATATGCGTTGGAAACCGAATGTTGTTCGGAGTCTCGGATTGGATCCGGGACATCACGAGGAGATCCGGAATGGTCCGGAGAATAAAGATTCATATATTGGGGATCATTTTCTAAGTTAGGAAATGTTCCGGAGTGTTTGTATGGAGATTCTAGAAGGTTCCGGAATGTTCTGGAAGGTTTTAGAAGAGTTCTTGGTGTTTGCTTGAAAACCAAGAAAGGGTCAAAGGAAACCTTGTGGGGCGAGACACGGATTCATGGGGGAGGAGGACTCCTCCCCCCCTTCCCAACCCGCCGGCCATAGGAGGGGAGTCCTACTAGGACTCCCCCTCCCCAGGCACGCCTCCCTCCTTTAAATAGAAGGGAGGGGGCGCCCCCTCCTAGCCCTCTCTCATAACAAGCTCTAGCCGCCGCCTCTCTCCTCTACCTTCGCTCTGCTCCGGCTTAGGCGAAGCCCTGCAGAATTCTCTCCTCCACCACCACCACCACACTATCGTGCTGCTGGGATTCCGTGGAGAAGATCTACTACCTCTCACTGGAACAGGGAGAGGAAGGTCTGCTTCGACTCCGCACATGTGACCGATCATGGGCGCTGCGAAGCGCCACGAGCGCGGAAGGATGCGTCCACCGCGATCTTGAGATTCTGAAGTCCCCGAGATCTAACTCAACCGAGATTCCTCTCGTAGGAACGCCGGTTCTATCTGGTTGCTATGTCTAATAGATTAGATCTCATGTCTAATAGATTAGATCTAGGTATTCTTGATTAGATCTAGGTTTGTTGCGTTCTTACGGTAGAATTTGTCTCTTGCGGTAGAATTTTTTTGTTTTCCATGCTACGAACCCATCATCTTTGGCATTCTTGGCAGCAACCTTGAAGGCGGCCATCTCTTGCATCACTTCATTGGAGGTCATGAGATGGTAGTTGTGTCTTCCTTGGAGACTCTTCAAGTCAGTAGGCTCGAAAGGCATGAGAGCACTCACATACTTCCTTTTGATCCAAGCGTCATCAATGTGAGAGGCGCCAACATTCCTGAAAGCGGTGGCTATGGATTTGAGTCTTTGATACATGTCTTCATGATCCTCACAATCCTTCATGAAGAAACCTTTGGCCTCATTGCTTAAGGCATCATATCTATTTCTCCTCATACTCTCATTGCCAACAAACAAGTCAATGAGAGCATCCCAAGCTTCCTTGGCGGTGTTGTAGTGCTTAATGTGGGGAAAATCCTTTGGCCCCACCCCAAGTTGGATCATGTGAAAGGCAGTCGCATTGAGTTGGCTATTGACCACTTCTCTTCTCGTCAAGTTGGTTGGATCCTCAATTTTGATTCCTTCTTCAATAATATTCCACAAATCAATGCTAGAGCTGCGCACATGAGATTTCATCAACACTTGCCATTGAGCAAAAGTATGTGCAGCTAACTTAAGTGGGTCTCCTCTATTATTTATATGTGGATGAGGGATAGGAGGGTCGGGAGAGTACCATCCGTGAACCGTATGGAAATCTTCCTTCCCATCACCCTTTTTGGTGGTGGAGTTAGTGGAATTATGTTCATCCCCTACCACTTCCTCCAAAGGCTTTGCCGAAGCATTAGCCTTTGGGTTTGGTGGTGTTTCCACTAGAGAGGGAGGAGGTGGGTTTTGCTTATCCTTAACAAGTTGCTCAACAAGTTAACGCAACTGTAGGATTTCATTGCCCAAGGTAGAGCTCAAGCTTGTTTCAAAATTCTTGAGATCTACCATGGTCACCGAATGGCTAGCCTCACATTCTCCCTCCTCTGGGTTACCCATAATCTCTTAGGCGGTTAAGCCCGAATAAAGAGCCGAGGCTCTGATACCAATTGAAAGGATCGTATGGGCACCTAGAGGGGGGGGGGTGAATAGGTGCTACTTCAAATTTTACTCTTTTTCAAATTAGGGTTTGACAAGAAAGATAAATTCTCTAGATTATACAACTAAGGTGAATTTACCTATATGACAAACAAGCTCAAACTAAACAATAACTAGATAAGTAAAGTGCGGTAAATGATAGAAGTAACCAAAGTGGAGCACATGGAGACACAAGGATTTGTTTCCCATAGTTCCTTCCTTTTGAGGGGAAGTACGTCTACGTTTGGAGAGGGGGTGGTTTCAAACCACCAACGCCACGAGAGGCCTCCCTTGTTCTCCGATGAACCTCACCCTAACGGGTTCGATTCACCTCTTCCACTATACGGCAACCTTCGAGGTGGAAGCCGACACCTATACAACGAGTTCAGGGCACACATCCACAACGTAATTGGAGGCTCCCAAATATAAGCAAGCTGTCAAACAATCAAAGACAAGCTTGTAAGAACCAAATCAAAACCTAGGGTTTCCAACGAAACACTAGAGCATGGGGGCCCTTAAGTGAATGAGGGGGAAATGAAGATCTCTCTTGGTGAAGCTGTAGATCAAGGCCTCCTCCTTCGATTCTCCCAAGATCAAAGACTTTGGATGGTTGGATGAAAAGATCTTGTTGATTTGGTGGCTCAAATGGACATGGTGTCCTTGAGGTGGACGAGCAGCTAGAACAAGGGGATAAGGTCCTCTATTTATAGCCCCTCGCATCTGTGAACCGTTTTCTGACCGTTGGAGCAGAAGCAGACCGGAGACTCCGATCTCCACACCGGAGACCCCGGTCTACACCGGAGACTCCGGTCAACCTCCGGACCAGCCTCCGGACCGACTGACAGAATGACCTAGCCCACTTGGGAGCCAAGTGGACCGGAGACTCCGGTCCCTTTACATCGGAGACTCCGGCCTGGGGCATGGACTGGAGACTCCGGACCAGCCTCCGGACCAACATCCGGACCACCCTTCTAGCTGTCCCAGGCAGGAAACTAGAAGCACACTCCGGAGACTCCTGGGGAAACTCCGGACCACACCAGAGACTCCGGTCATGATAGACCGGAGACTCCTGTCTGGAAATCCCAAGAAGCAAGTGATAGTGCAGGGAATGCTCTGCAAGTTATTGGTCCTTTTCACTTTGTAAAATATCAACCCGTAGACAATAGCAAACTGTAAAATAGGTCTACTAGTTGTTAATGAA
This sequence comes from Avena insularis, assembly GCA_023614405.1. Classification (NCBI taxonomy): domain Eukaryota; kingdom Viridiplantae; phylum Streptophyta; class Magnoliopsida; order Poales; family Poaceae; genus Avena; species Avena insularis. The sequence continues at coordinate 383,922,909 of CM042684.1, forward strand.
CATCAAAAGTGATTTATGACAGTAAATGTCCTTTCAGTATATCTCTTACTCTAAAATCTTCTCCTTACATTCCTAGATGCAAAATATATGATGATGGAATCAATATCAATCTCGTTCAATAACATATTCTCGATGCATAGAATCGCCAAACCAGACATTTAAGATGTCAAATGATTCTTCAATAATTTCAGGTTTCAAAAGCCTAAGATGCAATAAGCAATAGAAATAGAGAAAAACAAGATTAGGGCCATAAACTAATTTAACTACAATCTGATAACCTGTATACGTACCTAAGAATTAGAGAACAACAAGATTCATCAAACCATATCTAGTTTAGTTGTTCGCCGACCCCTGCTAGAGGCTGCCATGGGCGATAGGATTGTTTGAATTAGAGGCGGAGGCGATGAGGCGGCTGGCGAGACCGCGAGGCAGAGAGCCCATGCGAAGTATTATGATCCTTCAATCCTTGATCCGATCGGGAGTTGAGTGGCTAATTGAGGATCGAAGGCGTCTAAAAACCAGGAATTGAATCTCGCACTCGATTTGCAACGCACGTCCTAGTCAGGAATTGAAGTCGAAACGGAATGTTGTAAACCAGTTAATTCAATTGATATATGTCATATGTGTAGAGTAGTATAGAGAAGAAAATGTTGTAAACCAGTTTTGGGTAACCTCGTATGGCTAAGCTAGAAAAGCAAAACATGTTTTACTTACCTATACCACATCTCTCATCTTACCCAATCGATTTTTGCAACTCCCATGCTCTAAGACTCAATCTACTCATGTTCGTCCGTGTGCGGGAAAGAGAAGGGCCGAGCCCAATCAGTACCGATTGTTGAACTTGTATTGCAAAGGCCTCTATACTGGGTCGCTAGGAACAACGCTGGACAGTTGGAGTATTGGTTGTCTGGACCTAGTATACATAGCATACCTTGGAGGGCTCTTAATTATTTTGGGCCCGGGGCAGCTGCCCCTCCCGCCCACCCCTAGGGCCGGGCTTGGTCATGATGAGAAGGTCTGCACTTGTCACCAACACATGAGAATCATATCTGATGGCAAGAGCAATCCGGCTTTTGTGTGCACATGTACTGATGTACAACCATTCCTAAGAATAGTTACAACTTTCGCCAGGAAACGAAGTCGTGCAAAACCTGCTGCCCTACGTATGTGTGCACACCACCATACATATCAGCTCAGGGAGATACCACCAGCAGACTAATGGACTCTCACGCAGGGATGGAGCTAGGGGTGCTAGCTGGGGCCATGGGCCCCTATGCAAGAAAATTTTCTGAAAACCCCGTAAAAATTATGTGGATTGAGCCCTAATTTTTCCTGAAATTGCCTATATACCTCTCTAAGTAATCTAAGTTTCAATTGCCCCCCTCTTAGTAATAAACCAGACCGCGTCCCTGCTCTCATGCCGACCTCCTCACTAGAGAAGCTTCCAAATATGAACCCTATCTAATGAATGATTTCTCCATTAGCCACTCATATCAATACGAAACTAATATCCTTCTTGAGCTGACTTGTAGCTCCATGTTGCGCTTGTGACTAATAAAGAAGATTCCCACATTCATCATGTCAACACAATTGCCCATTATTATCTGAATAGGCAAGTTGGCACAGCGACATGTGCACCCGTGGTGTTAACTCTTCTGTTGAAGGGCTAGCTCTGGATGCGGGGATCGTCCGCTGCCGCCACCAAATCTCGCCGCATCTGCGTAGCGATGCACGTACCACCGCCACACGCCTTTCTGGGTTGCATTTCTAAACTGGGAGCATGAGGCATGGCGGCAGTCCTCATTCATAGGTGACTTCCAACCGTAACAACCACCAGTTGTCAGAGATGGATGGCAAAGACACAGACTTGGAGCCCTCGTCGTCGTGTAGCGGCAGCGAGACATTCCTGGCGAGGAGAACCGCGACACCACAACTACGAGAGCATGACTCCAGGAGGAGGAGATGCCCCTGCAACGGCCAAACCTCGATTAGAAGGAAGCATTCTGCCTTGCTTTGGAGGCTTCCTAGCTCAAGGAGGAGGCGCGTTGGGCCGGGATGGCGACAGCGTTGCACGATTCAGCGATGGCGAAGAAGCAGCAGCAGCCACCACCGCCGCCACCACAACATCAGCCACACCTCCGCAGCTGCCATAGCATCAGCCTGCACCTACGCGTCCTGGCCAACATGCGAGTGGGCAAGAACGTTAAGTTTGTTTCAAATGAAATATTATGAAAAATATTTTAGGTCAGGCCGGTGGGAGTATCCCTGACACGGACACGGCCAATTTTTTCTGTCTTTTTTTGGGAAATGTGCACTTTATTATTAATAATAATGTTTACACCAGGTCTCTGCATAGCTAGGATACACACATCCAATCAACCGTACATAAAGTGACCAAAGCAAAAGTTCCCGCATTACAAAAAAGGTAATAAACATAAGAGGACATGCCTCGAGCTATGGCAAATCTATCCGTAGATCACGCTGTCATCCATTTCGGGAGAAAATATCTCTCGTTGTGTCCTTCAATTGCATACACCCCTTCATAGACAAGTCGCGAAACTCCATATGTTGGAGAGTAGTCCATGGTCAGAGGATGACCATGGCTCGATAGATCACCTGTAGAGAAGAAAACACAATGTTATTAAAAATCTTTTCATTTCCACATAGCTAAAGTGATCAAATAATGGCAAGCGCACTCACCCTAAATAAAATCCTGTATTTATCATGTATCCCATGTAATCAGTCACCAAATACATTGACAACCGAGCGTAGAGGAGATAAACCATAGGCTAGGTGGATGATTGAACATATAGTACGAGCAAATTTACACGAGAAGAATAAATGCCTTATTGTCTCATTACGATGACAAAAATGCATTGTGTACTTCCATGCCAATTCCTCTTAACAAGATTATCCTTTGTAAGAATGACCTCTTTACGAACATACCAAGCGAAAATCTTCGTTTTAAGGGGTATTTTTATCTTCCAAATTTTAGAATTATTATCAACTGAAATATCAGGTTGAATCAACACTCTATACAATGAGTGAGCAGAAAATTTACCACTCTCTAGTAGTTTCCATTTGAACTCATCCACCCCTCCAATAGCTGCATCGTGGATAATCGTAATAAAAGATTGTTCCATGATACGAGTCTAGGACCTATAAGATTTTTTCTGACAGACACATTAGGAGGATCAGATCCTATTACAGTGGAAAGTGTATCTCCTTTGTGCCTAACAATCGAATATAGAGCTGGATACTGTTCGCGAAGAGAAATTTGGCCAAGCCATTTATCTTCCCAGAATCTAACCTGCGATCCATCCTTAATATTGAAAATACCAAAACGGAAGAAATGTTTTTTGGATTCCATTAGTCCAGCCCAAAATTGTGAATCACCGGATTTCTAAAACACTTAAAACACCACTTTTGAGCCAACATATTTTCTTCATAGAATGGTTTGCCAGACACCATCTTCTGATAGTAGTTTGAAAAGTCATTTACCAAGAAGCGTGGTCAATTTTTGTTGTCTATAGACCGATCGATATATGGACAAAAACAGACACATTTTGTACGTGAAATGGATCGACCGAGATGGCCTTAGAGAAACTCTAGCGGATACGGTGAACACCCAAAATTTAAAACAACTGCCAATTTACAGTTTGCATGAAAAATTGTCACCAGTCAGTATCCGTAAACCACGTCTGGCATGTATTTATTTTTACCGTCCGCGCTGAAAACCAAGTGGCAATCCTTACATACGAGGGTTGCGCGGCCAAACCGAGCGCAGCCTGTACTGCTAGACGTGTTTGTGCAGGATGGACATTTCAGCTTGCCCCTTTCCCTCTTCCGCGCTGCCCTGGCCGCCGATCTCCCGTCCCACTCGCTTTGCGGCACCATCGCCCACCAACTCTGTAAGCATGGACCCTACCGAGCATGCGTCCGCCGCCAGTGAGCTCACTCCGCCTCAAATCGCACCCGTCGCCTATGGATTTGCCACCGACACCCCTGCAGCTGGATTTGCTGGCGGCGGCCCCGCCGCATGATCCGTTGTCCATGCCATTGCCGGCAGCAGCAGCAAGGGCACAAAGAGGAAGCGGTTGGGTGCCCACACCGTCCCTGGAGCTCCGGTCCAGCCGCCGGTGGGTATCACAGTCGCCCCCAAGCCCACTCCGCGTCCGCACGCGTGCGGCGGGGGACAAGAAGAAGGTGAAGCAGATGGTGAACCGCGACACCGTGATCATGACGATTTGATGTAAAACTGTGAACTATTGAATCATTCAATTCGGTATTGATCATGTTCATATGAAAATTGTGATATCTCGCGATTTTTACAGGTCCAAACCACCCGTGGCGCAGATCAGTGCCGCAAACACGACCCGTGAAAAGGAGTACCGAGTACAGTCGCCTGTTTTACAGTTCAGCATTTTACCATATTTGCTAGAGTTGCTCTTAGAGCTCATTAGCGAGTGAACCTTCTCCGCCACCTTCACCATCCATGAACCCGGGTCCCCAGCATGATACGATTTCCTTTCTTTTTTCATTCATTTCACGCAGAGAGAAGCTCGACATAACTGAGAACACGTCCAGTACACGCACAAGTCTGTCTCATCTTGCGCGATTTGTGCATCTCGAGCTAGCTAGCAGAGCCACGTCGTCTAGTCCATCGTGTTGGAGAGGCTCTGGCATAGAGGTTGGCGATGGGAGCTACTTGCGCGTGGTGAACCTCTCGGATAAGCAGCCTTGCCCGACCACACCTCACCGGATCAAAACTTGTATCAACACGCAAGACAAATTGAAGAGGCCGCCGTCGTGGACATGGATCCTCTAGCTGTGGCGACAACAGCTGTGTCGGAAAGAGAAGGATCAGGGAACTCAAGAGTGCCTTCTCCCTTTTTGTGATCTCCTCAAGACCGCGCTTTGAGGAATTTGCGGGCTTGAAAGGGAGGAGTACACAAACCGTGTGGCATCGTCCTCATCGCTTTTGCGAGGATGGCGACATGTGCTATTTTTTTAAATAATATGTTTTTTAATTAATTCCATGAATAATACACGAATCTAGCAATTGCCAAATCTAGCGCAGCCTCGGCTTTTGAATAGCCGAAAGGTCCTAATCGGTTTTTGAAAAACCGACCACCCTGTCGTAGGGTGTCAGGAAACCGGTAGGCTTTTGAAAAGCTGACGAGACTCGTCGGCTTTTGAACAACCGATTACCGTCCTATTGCACCGAAGCCTGCATGCAGCGTGTTAGCCTAATTTGTTTCCCGCCGTTTAGCATTTATCTCCTGCTAGTAGAATCCCGCCACTATTTCGCGCCATTAATCTCCCGCCAAATATTTCGCGCCGTATTTTTCCCGCCACTATTTCGCGCCGTTTATCTCCCGCCAGTTCTTTCCGCCGTTTTTTTCCCGCCTTTTCCTCCCGCCAATTCCTCCCAGTTACCCCTATAAATCCTGGCAATTCCTTCTCTTCACCTAGTTCATCTGTTCTTTCTCGTTCTCTCGCAATTCCTTCTCCTCACCCAGTTCATCTGTTCTTTCTCGTTCTCTCGCAATTCCTTCTCCTCTCCGTCATGAGTGTGCCATGTTCAGACCTAGAGTATAGGCCTAGGAAGATGAAAGATGTCAGGTTGCCACCAGGGATGACACACAAGCGTTGTTGGTGCGTCCATCTCGCGAAGGTCAAGGAGTCCATCGATTTCTCTACCTGCATGGGCATAAAGTTTTTCATGTGTCCCAACTACGACGCAAGACCATCCCGGCAAGCAAGTTCGTCATACGAGAGGCCTCCAGTATGTTCCCAGAGCATGGTTAATATGAACCATTCATATTATTATGTGTTCTTTTATTTATTCCATTGATTTGCTTGCAGTCTCCTTCTCCACTTTGCAAGTGGTACCATTGGATTGACACGAAGCATCCAGCCTGGGCCGTGCAGGAGATTGCAGACAGGAGCCGACGTGCAAGGGAGAGCTTTCTTGATGAGGAACATGCTGAAAGGAAGGCCGCGAGCGAGAAGAAGGCTCGAGAGAGAGATGAAATAATTCAGAGCAGAGCAAGCTCGAAACCGCGAGCTGAACAGGAAGAGGAGGGAGGAAGAGGAGGGGCAGGAACATATGCGCAAGGAGGCCCGTGAGGCGGAAAGGAAGAGATTAAGAGAAAGGGTTATCGAGGCGCGGACGATAGAGGAACGTGGAGACAAGACCGGGAAGTACCCGCGCTGGACTCAGGGCAGGTAGACGTATGTATCAGTACCGATGTATTTGCACTTCAGTTGGAGTATCCCGATGTATCTTAATTTCAGTTGTAGTATTTTGATGTAACTTCATTTCAGTTATAGTGTCATGATGTATCTTCATTTCAGTTATAGTGGTGTATGTATCTTAAGTTCAATATTAGTTTGTACTTGTCAGTTAATTTTAGAGACAATGGATCTTAGATCTTCCCGCCAAAGTGTTTCCCGCCAAAATGCTTCCCGCCATAATTTTTCCCGCCAGAATGTTTTCTGCTATTTTTTGTTTGTTTACCCTATAAAACCCCCTCCTCACGAAGTTGTGTAAGCAAAGCCATCCTGTTTTTAGCCAGTATGTTTCGCGGTTTTCCCTACGACCATAGTTTCGAGACACTGATGTCTGTCGACCTTTTTTGTTTGTCCAGGAACTTTTGGATAGACAATAATCGAGCCTCATTGGAGGAACTAATTGTTAGTAATTGTCTCCTCACTGAGCTGGGTGAGGGATTACATAGAAAAGGGTGGCCGAAGGGGACCCCAGAGGAGATACGGCAAGAGCTTCTTCAGTTCAATGTTAGGTGGGGCAAGCAAAGATTTTTCAATGAAGAGGCAAGGCAGAGGGAAGCCAAGCACCCTTGGCTGTGGATACAAGAGAGTGAAGACTCCGACGATCTCTTCATGCCGCCGGTCGGTGGTACAAGGGATAGAGTAGAGCATGCCAAGGCGCATGCCTTGAAGAAGGCGCATGCCAAGAAGAGCAATGAGAAGTTAGAAGAGAGTGAAGATGAAGATGATATATTCATATCGCCTACCGTTGGGACTAAGTGGAGAGCTGAGTGGGACAAAAGGCTGACCAAAAAGAAGGCATTGTCGAAGGGTAAGGACGAGGCATCGTCGAAGGGTAAGAGCAAGGCATCATCGGTTAAGGAATCGTCGAAGGGTAAGGGCGAGGAAGAAGATGAATATGATATCTTCATGCCGCCCCCTGTTGGGACCAAGGCGAGGGCTGATTGGGACAAGGCGCAGGCCAAGAAGAAGGCATCATCGAAGGCTAAGGGCAAGAAGAGCAGGCCATGAAGAAGGCATCGTCGAAAGGTAAGGGCATAGTTGTAGGGATACATAGCGCTCTTATTTATGTACCGCAAGTTATGTTGAACTATGTTGCAAGCTATGTTGAAGTGTTTGTCGAATAAAAAATGTGAAATAATAGAAAGGTGCCTCATACATAGATAGATACAAGTCTCATACATAGATAGATATACCTATGTCTCATACATAGATAGATATCACTGCCACCAGTCACGAGGTTGCCCTGGCACCGGTGAACTCCATCCGTACCTTCTGGGTGGCCCCACATTACGGGGAGGTAGAGTTGACCCGTCACCCTGGGTCTGTGTATCCTATATGGAGAAAGGTGGTGAAGTCTACTGCGTCTGGTACTGTCCAAACCAGTCAACCCAATCCTGCTGAGTCTGCTGATCCTCCTCATTAGTCGCCCACGAATCCATTGAGGACATGCTTGGGTCTCCATATCCTCCTGCCATGTAAAAATATTAAGTACGCAACCATTATATACTAAACGTAACCAAAATAGATAGGAAAATACGTACCCTCGAGACGATAGCCCATGAAGGGGACTTGCGGCTGCTGCTGCTGCCACTGGTCGAAAGTAAACTGCGGCTGCTGCTGCCACTGGTCGAAAGTAAACTACTGTTGTTGCTGCTGTTGTTCCCGCGCTAAGCCTCCAGCCTGGTCTGGAGGCGACAAATTTATAACATAGTTCCATACATAACAGGCAGAAGAACAACAAGAACGAGAGAGAGGAGAGAGATTAAGAGGAAGAAGAGCACAGGCAGGGCGGGGCTGGACGTGGCGCGAGGATAAGAAGGAGGCCGTCTTCTTTTCAAAAGCCGATGCCCTCTTTCGGCGCTTCAAGTAACGACGCGCCTGGTCGGCCGACCGTCCGGCGGCGCGGGCCCCGCCGTCCACTGCGGTCGGCTTTTCAAAAGAAGACGCCCACTGCGGTGAGCTTTTTAAAAGCAGACGCCCATGTTTCGTCTTTTTAACCGACGACGCTCCCCTTTCGGCTATTCAAACGACAAGATCGCACTAGATTTGGCAATTGCTAGATTCACGTATTTAATTAAAAAACGTATTATTTAAAATAATTTAGCGCGGCAGGTTCTAGTGCAGGCTCAGGGTACATGTTCGCGAGCAGCTGCTTGCGACGAGCAGCAGGGCACTGTTCGATGTCGAAACCGAGGGTGTCTTCCATGGTAGAATGTGAGGAGCAAGTAACATGTCCTATCTCACCCCTGTACCATCCATTCCCCGTACCTTCCATGCCTATAGTTTCAAGACTGTGGTGGAATAGGGTGGCCGAGTTTGTGGTTACAGATGGGCGCGCTCGTGAGGTAGAGAACGAGAGATACTGTAGGCCATCCATGGACGAGAAATGGTGCTTTTTTTTTTGGATGTAGAGGTGTATTTGCAGGCAGTTTAGGGCGATTGCTGGTAGGAGCGCTGCTGACATCTAATAAGGCCATTCAGGTGAAGTCCTCTGATGCATTAAAGCTCCAACTATAGCTTTGCGGTGGTTGCTTCAATCAATCTTCCACGTGAACTTTTGAGTGCAGTAGCTCTGGCTGCACGAGATTGGTCCTTTTTTGAAGATGGAAGTTTTTTCCTTAGCTCGGCCTGTGCTTCAACGATCCATGCACATCCACACATTATTTTTGCGAAAGAGGGATCTGATTGCATTAAACCGAGACTCATACAGAAAAGTCTAGAGTAAAACGAAAATTACATTGAAGTCCAAACTGAACTTTGGCCTCGTCTCCGTCGAGCAAGCCACTGAGCCGGCGGAACCCGGCGCATCTCCTCCGATAGCCTGGACTGGGAGGACTCCCCTTGCAACCAGGAAGTCGACGCTCCTCGGTGCGAGCACCTCCACCTTGCACGACAGACGGCGACGCCGTCTCGGTCACCTGCAACCTCACCTTCAAACCTTCAAAAGCCGACGCCGCCATCTCTCGGTCGCCGACATGGGGAAACCGCGCACCGCAGCTCCGACGAGCCGCAGCCGCGCAAGGGGCAGCAGGTCCGCCACGACGCTCCACCGGAGCGGCCGAAGCGGAGAAGGGGAGAGCTGCCCACCAAAAACTAACCGCTACCGCCACCACCTCCACAGCGCCGCCGGCAGCCACACCGCTACGCCCTACACTATGTACACGACGTGATCCGTCAATTCCCTATCCTCCCGCCACCGGAGCGGCCGCCGGAGAGTGGGGAATCAACCGGATCGACGCCAATGAGGTGAGGGGAGCGGAGGTTTGCACAAATCGCCTCGGTCTCTACTGTAGATGGGGAACGAGGTGTCGGTCCCCATGCACATCCATTTATTTATTTATTGTTTTTCTCTCCGATCTATATTAATGTTTTTAGATTTGTCTAGATTCGAATGTATCTAGTATTAAAACATTACTAAATATATCTGAATCTAGACTAATCGAATATTAATTTAGATCGGAGGGAGTACATAGTCCGCGACTCACGAAGAAACATAGTAGTGATATATGACTCATGAAAATAAGCTCGGTCACTAAGAAATCTACGCGACGAACACAATCTGAACCGGGACAAAAGTTACTCCCTCCGATGAAGTACTTTTTATAAGTTTGCAACTTATTTGCCCCAAGCTCCATCTCATCCTACTGCGTGGACCGTTGTAACCCACAGCTAATTTGTACGACGGAGCAACAACACCTGCACCAAAAGATAGCCTTCTTCTTATAAATAAACAGGATCATCTCGCAAAATCAAATAGACCAAAACATCGACGCTGTTCCAAAAAATAAGAGAACCGAGTGACTTATCAATACGTATTAACCAATATTCAAATATATATGTGACATCTACAAGGACGAATGGTGTTAAAAATATAATATTTTGCACGCCATGCCAACCGAGCCATTGGCCAGTCAAGAAATAAGCGTTGTATTTTCCACTGATGAAAGAAAAAAACCATGTCTACTATTCGCATGTCAGTAGCTTGTTACTAAGTTTGCTCTATGGAATAGCAGAAATTACATTATCTTTTACAGGAAGAGTGGTAATGTTTTTTACAGTATATTCGCTTGGCTGCTCATTCGATCCAACTTCTAGAAGGATCAAACTTACAAACCGCGAGGTGAAACTACTTCTAAAAGTAAATTCTAAACGGTCGACCATGTGCGATCGATTTCACAAAATTCTTGGAAAGCAGACAAAACATGAGCACGAAATTAAGAAGTTAAAGTTAACAATACTCAGAGCTAATTGTCAGAATAGAATTATGTCATCGACCTACATCTTTTTCATGTAGAGTTTATTTTCAACGAAACATGGTTCTGTTAATTAAAAGAGTTTAGAGAAGAAGCTGTTTAAGAAAGGTGCATGGAGGGCCACTCGCTAAAAACGGCTAATTCGAGCCTTCTTGCCCGACCCGGTGATGTGTTGAGTTGCTACTGTCCTCCATTTAATTCGCTTTTTGGCTCACTATACTCTAGCTATCCTCCATGCGTTGTACCAATTTTTAGAGTTAGTAGAATAATTCGTCGGGCTTGTGTCTCTTTCTTTCCCCTACCTCCTATTCCTACAAGTTCTATAATAATGGTGACATTTGCTATAGTCTAGTGTTAGAGAGTTGCATGGCCAGCCAGAAAAGAGTCGATAAGCCAAGCCGTCTCTGGGATGAGAAATGGCCCTCGGTACACGTGTATAGAGACTATATATGTGGTGGAAATTTAATTTATACTACAGGGAGCAAGAATCATGTGGTAGACATTTAATTCATACCGTAGGGAGCAAGAGTGTGAAGCTAGTAGGTGGAATGGGTGAGAGGTAAATGATAAGTAGTAGAAGTATCATAGCCTATTTACTAGCAGGTCTGGCACTTTATCTGCTCTTACCGGGGAATGCGAATCATACAATCCCCGTGCCATGATGAGAAGGTCTACACTTGTCACCAACATGGAAGGATCATATCCCATGGCAAGATCAATCCGGATTTTGTGTGCACATGTACCGATATACAACCACTTCTAAGAATAGTTACATCTTTCGCCGAAAAATGAAGTCGTGCATCCCTCGTAAACCTGCCGCCCTGCATATGTGTGCATGCCACCATGCATCTCAGCTCATGGAGATCCCACCAATAGGCTAATAGACTCCTAATTTTTTTTAGAAATTGCCTATATGCCCCCTCTAAGTAATATAAGTTTCAATTGCCCCCCTCATTGTAATAATCATGGCTGCTTCTGTGCTCTCATGCATACCTAGCGCTAGGGGAGCTCCCAAATATGTACCCTATCTAATGAATGCTTTCTCCATTTGCCACTCAGTATCAAAACGAAACTAAAATCCTTCCTTAGCTGACTTGTAGATCCATGCTACTGTTGTGACTAATAAAGAAGATTCACATGCTTAATATGAATTACAATGGAACCCGCGGACCAACATGGCAACACACCAACCTGTTATCATCTGAATAAGCAAGTTGGCGTGACACACCGCGCCCGTGACGTTAACTCTTTTGTTTAAGGGCTAGCTCCAGATGTGGAGATCGCCCACTGTGGCCGCTAACTCTCGTCGCATCTGCATAGCGATGCCGCGTATCACCGCCGCATGCCTGTCTGGGTTGCATTCCTAAACTGGGAGCATGAGACACATAAGCGGCCCTTGTTCATGGGTGAATTCCACCCAGAGGTCAACCACCAGCTATTAGAGATGGAGAACGGCGACACATACTAGGAGCCCTCGTCGTCGTGTATTGGCGGCGAGGACATTCCTAGCGAGGAGAACCGTGACACCATGGACTACGGGGGCATCCTCTCCTACATGGCGAAGGTCAAGCATGACTGCGGGAGGAGGAGATGCCCCTGCAACTGCTGAACCTCGACCAGAAGGAGGCATTGTACCTCGCTTTGGAGGCTTCCCAACTCGAGGAGGAGGCGCGCTCGGCCGAGATGGCCACAACGTTGCACAACTCGGTGATGACGGTGGAGCAGCCATTGCCGTCGTCGCAGCATCAGCCACCTCTACAGCCGCCGTAGCATCAGCATGCACCTACATGTCCTGGCCAACATGCGAGGGGGCAGGAGGAGTGACATTCCCCGTCGAAGCAGCACATGTCGGTGAAGTGGCCCCAAGTGCCATGGTCGACGTCGTCGTTCGTCGACCTCCCCCAGGACGAGGACGAGGAGACGGCGCCATTGCACACCCTAGCTAAAGCTATAGTTTTTAGTTTTTAGCTTGTTTTTCCCTTATATAAATTAAGTTATTTCAAATCAAATATAAAAATAATTTAGGTTAGGCCGGTCGGAGTATCTCTGACACGGACACGACCAATTTTGTTTGTATGCAGACAGATCCATATACGGACCAAATAGACACATTTTGTATATGAAATGGATCGGCCCGAGATCCCCTTAGAGCTCATCAGCGACCTGTCTCCCTCCGCCGTACCCTCTCGGTCCAGATATGGGTCATTTTGGGCCCGATCTGGGTCAAGGCAGGCCTGGTCAGGCTTGGCCTCGTCGTTTCCGGGTGGTCTGCTGAGCGGCTCGTGGTGAGGGTGATGGTGACGATGTCTTGTTTGCTGCAGCATGGTGGCGGGAGCTTCACGGGCCCGTCTTGGTCCGAACGGGTAGGCTACACTAGCATAAAATCAAAATTTTCTACCGCGTCAACCAGGAATACTATTGTCATAGATCACGGGATTACCACTAGACACGCAGTTGCGGAACTTGATGAAGCACGTCGGGGCAGTGTAGATGTTCTACCTCTCCTCCTCGTCCTCGTCCCACGAGCAGCTCCCCTTTGCGCGGCTCGTCCAAGTGCTACAGCTGCAGCACCTCCGAGGTATCCACACGTCCGGAGTAGAAGCCGTTACACGCCAGACTGCTAGGTATACACGTGCAACACAGGCAGAAGAGGAGTGGTGGCTAGGTGGAATACTCAACCCTATTCAGCTCGTCTCACCCTCTCTTATATAGGCATCCCTGGTGGGCTTCTACATTAGCAGCCTAAGCCTGGTCTAATTCGGATCCAATCCTCATTAGGCTTCCAGCCCCTAAAGTGTGTGACCCTATAGGTTTATACACGTATAGACATGACGCGAGTACACTTACTCCATCAATAGTTGGTAGCGGCCTTTAGCAAGACGTGCCAACTCCTAAACGCATATAAAGATCATTCGGACGAACCATCACAAGGTTGAGTACATGTCTTTCCCTTTGCCTCACGATATTTGGTCAAGCTCCAAGCTGACCTCTCTTTATCGATACTGTGATTCGGAATCCCTTTACTAGGTTAACTCTTAACCATATGTAGCACGGACATGCATTTCTGGATCCGATCACTCGAGGGGCCCAGAGATATCTCTCTCAAGTAGAGAGGGGCAAATCCCATCTTGATTGACCGATGCCTTGCAGCATGTATCAAGACAAACCCGAAAACTACCTTTATAACTACCATTTGAGTAGTGTTTGATAGCCCCAAAGTAGGTCGATCCACATCTCAAGTACATGCGACAATCTCAGGTCTAAGGACAAAACGTACACGATGTGTAGAGAGAGTTGCAAGTATTATTGACAGTCTCATGTTGGGTCAGTCCAACCCTATGTTCATAACATGTGTCCACATCATTGGTTTGACATCTCCATGTCTATGACTTGCGAAACATAGTCATCAACCAATCGATGTGCTAGTCTAATATTCACGTGTGTCCTCACATGAACTCCGACTAGGGACAATTATTAGATAACCATACAAGTAAAGAGTTTCACAAACAATTCACATAATTGCCAATCAATACAAGTTGCCTGGTATATGGATATTCAAGGAACATTATAATAACTCATGGATACACATGAAATACAATTATCTCTATGATATCCTCTAGGGCATATTTCCTTCACGCCGAACAAGAGGGTAGATGTGGCGTGGCCTATGTGCTGCAGTGCCCCGACACGGTCGGGCCTGCTCGGCCTGGTGTGCTCCTACTGCCGCGTCTAGTCGGCACCCGCCAGTGGCGTTGGAGGACGACCTCTGGGTGGTTGTGCCGCTGGCGCCCCCGGCTCCAATTGGCCTGTTGTGCTCTTATCATTGTGTCCCGTCGGCTACTGCCTATGGCGATGGAGGTTGTTCCCTCCCACGCGTCTAAGGAACTATCTTCTCGTATTCATGGATATTTCACGGTTTGACCGGTCTCACAACATTTTCCACGGTGAGACGACGATGGTGCATTCAAGATAGTGGTGGCGCATGTTGGTGGGTAGCAAGTTTGGTGGAGTGCTAGGATTGGCCGAGGTTGTGGGTCTTTGAGGGTCGGGAGAAATCCTTGTTGGCTAGACCGACTACGACATGGTGACACCTAAGGGTGCCGTCTTCCTTCTTGAAGGGCGCTGGGTGTACCCTCTCCCCGCTCGCCTATGCGTATCGTGAGAAATCCTAAGAGTAGTCCAGGCAGCAACGTCGCCATCGTCGCACTCCTTCTTGAAGGTATTACTTGGTACACGACAATTCGAAGGCATATGAGCGTGGTGGGAGTACTCTAGAGGGCGCAACGGTTGCGAGTCATCATCGTTTGTCGATCTGGCGCCATTGTGCATTTGTTTCTCTCTCTTATTCTTTTGTATTTTTCTTTTGGCTTCTTTTGTGCTGATGGCTCCAACATTGAACTCGAACCTTGTATCATGTGGTTGCTATATTAATATAGCGGAGCGAAACCCTATTTCGACAGAGAGCTCATCAGCGTGAACCTTCTCCGCCAACTTTTCCATCCATGAACCCCGGTCCCCAACACGTATGATTTCCTTTCTTTTTTCATTCATTCGACGCAGAGAGAAGCTCGACATGACTAAGAGCCCGTCAAGCACACGTATGAGTCTGGCCAAATCAGTCTCACCTTGCGCAATTTGTGCATCTCGAGCTAGCTAGCAGAGCCGTGTCGTCTTGTCCGCCGTGTTGGAGAGGCTCCGGCAGAGAGGTTGGCTAGGGGAGCTACTCACGCATAGTGAACCTCTCGGACAAGCAGCCTCGTACGACCACACCTCGCCTCATCAGAACTTGTATGAGCATGCAAGAGGCATTGAACAGGCGCTGTCGTGGACATGGCTCCTCTAGCCATGACCACAACGGCTATTTCAGAAAGGGAAGGATCAAGGATCTCGAGAGTGGCTTCTCCCCTCCCTCGAAGCTCCTCTGGATCACGCTTTGGGGAATTCACGGGCTTGAAAGGGAGGAGTACATAAACTATGTGGCATCGTCGTCGTCGCCTTTGCGAGAGTGGATGCAGGTTCTAGTGCAGGCTCAAAGTACAAGTGCGCGAGCATCTGCTTGGGACGAGCAGCATGGCACTGTTCGATGTGGAGACCCATGGTTCCTTCCATGGTGGAACGTGGGGAGGACGTAACATGTCCTATCTCACCCCTGCATCATCCATTCCCCATACCTCTCATGCCTATAGTTTCAAAACTATGGTGGAATGGCGTCGCCGAGTTTGTGGTTTTAGATGGACGCGTCCGTGAGGGGAGCCTGTGGGTTTAGGGGCGCTGGCATCTAATGACGGCCATTCATGCCAACTTGCAGTAAATTCTTGATAAGTCCATGTACAACCTTATTCCGGTCCGAACCGAATTCCCAGCCACTCGTTTCGGTTGGAACTGGGACCCACTAGCTTTTGGCTTTTTTCCTAGATTCCATTTTCAGTAGTACTAGGAACTACTAGAAACTAAAAAGAGTACGTAACTTCTAAAAAACATTGCAAATTTAATTTCGTTTTCATATTTGATTTTCTCATGGCGAGCTCTTGAAAACGAGTCTAATTTTCAATATACAAAAATTTATGTAAAAATAGTGGATCTATAGTCTTTCATTGTGTCTCAATAAGTCCGAGTAGGAGTTTTTATAGAGTCTTTCTATTTTATGGACTAAAATTATAAAGTACTTCACATTAGTTTTAAAGAGTACATATCAGTTTGTATAAAGTCTTTCTACTTTATTAGAGAATCTAGACAAAAGAGTAAATAGTCTGACAGGCTCCATGCGGACGGGTCCCACTAAAAACGAGTGGCTGAGAATTCGGTTCGGCGCCGATTCAGCTGGGCAAAATGCGAGACCGTGAATTCCTCTCATACGTCGGTTCCGGCTTCCACCCTCCGGTGCACCTACAAGCTACAACTAGCTTTGCGGTGGTTGCTTCAATCAATATTCCACGTGATCTTTTGATTCTAGCCCTGGCTGCACGTTGGTCCTTCTCTGAAGATGGAAGAGCCTTTGCTTACCTCGGCCTCTGCATCAACAATCCATACAGCCATATATTTATTACTGTACATGTACATAGTCTGTAACCCACGTACAAACATAGTGATATATATATATATATATATATGACTCATTTGTACGAGAGATCACCACGAAAGAGGTAGCCTTCTTCTTGTAAAAAACAAGATCATTTCTACAAAATCAAATAGACCAAGATGTGTGCTTCGGTCTTAATTTTCCATGGCCCAGTTTTCTTTTGATCCTGTCGAAACCCATATCCAGACCATTTATACCTCCATATAGGTATACTCGATCGAGCTTGATGTACTCCACATTCCCACCGGTTGATCCCACTTCCCGTTGTCGTGATCTACGTCTTTGCATGCTATGTTTTAAATTTTTGTTGTTGCTGCTATATACCTTCCGATTTCCGTCTCCGCAGGCACGTGAGTATACGTGTATGGTCAGTATACGTATAAAAGTACCATACAAGCTTCGGATGGGTCCGGAGGTCTTCGAAACGAATCGATATCAAGTTTTTTTCAAAGTTTGAAGAGGAGGGCGGGGGGGAGGACAACGAAGCAAAACTGATAGACCAAAACACTGACATTGTTCCAAAACATAAGAGAACCTACAGACTTTTGCAACACTTATTAACCAATATATCAACCACCACCGCTGATAGTGGTGCTGTAGCAACCACCGCCGCCGCCGTCGCATCATCAGCCACCTCCGCATTCACTGTAGCATCAGCCTACACCTATGTGGCCTGGCCAGCATGCGAGGCAGTAGGAGGAGTGGCATTCCCCGCCGCAGCAGCATACAAGTGCAGTGGCCCCTGGTGCCATGGTCGCAACTGCCATTCATCGACCTCCCCCAAGCACTACAGGAATGGCGCGATGCGCCGACGACCAAAGTTTGGGGCCGTCGGCGTATGCCACGAGTTAGGCGTCCCACGAAGCTGGTCGTCGGCGTAGAATTTCTCTCGGCGTAAGATCTACACTACGCTGACGGCTGCCGTCGGCATAGCTATTTTTCCTTTTACCTCATTAATATTTGAAAAATCATAACTAAATCATTCTAATTCAGAAAAATATAAATAATATATCAAAATTTGTAGAAAAATAAGATCTATCTAGTTACACTCAAATATTACACATTTGTGAATAAAAATTAAGTGAAACATAAAACATTACATAAGAAATTCAAAAACGATCCAAACAATATAAAACCTTCGCGTGGTGTCATATTATGTGATATAGTTGCAAGGAAAAATATAAAACTTGGTATATTGATTATGTCACAAAAAACCTTCACAAAATGACTTATCTCACTCGAGGTTTCCTGACTTTTGGGTCAAATGACCAATGTTATGGCTAGAATTAAGGCATAGTTTGTGATAATATGCCTATATTGTGCATCATGTGCATCATCGGATGGTGAACAATGTTGCAGGAGAAAGTTTTCCTTCTCGTCGCACCAAAAATCCATTTTCCATTTCCCGAGCGCAAAAACGTGGGGTTTTGTGAAGCAACCACCAAATGGCTAATTCAAAGTGCCACCACCCTATTTTTCAAAAATACTAGACCACCTTACATGGACAATGTCCTAACAGGGAGATCTCAAACCTTTCTGTCCATCCCTAGTGAAAAAGACAAATTTCTGCCGAATCGGAAGGAAGTGGGTCAGATATAAACTACAGGTACATGATGTGATGCTCATGATTGTTTATAAAAATCATTTTTAGTTTCACAATATGCTATTTTATAAGAGATCCAATGCAAGTTTAGCGAGACTTGGCCCCGAGCTAAGAATCTTCATGCCCGTCGTTCGAGAAAGTTTGACGATAGTTTAAAATGGGCATAAGAAATTCAAAAAAGATCCAAACAATGAAAAACATTCGCGTGATGTTATATTATGTGACATAGTTAGAAGTAAAAATATCAAACTTGGTATATTGATTATGTCTCAAAAACCCTTCACAAAATGACCTATCTCATTCGAGGTTCCTGGCTTTCGGGTCAAATGGCCAATGTTATGGCTAGAATAAAGACATATTTTATGATAATGTTCCCATATTGTTCATGAATGTGTATCATGGGATGGCGAAAAATATCACAGGAGGAAGTTTTCCTTTTCGTCGCATGAAAAAGCCATTTTCAATTTTCCGAGCGCAAAAAGGTGGGTTTTGTGAAGAAACCACCAAATGGCTAATTTAAAATGCTACCACCCTATTTTTCAAAAATACTAGACCACCTTACATGGATAATGTCCCAACAGGGGGATCTCAAACCTTTCCGTCCATCCCTGGTAAAAAAAATAATTTTCCACTGAATCGGTAGGAAGTGGGTCAGATATGAACTATAGGTACATGATCTGATGCTCATGATTTTTGACAAAAATCATTTTTAGGTTTATAATATGATATTTCATCAGAGATCCACATCAAGATTAGCGAGGCTCGGCCCCAAGCTAACAATCTTCATGCTCGCTGTTTGATAAAGTTTGACGATAGTTTAAAACGGGCATAGGAAATCCAAAAACGATCTAAACAATGCAAAACCTTCGCGTGATATCATATTATGTGACATGGTTGGAAGAAAAAATAACAAACTTAATATATTGATTATGTCTCAAAAAACCTTCACAAAATGACGTATCTCATTCGAGGTTTACTGGCTTTCGGGTCAAATGACCAATATTATTGCTAGAATTAAGACATAGTTTGTGATAATGTACCCATATTGTGCATGCATGTGCATTATGGGATGGCGAACAATGTTGCAGGAGGAAGTTTTCTTTTTTATCACACGAAAAGGCCATTTGCCATTTTCTGAGCGCAAAAAAGGGGGGTTTTGTGAAAAAACCACGAAATGGCTAATTCAAAATTCTACCACCACATTTTTCAAAAATACTGGACCACCTTACATGGAAAATGTCCCAAATGGGGATCTCAAACCTTTCCGTCTATCCCTGGTAAAAGGACAAATTTCTGCCAAATCGGTAGGAAGTGGGTCAGATATGAACTACAGGTACATAATCTGGTGCTCATGATTTTTTCTAACAATCATTTTTAGGTTCATAATATGCCATTTCATCAGAGATCCAATGCAAGTTTAGTGAGGCTCATCCCCGAGCTAAGAATCTTCATGCCCGCCGTGTTGGGTCCGCAGCATAGAAAACAAAAAAATTTCTACGGTGTGAACTACACGCCAAGATCTATCTACTAGATACAGAGCAACGGGTGGACATACATCCATGGAGAACTTACCGTCGAAGACAACGAGTTTTGTTAACGAGTAGGAACTCGTGGTTGATGTAGTCGTACACTTGCCGATCTCAAGATCGTGATGAAGTCCAGCAGGTCCGGCTCCAGTACGTCCATTAGATCCAGCTCTAGCACCACCAAGTCCAGCACCGCAAAGCAGTGGTGCATCCGTGATCGCACACACGTCTGGTACCCCGACAACCTCCGTCCCTCGCTCCAGCAAAGCAGCGGAAGCAGCAACTCCTTTCCAGATAAAGCCACCGGGAACATGTATCTCGCTAATCTCATATCATGGGGAATAATACTAGAGGAGGAGAGAGATCCTTCACAAGGAGGTGTGAGTGAGAAGTGAGGAGAGGGGGGCCTTTTATAGGAGGAGGGGGGTGCCCCTCCTTCATGGCCGGCGCATGGAGGGGGTGACCCTTCACCAACTCCATTCATGTGGTGGTAACCCCTCCACATTAAAATGCCCCTTCACATTCTCTTTTAAAGTCTCCACTTTAAATGCATTAAATTTATCCAAATTTAATGCTCTCTCATTTAATAAAACTCTTTTATTATTATTTTATTCAGAATTTTGTTAATTACTTTAATTAACAAACATTCACATAAAACCCCCTGCAACATTTCAATATTACATGCAGAACCAATTTCAGCATTTTCACCCAAAACAGTTTCGGTGTCTATTGAAATAATTCCAGCGCTTTCTTAAATCTTTATCTGAAACATATTTGCTCCAAATGGTGTCGGTATCCCTTAAGTGTGTCACCTTACGGTTCACGAATAATGCAGACATGATCGAGACCCCTCTCCGATCAATAATCAGTGGACTGAGATCCATAACGACTCCTACACATTCAACGATGACTTCGTGATCGTGAGAACCTTTAATGCTAGTAACTAAATCCTTTGTCCCGCGATATATTACATGTCCGAGATTCGATCATCGGTATCTCCATACCTAGTTTGATCTCGCATCGACATGCACTCTTTTCTCGTTCCGTGATATAACATTCTAGTGATCACATCACTTGTTTGCAAGCTATTTCAATGTGATATCACCGAGAGGGCCCAGTATATCTATCCGTCATCGGATGGACAAATCCCACTCTTGATCCATGAGCCTCAACATAACACCTTCGTAGCTTGAACCAACCTTTATAGTCACCTGTTACGGTGTGACGTTTGATGTTATCAAGATACTCTTAGGTGTTAGCAATTAACATGATCTCATGGTCTAAGGATAAAGATTACTTCGTATGATATTATAGCAATATAAACATAATGACTTTGATCGTAATGCTATACTTCGGATGAATGTTCATCACATCATTCCACCAATGGTGTGACCTTGTTATTAACAACATCCAATGTCCATGATCAGGAAACCTTGATCATCTTGTTAATCAACAAGCTAGTCTATAAGAGAGGCATAACTAGGAACCCTTTTTGTTTATTAAACACACATGCATTGATGTTTCCGATCAATACAATTCTAGCATGTAAAATAAACATTTATCATAAACATGGAATAAGATAATAACCACTTTATTATTGCCTCTCGGGTATATTCCCTTCAGTCTCCCACTGGCACTAGAGTCAATAATCTAGTTTGAAAAACTTTGCGTATTGAACACCTATGGCTTTCTGGTGTTGCATATACGCTATTGCTAGTGGTTAACATAATCTCTGGATCTGACAGTTTCAGGTCCATGTGTATTTGCATGTCTTTGCGTCTCTACGCATCACTCATTCTGAAATGAGATGGCATTATATAAATTTGGTCCTCTGGTGAGACCTTTAGTTCGTTCGGCTCAAAAATATGTTGATATTATTGTCACACAATATATCTTCATAGTATTAGCCCACTTTGAACCACACCTAGTTTGATAACAAACTACTTAACACAAATGCCCTCCTTTGCTGCTACTATAGCAGTTATATACTTAGCCTTTTGTTGTAGTATCCGTCACAATATCTCAACTTTGGAACTCATCCAAATCCATCATGGAACATCATTTCCATTATATTGTGCCACCCATAGTCTAAATTGAGATAAATTTAATTTGTATCTTGTGACAAAACTAGTATCAATGTAACACTTTACAATGAACTACCTTTAACTATTTGTCACTTATACATTATATATTCTTAGTTCTTCCAAAGCTCATAAGAATATCTTTACTATTGTCCAATGATCATCTTATGAATCATTCTGGTATATGCTCATAACATTTAGAGCATAGGACATTCTGGATATATACATATCATGGTATAATCGATCAGAATCTTCATGTGATTTTACTCACCAAGTGTTGAAACACTTGAATCTGAATACAATTCTTTCCATGCAGCAAGAACCTTTCTTGTTGTTCCCATATTGAACCCTTTCAATATCTCATATTGAACCCTTTCAATATCTTATATATGTATGTCCGCACAACCATATTAGCGCCTTAATCTATCCATATAGATATTGATGCCTAATATTCCGGGTTTGCCCAAGTCTTTCATCGAAATCTTATTTTAATGAAATTCTTAACTTGTGTCAATTCAAGATACATCATTTCCAATCAACAATATGTCCTCTATATAATGTATTAGAAATATGTCTCAGCGCTCCCACTTAATTTCTTGCAAATGCAAGCATCTTCATCATCTCCGATGAATTTAAACTCTTTTAATAGTTTCATCATGGTGAAGATTCCAACTCCGCTATGCTTACTTCAACTATTGAAGTTTACATGCCCTTTTAGCACCCTTTGAATTAACAAAACCCTTCGGACCATGTCTTGTACACATCCTAGGTTACCGTTCTATTAGAAGAACCTTGTTTTGTTTATTCAACTACCATATACCAAATTATATGTAGTGGTTGCTACATTAATCCGTCAAGACTATATATCGCTATGAAAGATCAAATCTTGTCATAGTCAACTTCTTGAACATTGTCGTAAACTTCTTTCCGACATGTCGACTATTTCATAGATGTTAAACATCCATGTCTTATTTCTTTATAGATCCAAACACGACCGATAGGCTTCACGCCTTTCCGGAGGGTCTTCCAAGTTCGTAAACTTGTTTTCTAGTATGGATACTATCACGGATTCTATGACTTCTAGTCATTTTATGGAGTCAGGGCCCATCATCGCTTCTTTGCATGTAGTCGGTTCATCATTGTCAAAACAATAACGACTTGCTTATCAAATCTTACTATTTGATTCTTACCGACCCACACGGTTCTATAAGAACTCTAATCTCCGAGATCACACCTTTTGTAATCACGAGAGCCATGAGCATTGTGGCCGCCACCGGGACACTTTCCGGTGCTGCGCTACTTAGCACATATAGCTAAGGTTCAACAACCTTATCAAAGTTCTATTATCCTCCCACTTAACTTTTCACGAAAAATTCCTTCTCAAGAAACTTGACGTTCCAAGTAACAAACTCTTTTGTCCTTGGTGTTATGGAGAAATTCCCAACAATGTCTTTGGTATAACCTACAAAGACGTGTTTATCCGACTTTGGTTGTAAACATTTTACTTATGCATAGCATACCAAAATTTAAGAAAAGACAATTCGGGTTATCCCAAACCATAACTCATATGGTGTCATTTCAATGGATCACGATGGTGCTCTTTTCAGTGTAAAAGTGGTAGTCTCTAAAGCTTCAATCCTTAAAACATAATGGCAGTTTTATAAATGACACCCTTGATCTTACCATGTCAAACATGGTTTGATTTTATCTCTCAAATATGCCATACTCCTATGGTTTATCGGGAAACACAAATCATGGAACAATTCCTCAAGTCTTAGGTGTTTTTGCTAAACATGTAACTCAAATATCTTCCTTTATGATTGAATCATAAATTCTTTATTTTCTTGTTACAATGATTTTCCACTTCATCTTGAAAGTCTTTGAACAATTTTCAAATGTTTCATACTTCTTCCTTATTAAGTAAATATACAGATATATTCACTCAAATTTTCGGAGAAAGCATATGAAGCAAAAAGATCCATCGCATATGGCTACACATAATGGACTATGCACATCAGCATGCACAATTTCCAATAAGCTAGTCATCCGTTCCTCTCTGGCCTATGGACGGAGTTTCAATTATCTCGAAGAAAATCTCACATGCGTCAATTGATCAAAATCAAAGACTCCAAAAATCCATCAACATGGAGTTTCTTCATGTTTTCTTTCAAATATAATTTAAACAGCGATGTCACTTCATAAGTGATCTTTCAATCATTTGTCTTGCGACATTTTAGTAATAGTGTTTATGGATGTGATTTCTCCAACTAGACTTGTAAAAGTTCATCCATCCTTTATGGAATACGGTAATTATTTGAATAGCCATTGTTCTCATGATATCGGAACAAAATAACAATTATTTAAACAAATCTTGAAGGCTTGGTTTGATGACAACGAAAAACACAATAACACTTTATTTGTTTTCGATGAACATCATCACTCATTCTCTTGCTGGTTACTTAGGCCATTGTAGTTCATGAATTGTGTTGTCCTGTATGACACTTCATACCAATCAATTCGGTATCCAATACCGGTATCCAATACCTAAGAACCACATTGTTTAACAAGCAAGGAATATAGCCATAACATGTATATCTTCTATATACCTAAGTTGGACATCTCCAACCTTTTATTTTCTGCCAAATATTTTATAGATTCTCTTTCAGCAATTCCTTTTCTTTTAAAAGAATCTATCAACATCAATAGTGGTGTCATCAACATGACACATGGTACAAAGCATATATAGTCAAATACTAATACCTTTGGACTTGCACTTTGAAGTGGATCACCATCATCAAATGTTTGGTGTTCTTTCAAAAATCCATTCTTTAGTAATCTATTAGTGTAGTAAACATTTTACTTACATCTTCTATTCATCCTTATCATGACAACTTTCATGATCAAGCTACTATAGCCTATAAGGAAGAATCGCGAGTACAATATCAGTTCCCAAAACCTTTTTGGTAGATTCGGATGCCTAGCATCTCCATCCTTCACAAATTCTCATACAATATGAGAACATGTATTTTGCTAAATTATACTCTATCATAATGCAACCAAAAAACATTGTTTCAGATATCATAATATCTTTCACACATGATGGTTTCTGAAACAATTTTCAGCTCCAATATAATCTTGATATTAAAACAACCTTTTGAATATCAATAATCATGGAGGCAAACATGATACTTTAGATACTAACATTGGAATTCTTACTCTTGATTTAATACTACTTATTAAACTTCATGGAGTAAATAGAGTTTGCTGAAAGTTTGCAATAGGACTTATAAACTTTAAATTGACATTCGAAACAATACGATACCGGTTCGTAAAGTAAATATCCAGAATTCTGTAGTTCTATTATCTCAAATAAAAAACTAAGCATAAGGTAGTGAACAGATGCGAATGACTACAACAAATTATGCAAATTCACTTCGATTTAGTTTATGACAAATTGAGTTCGACTAATCCAAATTAGAAATGAACTCCCAATCAAAAACGTCATCCCTCGTGCCTTTTTGGTGATTACATGAACCAAATCCACTACACCAAGTCCGATCATCACGTGAGTCGGTGTAGCTTCAAAGGCGGGCATCAATATGGTCATCACATCAACTATATGACTCATGTTTAACCTTTCGGTCCGTGTTCCAAAGCCATGTCTGTACATGCTAGGCTCGCCAAGTAACAACCTTAGTACTCGCGTGTGTAAAACTGTCTTACACCCGTTGCATGAAAGCGTAGAGTTGAGAACACTCGATCATCACGTGATGTCTCGAAACACGATCCATAGAACGGTGCATACTTAAGGAAGAACACATTTTATCTTGATATTTAAATGAGGGATCATCTTACAATGCTACATAAAGCGCCAAACTAGCAGTATAAGATGCTAACATCTAATGTGTAAAGTGAGATGATATGGTCCATGCATTTGATCTTTATCATTTGCATCGTGGTATGATCTCTATCATTCCTTTGTGTGTAAGGCCAAGGTCTATGGAACTTACACGTTGAATGTGTTGTAAGAGTATCCATCATACATCTACTTACAACAATACCATATCAAGACACTAGCCCAACATCGATCTAAACTAGACGCCTCTAATTTATCAATTGCAAGTTTTACGTGGCTTAGGGCTTTCGGAGATAGAACCGTTTTTACCTACGAACATGAACCACAACGAGGATAACTAAGTTATTAGCAACTCGTTATAAATCAGATATTGACTATAGTAGGAGAGACAGACACCCGCCAGCCACTTATGCAAAACAAGTTGCATGTCAGTCGTGGAACCGGTCTCATGTACGATGACATATAAGGTTGGTCCGGGCCGCTTCATCCCACTATGCCACCAATATCCAAAATACATAGAAGATGCAATAACATGATCATCATCGCCCACATATCAATATATGTGTACTACCCGTGCTAAGCACCTACGCATAGATCAGGCTCTGATACCACTGTTGGGTCCGCAGCATAGAAAACAAAAAAATTCCTACGGTGTGAACTACACGCCAAGATCTATCTACTAGATACAGAGCAACGGGTGGACATACATCCATGGAAAACTTACCCTCGAAGACAACGAGTTTTGTTAACGAGTAGGAACTCGTGGTTGATGTAGTCGTACACTTGCCGATCTCAAGATCGTGATGAAGTCCAGCAGGTCCGGCCCAAAGACGTCCATCGATCCAGCTCCAGCACCACCAAGTCTAGCACCGCAGCAGTGCATCCGTGATCGCACACACGTCCGCACCCCGACAACCTCTGTCCTCGCTCCAAAGAAAGCAGGAAGCAGCAACTCCTTTCCAGATAAAGCCACCGGGAACATGTATCTCGCTAATCCGAGACCATGGGGAATAATACTAGAGGAGGAGAGAGATCCTTCACAAGGAGGTGTGAGTGAGAAGTGAGGAGAGGGGGGCCTTTTATAGGAGGAGGGGGGTGTCCCTCCTTCATGGCCGGCGCATGGAGGGGGTGACCCTTCACCTCCTCCATTCATGTGGTGGTAACCCCTCCATATTAAAATGCCCCTTCACATTCTCTTTTAAAGTCTCCATTTTAAATGCATTAAATTTCTCCAAATTTAATGCTCTCTCATTTAATAAAACTCTTTTATTATTTTTTATTCAGAATTTTGTTAATTACTTTAATTAACAAACATTCACATAAAATCCCCTACAACATTTCAATATTATATGCAGAACCAATTTCAGCATTTTCACCCGAAACAGTTTCGGTGTCTATTGAAATAATTCCAGTGCTTTCTTAAATCTTTATCTGAAACATATTTGCTCCAAATGGTGTCGGTATCCCTTAAGTGTGTCACCCTACGGTTCGCGAATAATGCAGACATGATCGAGACCCCTCTCCGATCAATAATCAGCAGCGGGACCTGGAGATCCATACTGACTCCTACACATTCAACGATGACTTCTGTGATCGTGAGAACCTTTAATGCTAGTAATTAAATCCCTTTGTCCTGCGATATATTACATGTCCAAGATTCGATCATCGGTAT
Source organism: Avena insularis (assembly GCA_023614405.1). Taxonomy (NCBI): domain Eukaryota; kingdom Viridiplantae; phylum Streptophyta; class Magnoliopsida; order Poales; family Poaceae; genus Avena; species Avena insularis. The sequence continues at coordinate 383,950,276 of CM042684.1, forward strand.
CTCCATACCTAGTTTGATCTCGTTACCGACATGCACTCTTTTCTCGTTCCCGTGATATAACATTCTAGTGATCACATCACTTGCTTGCAAGCTATTTTAATGTGATATCACCGAGAGGGCCCAGAGTATATCTATCCGTCATCGGGATGGACAAATCCCACTCTTGATCCATGAGCCTCAACATAACACCTTCGTAACACTGAACCCACCTTTATAGTCACCCTGTTACGGTGTGACGTTTGATGTTATCAAGATACTCTTCCGGTGTTAGCAATTAACATGATCTCATGGTCTAAGGATAAAGATTACTTCGTATGATATTATAGCAATATAAACATAATGATTTTGATCGTAATGCTATACTTCGGATGAATGTTCATCACATCATTCCACCAATGGTGTGACCTTGTTATTAACAACATCTAATGTCCATGATCAGGAAACCTTGATCATCTTGTTAATCAACAAGCTAGTCTATAAGAGAGGCATAACTAGGAACCCTTTTTGTTTATTAAACACACATGCATTGATATTTCCGATCAATACAATTCTAGCATGTAAAATAAACATTTATCATTAAAATGGAATAAGATAATAACCACTTTATTATTGCCTCTCGGGCATATTCCCTTCACGCCGTTCAACAAAGTTTGACGATAGTTTAAAACGGGCATAAAAAATTCAGAAACGATCCAAACAATGCGTAACCTCTGTGTGGTGTCGTATTATGTGATATAGTTGGAAGGAAAAATATCAAACTTAGTATATTGATTATGTCTCAAAAAACCTTCACAAAATGAACAATCTCATTCAAGGTTTCTTGACTTTCTGGTCAAATGACCAATGTTATGGCTAGAATCAAGGCATAGTTTGTGATAATGTGTCCATATTATGCATACATGTGCATCATGGGACGACGAACAATGTTACAGGAGAAAGTTTTACTTTTCATCGCACCAAAAAGCTATTTTCCATTTTCTGAGCGCAAAAACAGGGGTTTTGTGAAGCAACCACCAAATGGCTAATTCAAAATGCTACCACCCTAATTTTTAAAAATACTAGACCACCTTACATGGACTATGTCTCAACAGGGGATCTCAAACCTTTCCGTCCATCCCTGGTGAAAAAGACAAATTCTTGCTAAATCGGTAGGAAGTGGTCAGATATGAACTACAGGTACATGATATGATGTGTCGCCTGCCGGTCATGTCACCGTGGAGAACCGATCCTTTTGATAATTATTTTAGAAGGTAGTCTTTTTTGTCAATTCACTCTTTCAGACGATCTTTTTTGTCAAAAATACTATGGACCGGAATTTTTGGCATGGGGATAGCGCAGCATAATGCCGCCTCCTACCATGGCGGCAGGCCTCACAACGCAGTGGTCCCGATGTGTTGCCTGTGGCCGCGGACGCCAACGGCGGCAGCCGCCCCTTGTCGCCTGGCTGGTCCCGCCACCGCGGAGAACCGGTTCTTTTTGATAATTATTTTAAAAGGTAGTGTTTTTTTGTCAATTTACTGGTCCAAGCGATCTTTTTTGTCAAAAATTCAAGTGCACACGTACAAGTCTGGCCAAATCTGTCTCATCTTGTGTGATTTGTGCATCTCGAGCTAACTAGAAGAGCCACATCATATTGCCAGCCCGTACGTGTTAGAGAGGCTCCGACAGAGAGGTTGGCGAGGGGAGGTACTCGCGCGTGGTGAAGCTCTCGGACAAGCCTCGTCGGGCCAAACCTCGCCGGATCAGAACTTGTATGAGCACGCAAGAGGCATTGAAGAGGCATTTTTGTGGACATGGCTCCTATAGCCGCGACAACAACGGCTATGCCAAAAAGGGAAGGATCGAGGCACTCCAGAATGTCTTTCCCCCTCCTTCGAAGCTCCTCTGGATCACGCTTTGGGGAATTCGCAGTATTGAAAGGGAGGAGTACATAAACCGTGTGGCATTGTCGTCGTGACCTTTGCGAGAGTGGATGTAGGTTCTAGTGCAGGCTCAAAGTCAGGTGCGCGAGCATCTCCTTGGGACGAGCAGCAGGGCACTGTTCGATGTGGAAACAGAGGGTGCCTTCCATGGTGGAATTTGAGGAACATGTAACGTGTCCTATCCCACCCCTGTATCATCCATTCCCCATACCTCCCATGCCTATAGTTTCGACACTGTGGTGGAATAGCGTGGCTGAGTTTGTGCTTTGTGGTTACAGATCAGTGCGCCCTGAGGTAGAGAGACGTACCGTGGGTCGCCCATGAACGAGATATGGTGCTTTTTTTTTATGTAGAGGTGTTTTTGCAGGCAGTTTATGCCTTTAGGGCGATTGCCGGTTGGGGGTGCCGCTGACATCTAATAAGGCCATTCATGCGGTGAAGTCCTCTAATACTCTGAAAGGGTGGAGTAGTTGGTTTCTGCCTCCACCCTCCAGTGCATTCAAGCTTCAACTAGCTTCACGGTGGTTGCTTCAATCAATATTCCACGTGAACTTTTGAGTCTAGCTCTGGCTGCATGTTGGTCTTTTTTTGAAGATGGAAGTTTTTCCTTACCTCGATCGGCCTCTGCATCAACGATCCATGCAAAGCCATATATTTATGAGTACATAGTGTGCAACTCACATAAGAACATAGTGATATGCATAAAACATAGTGTGATATGTGTGGCTCATGAAAATAAGCTCAAACATTAAGAAACCTATGCAACGCACCCGGTCTAATCCGGGACATAAATTCCTTATTAATTAGTAAGCCACTCCAACTTATTTGCACTAAGCTCCATCTGATCTTACTGTGTGGATCGTCGTAGGACGACCCACGACCAGCTAATTTGTACAACACGGCAACACCTGCACGAAAAAGATAGCCTTCTTATTATAAAAAACAAGATCATTTTTACAAAATCATATATAGACCAAAACACCGATGTTTTTCCAACTAAATAAGAGAACCTAAAGACTTAGCAACACGTATTGACCAATATCCAAAAATATGTGACATATACGAGGAGGAATGATGTTAAAAGTATCATATTTTGCACGCCATGCCAACCGAGCCGTTGGGCAGTCAAGAAATAAGTGTTATATTGTCAACTGATGAAAGCAAAAAGGCATCTCTCCTATTCACATTTCAGTAGCTTGTTGTTAAGTTACCTTATGTATATGGAATAGCAGAAATGACACTATATTTAGCAAAAAGAGTGTTATACATATTTTTCAGGTTATTCATTTGGCTGCTCACTGGATCCAACTTCGGGCCTACCTTCTCCCGTTGGATATAGATGCAACCAGTAGCTTATTGTCGCTCGAGACTTCTACACTTATAGGTTGGATGTCAACTTTTTAGTAGACTTTAGAATGGATAGTCTCTTTATGAGAGTTTTTAGATGGTTTATTTGTGTTTCAACACTTTGTGATCCATGATTGCAATACTCTGAATTATCGAAACTTTTCAATAAAAATGGTTGTGTGCATCAATTAATACAGAGTACGGGGCTTAGCTCCCCATTTCACAAGAAGAAGAATAACCACATGACATAAGAACCATATGAATACTTCCTCTTGAGCCACTATTTTAGTTGCCATAATCTCTTGCAACGGAACCACACATGAGAATCAAATTGTGTTGACTACATACTACTTAAAATAAATTATACCATCTAAGTCGCAGCTAAATGTATCCTTGTTCATCGAAAGTTCAACATCTGTTATTTTGAGAACTTTCCCATGTCGATCATCCAAAACACCGACCGATAAAGAGTACGCCAAACTCTACAACATACGACACTAAACCTAAAATGGGGGGAAATGGCGTGTTTATTTTACACAATGCTAAAAATCACAACATACACATCACATAACTTTCTCACATCAAACCACTTATCTTCCCAAAAATAGTTAATCTCCCTATTCTCAAATTGAAATGAGCCAAGAATGAGGGAGTACTCTTGGCATGCACGAGCCCCTTCAAGAAGTGGCAATCTCTTGGTCTAGACAAAGGGCGCAGAGTGCCTTTTGTCCAATGTAAATTAGAGGCCAAACACAATCTTTTTTTTGAAAATCTATCCTAGAACAAAACATAAAATAGTTGGGTAGCTAAATACAAAATAAATGAAAAAATGGTTAAAATATTAGATTAGTTAATCACAAACTATCTCAATGTTAAAAACGGCCACATGATGACTCCCCAAGGCAAATATGCCTTCTTAACCTTGAGGGAAAGCTCTAGTGGTTGTATGATGGTCTACTAATCTACATTCTCCATCAATTCTGCCATAAATTTGCGTTACAAAAACTTGCACCACAACATCAGAACACGAGAGGTTTTTTTAGATCAAAAGGCCTCAGCCCATTCCGTTTCCATTGAAAATGAAATGATCCGGTTTAGCAATGACAACACCATTGCATCTATGATTAGGCTATATCCAAAATTCTACAGCAGCTAAAACAAGGCAGAAATCAGCAATTGATAGGCTACTAGTAATAATGAATTACAACTCAGATGGGCATATGTCAGAAACCCCCCAAAACTCCCCAAGAGGAAAAAAAACCAGCTCAGATGAGCATATGACCATGAACCTTGTATTGGATCAGTGCTTCTGGAGTTCGAGGCCCGAGACACATTGTCATTCTCCTCTTCTTCAATTGTTTTTTATGGCTGGGGCTTCCACCTTTTTCCGCTCCATTAGCAATATGCGTAGACATAAGAGCAGCAGGCGCATAGGCATCGCTGGAAGAAAATGTCATTCCTATTTTTTCCACATCAACCACATAAGAGCGGCAATGACCAGATTAATCACAACATGTCTATTATTGCTAGTCCACATTCTAGAAATGTTCTCATAGGACTCCCCAACACTTCTTCCTAGAATGACAAATAGTTTTGCCCACATAATTTTGCTAATCACATGAGAAAAAAAGATGGTCAACACTTTCTTTCTAAGCGCATAAAAGACAAGTTCCATTAGACACCGTTTGTATAAATTTAAAACTTTCTCTAAGATTTCAAACATCTGTATATTTTGAATCTGAAGTTCAATTTAAGAACCGATTTAATATCTGAGTTTCTAGTGAAGAGACCTTCAAAACAAGACTAATATTGAATATATTTTCACAATATTTAAAATTGAATTTTAAACTTGGTGAAACTCTAAAAAACTTTATTAAACATGATGATTTTTCTTGTTTGAAACAATATGTTTCACCGTGTTCCAAATTTTGTTCATCATAGTTACGAAATAATTGATAATTTCCTTAGATTTTGAACAATACAATATATCTATCAAAAAAAATTGAGCAACATCTGATTTGAGTCCAAACCCTTGCGGAAGCACTAATGAATGCATGACCACAATTCAGAGACACAATATTTTGTATCTAGTTTTATAGGGATTTATTTTGCATCATTATGTTTGAATGTGTTTATGCACACTTCAAACTAGTACTAGACGTGTACAATAAATTTATCAGATAGCAAAATCATTTAATTTGTGTGTCTACTTTAATGTTGTTTCAATGGGTTTCATTGTGTTTCATAATCCATCATGACATTTTGTTGTGTATCGAGATCTAAATTTTTAATTTGTTGAAACTAAACCTTCATTGGGCTTGTTTAAAACATATCATCAAAATAATTACACGGGTTTCAATGGGTTTTTAATGTGAGATTTATTTTGACACATATGGCCCTTTTAATCCAACACTAGAAATCAATTTGGCTAGGGATAGAGAGAGAGGTAGGTTGTGGAAGTGAATAAGAAGATTCTTGCATGTGTGCTGTTAGAGCATCTGATATAAAAAATGGATGTATCGGGAGCACACACTCTCTAGTGTGTGCGTGCGCCAGGTACCAATCTCAAATAGAATGAATGGAGGCTGCATGCACCGCTAGAATTCAATTCTCTAACCTCCTTGGATGCATCTGGTAGGCTGTGGCACTTGACGCAATAGTACCAGCGGCGAGCTGACTTGGAGCTTGCGGTGCCCCTCGTGGCGGTTGCCACGGATGCTTGCGGTGGACGCCACCAATGCATATGTTGAAGATTTTCGTGGGCAATCTAAGCAGAATCAAGCAAATATTTATGAGATCAGATCATGTCTACTCCTGATGTAACACAACTTGAAAGGAACGAGAAAGAATCTCAGAAAAAGGCAGAGCAATTTCCCGGAAGAGACGTGATGGACAAACGAAAGCGTATTTGGCAATAGATGAAAGTATATTTACCACCACAGACCAGACCGGTTGCATGACGCGACGGACGGACGGAAACATATTTAGCAATCGACGAAAGAGTATTTACCATCATAGACCATACCAGTTGCATTTTGATAGTAAAGATACCATGGTATTGATTTTCAAAAAAAAAGGACGAAGCTCGAAGGTTCTCCTTAGTGAAAAACATTTTCTATTTTGAAGAAAAGTCTTGCACCATCATTAATCTTACCCGCAACAATACTCCCGGGCAATCCAGATCCTATCGGACTTATGTGAAGATAAAGCTCAAGTTTGTGACCGCCTCTGACTTGCAATGTTGCCAACATAGATGAGGAGCGGTCGTCGTTGCCACGAATTTCAGTCCATCGATCCGTCCAAGAAATTGCCCGTGACGAGAGTGGCAAGAAGAAAAGGATCGAAGCCATCGGACATGCCTTCTCCTCTTATCCATTTCTTTACAAGTCTTCTCTTTCCACGCTTTGGGGACTTCGAGCAAACAAAGGAATAGGTGCACACAATTAGGTTCTATGTTGCTTTTGCATGGGACGACTGAACAGACTCTCTAGTGTTTGCAAGCATCTGCGTGGGGCCAACTGCAAGCTATAGGGCATTGTCTGATATGTAAACCTGGAGCAGCTGTCCGTGATAGGGAATTCACGACAAGTAGAAAGGGGAAGAAGCGTTGTGTCTCTTTACTTTCCCACACCTCCCATTCTTACAAGCTCCGAACAGATGTGAAATTGCATGATAGAGTGTTGGGTTAGAGAACGCGCCGTGAGGCAGAGAGAGCGCTGAGTCGGTCAGAGACGAGAAATTATACTAGCTATATGTGGATCGATGGAGGGGGTATGTAGTAGCATAGGGTGAATTTGGTAGGTGTAGAGGGTGAGAGACTAGGGCATGTAATAAGTGCCCTGTTTTTTGGATCATACTTCAACACAATCCTAGCCTATTTATCCAAGACAATTAATCTCAAACATAACTACTCCAACTTGTGATGGTTAATATCCGTGCATATTCAAATCAATGCCCACACACACTATCAACTAGAGACATTAGCTCATGAAAGGTACTAGCAAGACCGATAGTGCAACCGATGAAGCAGTGAATTTGACTATACTACCAGTCTCACACTTGATGGGTTCTTACCGGGGATCAAATCAGTGTGATCCCCATGTCACTTTCTATACTCCCTCAGTCTCAATTTACTCTGCGTTTTAGGTTTAGTCAAAGTCAAACTTTATAAACTTTGACTGTGTATATCATAAAAAATATCAACATCTAAAATATGTAATAAATATAATTAGACTCACCATAAAACATACTTTTATATTGTATGTAATTGATTTTATAAATGCTGGTATTTTGTAGAATATACTTAGACAAGTTCTAATATGTTTGACTTTGACCAAACCTAGAATGCAGAGTAATTTAGGACAGAGGGAGTACTTGTCAATTAGTAGAATTATTTCTGACACCAAGGGGGCCTAGGCATCGAGGTTGTAGATATAAAGAGAAAATATTTATTCAGTAAGCGGCTGTTTAAAATTTTGATGAAGAGGGGATGTGCAAGAGAGCATAATAAATACCTTTATGACAAAACCAAACAATTATCCTTTTTTGGAAGGGCATGATGACAGAAAAGAGGAATTTTTTAGTAGACGTTATTTTGCCATAGGAAACCACTTTAACACTCGGTTTGGGGAGGATACTTAGCTAGGAGGTTTTGGCTTTGGCCCAACAATACCCACTCCTATACAACATTGTGGGGTGAAAAATGTTTCGGTTGCAGATGTTCCATCGAAAGTTTCATTAAATAAATAATTTAGACAAACTTTGACTAGAAATACATGGAAAGCATCGAATTTCGATGTTATTTCATAGCTCGAAAACCTCTATAAATTTATTGTAGTCCTTATTCTCAAGATCAATTCCTGAGATTGGTAAACAGTGAAATACATGCCTTTCAAAAGCTTGAGGAAGACTACTATTATGCTTTAACCATCGTTCTATTCCCAACATTTAGTGCACCAATCCTTTGAAAAAGTAAAGAAGTCGATTTTATATGCTTGGTTAGAAGGAAATCACTGATGTAAATAAATGTAGTTATCTTCCTTAATAATAGTCGTTGGCATTAAGGAACTGCCTTATAAGTTTGGTTGCCAAAAGCTAATTTGTCAAGGTACTAGTTTCACTTGTGTTTTCTTTCAGCTGCATTTCTAGAGGTGTTAGTTCAACTATTAATGATGGTGAATTTAACAAATGAATCATAATGGCATGGTATTAACTAAACTAGTTTCACTTGTCTTTTCTTTAAATTGAAGCTAAATGCACGTTTGGAAAATAATATCCTTATGTGGTTCCTAGCAATATTAGCGAATGACAATCTCTTAAAGAATAAATGGAAATGCTTGAAATAAATGTGCTTTCGATGCCTCTGACGAGTATATTTATCATTTGACCCTTTGATTGTATTCTTTGGAGATTTCTTGAGTTTATTTTTAATATTACTCCTCCAACCAATATAATTAGTATATAGATTCGGGAATTGGTTAAATGGGATAGAGAGAGAAAACACGACATTTGTGCTTCAGTTCCATATGGAGCTATCGAAATTACATTGTCTTTAATAAGACCAGGAATGCTTATTTTTTACATGTTATCCGTATGGCTACGCATTCAAACCAAATGTGGTCCTCCATTTAAACCGAGATAAGAGCACAAACTCTTAAGTGGAGAAGATGCGCAATCATACTACCAGAAAAACCATTTTGTACAAATAGGCTATGTGTATCTACATTGTAAGTGTTGACGGGTTTCAATTATTGTAACATCCCAAAACTTTAATCCAAGCTTATCAAGACCAAATCATTCAAAAATAGGGTTAACAAAAACTTTTCCAAATTTAAAATAAAAGCATTCATATATGTGTACATTTAAAATAGGAGTTGTTTGAATTGCCATGATTGATTGATCCAATGCTTGTAAAATGTTTTTTAGGTGATTTAAACATCATCTACATCATTTCCAAACTTTTCCTAAAGAAAATCAAATCAAAAAGAATTAAAATGAAGGAATGGTCATTTTGACAAATTTAACTCTCATGCCTACTTTAGCTATTCCTAGTACTCATTTCTTAACAGAAACAATTCTTGATCTTTGCACCCCGTGCTAGTACACATAATGAGGTACCAAGGCCCACCTTTCGATCTACTAAAACATTCTGTAAACTATTTTAAATGACAGTTTAAAATTGAATCTAATGCATATGCATAGATCACCCCTATTTCAAAAACCATCTATTTGAGCATCATTTTCAAAACCCTTGCAACCAGAGACTACCTAGCACTAGTAGAGATCACTCAAAAATTTTGAACTCAAAATTCAAACTTCGGTCTCTTGCGGCCATTTTATCAAACAGTGCATACAGATCAGACCATTTTCAAAACACTATAGTGTGCAGTGCTTCTTGTCACCATTTGGGCCTAACTCGTCCCCTTGTCCCCCAGCTCAAACCCCGCCCTAGCTCTCTCTCTCCCTAGCTGCTCCAATGCCGCTTACGCGCCAGTCGACCATGGACAACAGCCGCAAAGCGGCCTCCTTCGCTCACAGGCAGGCGCCATCACACCGCACCGCCTCAACCAGCCCCGACCAAAATCGAAGCGAGGACAAGCCCAGCTTGCTCGCGCCACGCCTCGTCTCGCCATGCCGATCACCCCGGAGCGTCGCGTCCGCCAGAGCAGCACCGGCCTCGCCAAGCCCTAGCCTTGCGTGGCGGCACTCGCAGCAGGCCCAGCACCTCGCCAGACACGCCCATATGCCACCGCTCGACCCATAGCCGCCATATTTCTTGTCGAGCACCTGCGGCCACCGTGCAGTGCGCGGAAGCTCCCGACCAATAGAGACAGCCCCTTACCGCGCCATCAAGCCATAGAGGATCGCCAGGAGACCGGCCATCGTCCGCCTACCTCACCCATGCCCTTAGCTCGCTGTGTCGTCGCCCAGGTCGAGCTCTGCCCATGCCGCTCTGCACCCTTCGCTCGCCTATATAAGGAGGCGTCCCCAGCAAGCTCTCTTCACACCATTCTCATCCCCACCTCTCACTCTCACTCCCCAGTTGGAGCCGAGCACCGGGCTGCTTGCGCGGAATTGCAGCCGGAGCCACCGCCTCGGGAGGAGAAGGGCGCCGTTGATCCAGGCCATCCCAGGAAGCGCCGCTTGTACCAGCAGAACCGCCATCGTCTACCACCCCAGTTGCCCGCCTCGCCGACCCCGCTGAGCCCAGTGACGCCTCATCGCACCCTCACCGTCGCGCTTAGGTTAGCTCCGTCGTGTCTGTTCCGAGGACGATAGCTGTGAGCCGTCGATCTACCCTCTAATCGCACGGCCACCTTTCATCCATACCCTTCTGCTTCCACTGACGGGTAGGGACCTCGCTTAAGTCAGCCATGACGCTGCTGTGAGCTGAGCGGCCGCCCATTTCGTTCCAGCACGTTTCAAATTCAAATTAGGAATTTTTCTTTTTAGTTAGAATATAGTTTCTGTCCAGTGTTTCAAAATTCAATTCTGTGAGTTTGACAAATCCAAATTGCATGAAACTAATTTCGTCTGAAAGGTATTAAAATGATCTATCCAAGCCCGTTGGATTTAATTCATTTAGAGTTATAGATCTCTCCTAATAAAAATAAGAAGACAGAAGCTTTTACAACTTGAAACATTTTTATAAAATCAACCAAGTTAGCTTTTGAGTTGTTTCCAACTCTCGAAAATCACATTTCCTCATATCTATCCAAATATGTAATAATATTAGGGTTTACATGCAGTGACTTTGGACTAGTACCAAGATAATGCTATATAGGCATCTCTAGTCACTTTAAATCATTAAATAATAAACTTAAACCAAAGTAATATTGATCCAACCTTTAAATCTCATTCCCACATGTTAGAATATGTGGTGAGGACATGTGTCCACATGATCCCATGTTTTGGTGGTGAATATTAAATTTTAGTTAATTTTTCAATGAGTAGAAATTACTTTTCCAAAATAAAAAGGTTGAAACTATTGAATTAAACTTGTGATGCTTGGGATGATAATAGATCATCAATTGTGTGGTTTAGAATACTACTTAGCCTAGTTAAGTATTGTTTGGTGATTGTGCACTCCCTATGTATTTCTAGACGATAGTACCGACCAAGCCTTCGAGGAGGAGGAGTTCTACCAAGAAGAAGAAGAAAACTTCAACCACTGCACCAACCAAGGCAAGCTATTAGTGGCAAGCTAACCCTTGCAAAACATGCTTTAGTAAGCTATTGTTAGCAAGCTAGAATAAGACTAGATGGTTTAGTAAAGATGCCTTAAGCATGCTTGGATCACACCCCGTTAACTATTAGTACCCCAAGTCTTATTGACAAGTTTTACCTCCCTTAGTTTACACAAAGTTCTTTAATTAATTTTGAAGGTAGCATAAAGAGTATAAAACTTGACCTACTTAGAAACCTTTAGATGTCATTTTATGGCATGAGATTGATCCCATCTTTCCACCTTAGTGAACACTCTTAACTTAGTATTTTAGAATAGCTCAAAAACTTGAGTCACTTTAGATGGGAACACTTGGTAAAAATGAGTTATGAAAACCTTGGAATGATGAGTCATTCTATTGAGATGTTTTGACATGTGTTGAAAAACACAATTGGTTTATGATGATGAAAATGATGAGGCATGAGCCTTAACCCTTTTATAAAACTGATGGTTGGATTCGGATGCGATACCATTCCAAATTTACCATACAACCACATTACTTGAATTGGGTAAGACTTAGCTGGAAATTTATATGCATTAGTATTAGTTCCCTCACGGGAGAGGTTTGAGCTGAGGCTACCTCTCAATGTTGTCCACCTATGCAGTGCCCAAGATGACTGATGGTCATGGTTGGGAGGCCATGCTCATAGGAGAGGTGCTTATACTAGGGTGTGTAAAGGGAAGGTTATGTTTGATTATCTGCATACTAAGTATGATGATTCAGGGTTATCCCCATGATGTATCGAATCTTGTGGTGAAAGTGTACCACCTCTGCAGAGTGTCAAACTATTCGAATAGCCGCGTCCACGGTTATGGACAGTTGGAATGGCCATACTGTTTCGTTGTCAGATGTTTTCTAAATAACTTGAAATGAATGATGAACTTTGACTTGACCACAACAGGGTTGTGTTAATGATAATAGCTTCCACTTAAGTGATTCTAGAACCTTACTTTATCTTTTCTTGCTTCAGAACTCAGCTTAGGTTTCAAACTTAACTTGATAGTTATTCTTTAAATTCAGTACTTTAACTTAGAATTATAACCCTTGTTAGTAGTAGTTTGCGAGTACTTAAAGAGTACTCATGGCTTTTGTCCCTGGCTATTATCATGGCCAGACTATGAAGGAGATTATCAAGATGATGGTCAGCAGGACGGCTATGATAACTAGGACTATCTGTCTTCGTCAGCATTGCCTATGCCCCTGAAGATGGACCCCACCGCTACGCTATCGTTTATTTCCACTGCTTGTTGTATTAAAGACTGGATCATGAGATCCTTATTTGTGTAAAACCTTATGTATGGTTTGTAATGGATGATGTACTGTGATATTCAATCCGTTATGTCTCGCAAAAATGGTAATCCTGGGATTGCGAGATATGGCATAACGGACATCTGGGATTAAAAATCCGGGTGTTGACAATTATACTCTATAGTATGGACATTCAGTCATCCTTTCTTAATAATCGTGTGAGAAATTGCTACAGTATGAATCACATGATAAAGAATTGATGTCGCGTTTTTTACTTAGTCCCTTGAGCATAAGATCATCTACCACGTACATGAAATCTCCATGGAACTGATATAATAATATCCAGGCACCAATTGTTAGTTCGCCATCAAATTAGATAGACAACTCTATCCACTTCCCCGAAAATAGAATTTGTATGTGTACGACGATCCAGTTGTATTGTGTTGTCATGCTTAAAAAGAAAAAAATGAGGTCGAATGGCGGCACAACATATTTATTCCCAAACACTAGTAGGGAAAACCCTTACCACCGGCGCACCAAAATAGCTTATCCCGGCGAATTTGGGTTCGCCGGTGACCACCTTGCCGGCGGTAATGGCTTACCGCCGGCAAGTAGGCCTATTCGCCAACGGTATTTTAAGCTACCCCCAGCGCAAGCCAAAGACGCCAGCGGTATGTCAACTTACCCCCGGCGCACAAGACCTATTCGCCAGCACTATCTACGTATAGGATTAAAAAAAAAAGCAACTGCACACACGCCTCAATCCATTTTTTTTTCAAATAGGCACCGGCGGTAAAAAAACAGCTGCACCGTAGGCATACAAGTTTAAATAGCATAGTAACCAACGATAGTATCACTAACAATAGTAGCCCTAACAGTAGTAGCCCAGGCCAGTAACGACTAAATACTCAACTAACATGCATGATCTCGACCACATCGAGCAGCCAGGAACAATGATCCCTCGCCCTCAACTCCTCCATCTTCATGGTGCCTCCATCATCTCATCACCCATGTTGATGTCGCCATCATCGTCGCCGCCGGATCCGTTGTCGCCGCAGCCCAGTGTCGGTGCCGTCATCACCGTAACACTGCACATGTGCAAACATGGCAGATGCATACTTCACCAGCCAGGTCACCAAAATCTCAGGGATTAGCTTCACAATGTCCCTAAAGTAATTTCTGCAACACCTCAATTTATAAGCAGCTTTACCAAGTACACAAACCCCAAATACTACAGGAAGTGCTATACTGATGTAGCACTATCACCATGAATATATAAGTGCAAGTACTTTAATTATACTCGATGGATCGCTACTAAATTTAGAAAGCGAGGGCCCATGCAACACTAATCAAAATATGTTTGATCTGCAGCACAAATCGAGCACAAACCATGAGGACTACTCAATTTAATTAGACATGTTGAACAAGATGATGCACTAGTACAGTTGCTTGGAGTACTTTGCTTGGAGCACATCAAAACATTCCACCGAATCAAAGATGATATAACCAGGTCCGTTTTGTGTCACATAATTATCTATATCAGCAACGACTTATACACAAGAGTTGAGCATTTTTTACTAGATAGCATAGCCTGGAGATCTAACAAGCAGATTGAGAATCCTAAGAGCTAGAAATAACTGAGATGTCCTCGAGATCTAACAAGCTTTCGCATGATCATACACAAATCTACAACACTGACAGAATAACAAGCGAGTAAATAGGCCATCGTTCCAGCGCGGAAGTAGTTAATTTCTACTAACTAAGGCTAAGAGGAACAGCCAGACCTGAATTTTAAGCCAAGAGGTTCTCATCTTGTGAGATCCTTCTTCCTGCCTGTCATATTAGCCTCTCTGCAGACATTTCAGATAAAGAAAAAGAGCGCGCGATGCGCCAAGGGCTCCGGTGCGCTGCAGCCTGGTGCAACCTGTATTCGGAGTTTGACATATCGGAGACAAAGAACCAGAGTACAAAGTGACCAAAGGGTGGCCCTCGGCCAAGCCGTGGCTCCCAGCCGCATGGATCAAGGCCGCATAAGGCGGCAGCGGCGGAGATTGACCCTGACGGACCGGCGGACGCGGATCCCAGTGCGAGGCACACGGTGGCCCTCGGCCAAGCCACGAGGGGTCTAGCCGTGCCGTGTAGGAGGTTGGGGAGGAGTAGCACGAGCTGGGCGACGGTGGCCTGGTTCGTCGTGGACGCCGGCCGGCATGGAGGTGCTAGGGTTTGCGCGGCGGATCTAGGGGAATCGGCCTGGGAGAAGGAGGATGGGGTTGTGGTGACCGGCGAGACGGAGGCGTGAGAAGGAACAGAGGTAGCTGGGGCGGCTGAGAGCATGCGGCGGTTTGGGAGATGGAAGGAGGACGGGTTCGCCATCGATCTTGTCCTATGCGAGCGGCGGCACGGGGATGCGTGAGGGTTGGTGGGGTGGGTGCGCGTGAGGGTGCGTGAGTGCTGTGTGGGCGAGGATGTTGGGAGGGGGACGGGATGCCCCCAGCGTCAGCGAATATGCATTTCTATTCGCCCGGGGTACTAAAATACCCTTGGCGAATCACGCGTGGGTTCGCCGGCGGTATCATGTGCCCCTCCCGGGTTGTGTTGTCCGATATTATCCCGGCGAATTTGGGACTGGGTTCGCCAGCGGTAATTGGATTAGCACCCGCGGTTAATATTTTGTTGGCCAGCGGTAGCACGAGGCAGGCCTGGAAGGTCCTACCGCCGGCGACTCTGGCCCGTATTCACCGGCGGTAAGCAATCCGGCTATAAGATTTTCTCTACTAGTGAAAATCTAAAGAGAAAACGTGTCCTCCCTAGTCTCTTGGAGCACACATAAATATAACTTGCTAGGATATTTTTCATTATTTTCCTTGACAATTTTGGTTATTTTGGACTTTTCCCTGGCTTTTTTTTAAAGTAGGCAAGAAGCTTGCCATTCATTGATATAGGAGAAGAGAGATGGCCTGTTTATGAGGGAACCAGCCGAAAGCCGAAAACCGATACAACACAACACCACACACCGGTCCAGAGGCCGCGCACCACACGAGCCGATGGCCTAGCCACCCAAGTGGCCAAGGCCGACACCCAAAACACCTCAAAACGCAACAAGGCAGAGGCAAAGACTCGGAGCCGCCGCTCCGACAACCACGCCGACCCTCGGGGTCGCGCACCACCTAGCTGAAAACGGGCCAAGGACAAAACCGACAAGACAGACAAACCGAACACCAACACTTGCAGGAAAGGGCCTCCACAGTGATGCCTCCAACGAGGGAGCGACGACCAAGAGCGTCGCCATCACCGGCATCGGCCGTGGCCAGAGCAGGGTTTTCACCCGGAGCACACCAAACCGAAGTCGTGTCCGCTAGACCGCCGATTCGAGGAAGCCCAACAGCCTGTCGACGTCAACAACCAACTCGCTCCGCTAGTCCCTCTAGCCGATGGAGCATCCAAGGCAAGGACCCAGGAGGCCAAACGACACAAGAAAGTGCCGCCCTCGCCCGATCCCGCGAGGGATCAGGGTTTCCCCCGGAGAACCCAGGCGGAGACGCAAGAACACCACCACGACAACGCCTCCAAGGAGGAAACAACGCCAAAAAGGCGCCGCCGGTCCGCCGCAGCCGAAAACAAGACTTTCACCCGCAGAGAGTCGCAACCACACCTCCACTCGAGGCCGGACCACCATCACCATCCCGCACGTCCACCTTGAAGCCATCGGACAGGCGGTACTGGACCGCACTTTGCACACACCTAGTTTCGTCGCTGCGACAAAAGCCGCCATACAGATCATCACCGCTGCCCGCGAGTTAGCTGCCGAAGCAACCAGAGCAAACCCGGGCAGCTGTCACCGCAGACAGGAACGAAGACCACAGCCACCACCATCCTCCACCTTGCACACCAGCAGCGCCAAATGCCGCACAGCAGCCACCACCACCATCATACCAGACCGGAGAGCCCCATGACCACGGCCGCCACCAACCGCATCACGCGGAGAAGAGAGGCCGGGAAGTACCGACCTTATCGCCAAGACGCACCGAAAGAGCACCGTGGCGCCACGAACGCCACAAAGAGGGGGCGCCGACCGACACCGACGCGGGGCTCGAGGACGAACACCGATGGCCGTAGACATGAGTCCCCAGGACTCACCGCCCACGCGGCCACCGCAGCCGCCAAGGAAACCCGCATGGCCCAAACAGATCTAGATCGGGGCCCGCCCGGCGCCGACAGCAGCCCCGCCGCCGACCACCGACGCAGCCACCCGACGCAGCACCGCAGCAACCCGACGCCAGAGCACCGCCGCCCGCCCGAGGCAACCACCCGCGCCCGCCCGTAGCCTCGCCGCCGTCTGCAGCCCCCCACACGCTGGGGAACGCTAGGGGGAGAAGAAACCGCCCCTCCGCCATCGTCCTAGAGGCGCGCCTGCTTGGCTCCCTCCCATGACGGCGATGCGGTGAGAGGAGAGAGGAGCGGCGCTAGGGTTGGGGAGACGCCGCGCTCAGTTCAGCTTCTTTAACTGTATTTCTTATATTCCCTCCGATCCAAATTATTGTTCTCAGATTTGTCTAGATTCGGTTGTATCTAGTCATGTTTTAGTGCTAGATACATCGAAATCTAGATAAATCTGAGAACAATAATTTGAATCGGAGGAAATAATAAAAAGTTCTCAAGGAGGAGATGACGCTTTTGTCCCGGGCCACGAGAGATAACATTGGATCCGATAGCTCCCTGGCTTTTCTATCTTGCACTTCCCCGCGGGCGGCGCGCCTTCATCCTGTGGCCAGGCAGTGTGTCGCGCGCGAGCAAACGGCTCACGTCCCCGCGCTAGGACAAATCTATTTATTTTCTTGCAAAAAAAACAAGGTCGTACGGCGGTGCTGCGGCACACCGTACTTTTCTATGCTATGCGTTCCATCTTGTTTATTTTTTTTCAAAATTCCAACGATCTATTAATAATCATCAACATTAGTATAAAGAGTTCCAAAAGCAATAATAATTACAAGTAGGTCAGTGTACCACTACAATGGCACGAGTTAAAGGCGCGCCGCCGTCCTCGTCCCTCCATCACCGGAACCGGACAAAGCTTGTCGTAGTAGAGTTTGTTATAGTAGATAGACGGAAAGTCGTTGTGCTAAGGCTCCAAAGGACTAGCGCACTAGAGCAGCAACCATTGTCGAAGATGACAAACGTAGATCGAAAAAGACTGACCTCAAATCACACCAACGAATACGAAAAACAACCGGGTCCCAAGAGATCGCCGGACACATGAATCCACACGTCCTCCATCGATACTAGACGCACCAACAGAGCGAGGAAAAAAGAAAATCAAGGTCGTACAGTGTCCCATAATATTTTTGTGTTTGCCTAGTAACTCTTTGTACGCATTAAAACTAGTCTGATTTGAAAAGAAAAAGTTGAATGCGTTTTACTACACATTAGAGCTGGTTTTAACGAGGAACCCCATTTCTCCTCAGCAGGCGTACATGCCCCTAGCCAGCTTTTCATAGCTGTTGACTTATGCTGATGCATGGTACCACCACTGCAATGTGACTCCCACCACTAGAGAAAAGTTTATAGGAGACATGTTTATAGGATGTGCATCTCTTAAACATGCGTCTTCACTAAATATACAAGGCGCACATCTAAACAGTGTGACTCCTATGTATACTAGAGGCGCATTTATGGACCAGATCTGTTCTTCTCCATATACGCCTCGATACTTCAACTACTTGAGGCGCATATGAAACGGGTGCGTCTCGAGTAAGGTGTGTGGGCCCAGTGGTGGTAGGTGTCACAATATAGGAGACGCACCACCAGATATGAGCCTCGAGTATTTTTTAATATTGGAGGCGCATCACTATTTCATGCGCCTTGAGTAAGTTAGGTGGGCCCGGGGAGTGGCAAGCGCCAGGCACTCGAGTAATTTATGTATACATGTCGCATCTTGTATGGGATGCGCTTCGAGTAATCTCACCACCTTTTTTACTTTTTAGCACATGCACATGTACCTACACCCCACTCACGTCTCTCTCACTTGTTTTCTCCTCCACACAAAGAAAGATCTGGTCTCCCCCTCCTCCTCCCCACCTCATTTTCTCTATTGTTTCACCATAGAAGCTTGCTAAATCTCTATTGGTTGACACACATATGTAAGTGAAAGATGTTGCACTTCTAGATCTACAAGATCTTACTTTACTTCTCCTCCGGCTCTCCTACTCCTAGTCATCGTTGGAGGAAGCGTGAAGGCATTGTTGCATATATGCGCGTTGTCGGCGACACTGACTAGATTGTGTTGTGTGCTTCCTTTGTTTTGTGCAGTGATTTCATTTGGGGTTGCCAATGTTTCACCGGAATGTCGATTCATTTCCGTTCTGATGAATTTCTGGCATCCGGCAGATGTCCTCTCTTTAAGGGAGTTCATGCTGAATTTTTCCGGCGATCTCGACATCCATGCTCTAATTATTCTTTTGCTCTTTGTATACCGTGCATGTGGCCATGGTCTAACCACTGAGCACACCCCTTGTGGATAGGTGGATAAGATGCGTGAGGGCCGACATGGTACGGACAAACATGGCGGAGATAAGATGTCCATGTCACGACTGCAAACTGATGTATTTGATAAAGCATGATTGCGGAATGCTGGAGTCGCACCTGCTCTGGCATGGTTTCATAGATGGCTACACTCGGTGGATACGTAATGACGAAGATGATGATGAGGATGTCAATAATGGTGAAGACGAAGATCAAGATGCCGACGTTGCAGGTGATCATGAAGATCAAGGTGGTGCCGGGCATGAACATGATGAAGATCAAGCAGATGGCGTTGGGCATAAACATGAAGATAATCAAGGTGACGCCGGGCAGGAACATGAAGATCAAGGTGTTGGGCATGATTCGAGCTGGTTGCGAGACCCTCACTACCAATAGCTGCTTCTCAGGGAGACGAGTAACGCCAGAGCCACCGCTAGAGAGAAATCTAAGCTAGAGCAAATAGAGAAAGACGCGGTTACTCTATTGTTTGATGGATGCAATGACGGGGATACCCGTCTGAATGCAACGCTCAGGGCTCTAGAGATGAAGGCAAAACACAAAATGACCGACGAATTCTTCAACGACAACATGGAATTCTGGAATTATTGTCTTCCCAAGAGGGGGAACACATGTCCGACTAGTATCACTGAGGCCAAGAAAGTCGTGTGCCCTCTCGATCTACCGCACGTGAAATACCACATCTGCATAAATGATTGCATCATCTACCGGGGTGAGGACACGGAGAAGACGATGTGTCCGGTGTGCAAGACCTCTCGATACAAGAGACGGACCAAGAAAGCTCCTAGAAAAGTGGTGTGGTACTTTCCTCTAACTCCTCGTCTGCAACGGTATTTTGCGGACCATAAGGAAGCACAGCTCATGCGCTGGCACGCGGAAAGAAAGCAGCCAGAAGATGAAGATCCGGAAAAGGAGGAAATGCTGAGGCACCCTTTGGATGATAGCTAGTGGAAGGCGTTGAACCTCAAATATTACCAACGGTTTGGGAAAGAGTCGAGGAACCTCAGGCTGGGCGTGAGCACCGACGGACTCAATCCGTTCGGAAGCTAGAGCAGCATACATAGCACATGGCCCGTGTTTGTATGGATCTACAACCTCCTACCCTGGTTGTGCATCAAGAAAAAGTACGTAACCATGAGTATGCTAGTTCAAGGGCCAAAACAACCCGGTATAGACATCAATCTGTATCTCACATTGTTGAAAGAGGAGTTGGCCACGCTATGGGAAGACGGAGCCCGTACGTGGGTGATGTCTACGCAAGCTTCTATTCTTGTAGACAGTGTTGGGTCTCCAAGTGCAGATGTTTGTAGAACAGCAGCAAGTTTCCCTTAAGTTGATCACCCAAGGTTTATCGAACTCAGGGAGGAAGTGGTCAAAGGTATCCCTCTCAAGCAACCCTGCAATCAAGATACAAGAAGTCTCTTGTGTCCTCAACACACCCAATACACTTGTCAGGTGTATAGGTGCACTAGTTCGACGAAAAGATAGTGAAATACAAGTAATATGGATGATTAAAGTGGTAATTGCAATATGAAATAAGAAAGGCAGCAAGTAAACATGTAACAGAACCGATTGTAAACGGTGTTTCAATGCTTATAAACAAGGCCTAGGGATCATACTTTCACTAGTGGACACTCTCATATAAATATCTTCTCTTCATGATGCTACCCTGAACTACTCTCCGGTTGGACGATGTAGGGCTATAACAGCACAGCTTAAAGTTCGCATTCTCCATATAGATAACCCCTCACTATCACCTTGAGCGCTAGATGGTTCCAACAAACACCACAATCTCATAGAGACATCCAACTCAAATTATACTCATGATAAGTATTTATGTAACCTTAGCCAAAGTGCCACACGATGTGCACACTGTCAACTTCACACACGTGGGGATAAGCAGAGATTCTAATGGAGTACTTGAGTAACAGAATAGATCTATAGATTACAAAGCTCATGATCTCAATAAGATCATGCATAGAGAGAGATGAACACATAGCTACCGGTAGAGCCCTTAGCCTCGAGAGAGAACTACTCCCTCCTCATCATGGGAGTCAGCAACGACGATGGAGATGGCGGTGGAGTCTATGGAGATGGCTCCGGGGGCACTTCCCCGTCCCGGTAGGGTGCCGAAACAGAGACTTCTGTCCCCTAAATCTCCTCTTCGGTGGCGGTGGTGCTGCGGAACTTTTCATGGAATTCTGATATGGTGCTTAGGGTTTTCGTCCCTGGGCGAATATATAGGCGAAGAGGCAAGGTCGGTTGGCGCCCGAGGCGGCCACACCACCCCCTGAAGCGGCCTGTCCTGGCCCACTTCACCAGGTGGTGTGGCCTCCTGGTGGATCCTCTCCATCTCGTCTTTTGGCTCCGTGAGTCTTCCGGTAAAATAGGAACTTTGGTTTTTGTCCCGTCCAATTCCGAGAATATTTCTTTATGAGCTTTTCTAAAACCAAAAACAGCATAAAACAGGCAACTGGCACTACGGCATCTTGTTAATAGGTTAGTTCCAGAAAATGTATAAAAATACCTCAAAGTATGAACAAAACATAAGAAAGTAGATACTAAACAAGCATGGAACATAAAAACTTATAGATACGTTTACGACATATCAACATCCCCAAGCTTAACTCCTGCTCGTCCTCGAGTAGGTAAGTGATAAAAAAGAATAGTTTTTGAGGTGACATGCACCATCACAATCTTGATCAAGGTATTTGTAAAACATTGATAGCTGGGATCATAGTACTCTAACATAGACATGAAAGATATAGTTCTAACAATAAGACATAGCAACTATGTTGTAACATGAAAAGGTACAAACAAAAGATTCATGAATAACAATGCTTTGAAAGACGTTTGTTTGTTTCACATATAGAAAACATAATGAGAATGGTATTCAGCTTGTCCCTCATGGTATAGCAAAACATAAATACATAGGACATCTTCAAAGTTCATAGGGGTGATTAGATACAAATATTTTAAGAACAAGCAATATCAAAGTTATGAACCAATCAACAAGTTTTGGGACAATGCACATTAAACTAAGAATGACCACTATGCTCTCTCAATAGGTGCATAAAGATAGAAGATGGAGACTCAACATAAAAGTAAAAGAAATGCCCTTCATAGAAGGAAGCAGGGATTCAAGTTTCATAAAGAGCTTCCAAAAATTATGGTACTTATTAGCTTTCAGCTCTCATTACCCCTATCATAAGCATCTTTAGGTGATTAAGGTTAAACTGAAAAAAATGAGGATATGCCTGACAAGTTATAAGTTGAAAATCTCATGCCCCTTGCTTATGAGTACCGAACCTCATGCTACTCACCTTTAGTTACAAGTAAGTTCTTGTCATTGTAAGTACGTGTGTATCATAGAGAACCCCATTGCCCCATGATATAGGAGCTATCCCATATCAAAATGACAAGGCAACAGACAATGAGCATCTCTGCGATCTTTTTATTTGCTATTTGCATAGGTTTTTATTGAGGATGCTTCATAGATTGCTCACTATGGTTATGCTACGAGTTTCCACCATGATTAGGCATGGCTTAGGCTAGCCGCCCAGGCGTTTCTCTAACATATATACAAACTCCATGAGCTTACAAGCTCCCCTTTTATTTCACACCACCGGGATCCATAAGCAAAAGAACATGATATCAACTAAATAAAGTGCAATGTTGAAAGCGTTCCCCATGATAACATGGTTCTGCTAATTCACAACTTACAAAGCGCAAGCATATACGCAACATAGATGGGCACAATGGTTCAAGTTTATTAAGTGCAAGAAAGTAAAGTGTTCCATCAAGTTCGTGAGAGCTTTAATCACAAATTTTCACATAACAAGTTTAATTCGGAAGGTAGATAAAAACATGAATATACTTGGAATAGCAATAATGCTAATAGGTAGGTATGGTGGACTATTTGGAATAACTTGGTTTTATTTGGAGTTGGATGCATGAGTGGAACTCATACTTGGTACATGTGGAGGCTAGCAAAAGACTGGGAGCGACCAACTAAGAGAGCAATAATGGCCATAATCATGCAAAGCGACAAAACATTATTAATTAAAGCATAATTTGATATTACAAGTCGAAAACTAAATGATCATAGAGTCTATGGTGACTTGGTATAGTCTTAACATGGTGTGAGCATGCGCCAAGTCAACCCAAATAAAGCATCAAAGGAGAATACCACAATATTATGCTTTTATATGCTAAAACAAAACATGATTCTTTCAAGGCACATTAAGCAATCTCAATTGTTTGTAACAAGTCATGCTACAGCAATAATCACTAAGCATAAAGTCATAGCAATATCAAACATGACATGATAAAGTATAGGCTATAGTCAAAACAAGCTTCCTTTTGTACCACTATAAGCATGAAACTTCCTACCCTTTTCCAACACCAATCAAAAACTAAAGCTAAACGCAGTGCTAGCAAAGGAGAACACTCGCAGAACAATAAGAGTGAAAACTAGAGTGTTCTAGGCAATGAATAACGAGGTGTGTCTCTCTCCAAAAGAAGTGTGTTGGGATCCAACCAACTTATTTAAGCAAACCAAACAAACGAAAACTAAAAATAAAAATGAAGACGCTCCCAAAACAACACAATTGTCTATAAAACAATAAAAATGAAGTGTTTTGGAAGAAAACTTGAGATTTTTATTGATGAAGGAGGGGGTGCCTTGGGCATCCCCAAGCTTTGACGCTTGTACCTCTTGAATATTTCTTGAGGTGACACGGGTGGCATCCTCAAGCTTGAGCTTTTGTCCATACTTCATCTCATCACATTGTTCTTCCCTACACTTGAAAATTTCCTTCATACAAAACTTCACACAATCTTCATTAGCAACATTAGTGTATTCAAGATAATAAGTCTTTAGGTTCAGTTTCAACACAAGTAAAACTTCCATTAAAACACAAGCTACTGTAGAAATTCCTTTTAAAAGCTCAAGTGATCAAAGAGAACTCAAAGAGAAAGAGATTAAGAAGCAAATGCAAATAATGGCAGAAATCTGTCAAAACAGACC
The DNA here is from genome assembly GCA_023614405.1 of Avena insularis. Classification (NCBI taxonomy): domain Eukaryota; kingdom Viridiplantae; phylum Streptophyta; class Magnoliopsida; order Poales; family Poaceae; genus Avena; species Avena insularis. Next base: position 383,974,584 of record CM042684.1, read on the forward strand.
AGCAGGTAAAAACCGATTTTTTTCGAAGACCTTCTGTTGCTCAAATCGAAAAGTGCTAAAATAACGAAAGTTAGATAAAAACCTGGGGCATAAGCACAGAAAAGTACAGCTCAATCCGATGTACAAGGATTTTTCACGATTTTTTACAGTGAAGCACAAAAATCTGTTTCGGGACAGCAACTTTCCCAAGTCTTACTTCTCTCTCATTAGAGGTTATTCTTGGCACAAAAACCACACAAAAAGGATAAGGAGAGGTTATTACTGAAACAATAACTTCCAAGACTCAACAAAACAAAAATAAACTAAAAGAAAAATATGTTGGGTTGTCTCCCAAAAAGCTCTTTCTTTATAGCCATTAAGATAGGCGTGATAAATTCGATGATGCTCACATAAGAAATATGAGTTGAAGTAAAAGAGAGCATCAAGGAGCAAATATGGAACAAATTTAAGTCTAACCCACTTCCTATGAAAAATAATCTTGTAAAGAAACAAGTCATGAAAGCACAAAGCAACAAGCATAGGAAAGCAAAAGAAGTGCAACTTCAAAAAAATTAACATAAAGAGCGGAAACTTAATATTGTTGAGATACATGAAACCATGTTTCCCTCTCTCATAATAACTTTCAGTAGCATCATGAATAAAATTAACAATATAACTATCACATAAAACATTCTTATCATGAGCCACATGCATAAAAGAATTAATACTCCCCTTATAAGCATAATCATTCTTATTAATCGTAGTGGGAGCAAATTCAACAAAATAGATATCATTATTATTCTCATCACCATAATCATCAAATATAGGAGGCATATTGTAACCATAATTAATTTTCTCCTCAATAGTAGCTAGATTGAAAATATCATATTCATCATTGTAATCATCATATATTGGAGGCATAGTATCATCAAAGTAAATTTTCTCCTCCGTGCTTGGGGGACTAAAAAGATCATTTTCATAAAAACTAGCTTCCCCAAGCTTAGACTTTTCCATAGCATTAGCAATAATGGTGTTCAAAGAATTCATACTAATAATATTGCTATTAGCATGCAAATAAAGTTCCATAGGTTTTTAAATTTTCTCTTCAAACACGTCATGTCCTAACTCAAGATAAATACTATAAAGCTCTCTAATTTTTTTGTTGTTTTCCATTAAGCCTAACTAGTGAAAATAAAAACAAGAAACAAAAAGATATAATTGCAGAATCTAAAGGAAATAACTTCGAGCACTCACACATCAGCAACAGTACTAGAAGATAGCTTAGTAGCCAGAGGGTGTGAGTACCTTTTACCTTACCTCCCCGGCAACGGCGCTAGAAAATAGCTTGATGTCTACGCACGCTTATATTCTTGTAGACAGTGTTGGGCCTCCAAGTGCAGAGGTTTGTAGAACAGCAGCAAGTTTCCCTTAAGTGGATCACCCAAGGTTTATCGAACTCAGGGAGGAAGTGGTCAAAGGTATCCCTCTCAAGAACCCTGCAATCAAGATACAAGAAGTCTCTTGTGTCCCCAACACACCCAATACACTTATCATGTGTATAGGTGCACTAGTTCAGCGAAGAGATAGTGAAATACAAGTAATATGGATGATTATAAGTGGTAATTGCAATCTGAAATAAGAATGTAAGCAAGCATACATGTAACAGAACTGATTGTAAACAGTGTTTCAATGCTTACAAACAAGGCCTAGGGATCATACTTTCACTAGTGGACACTCTTATATAAATATGTTCTGTTCATGATGCTACCCTGAACTACTCTCCGGTTGGACGATGTAGGGCTATAACAGCACACCTTAAAGTTCGCATTCCCCATCTAGATACCCCCTCACTATCACCTTGAGCGCTAGATGGTTCAAACAAACACCACAATCTCATAGAGACATCCAACTCAAATTATACTCATGATAAGTATTTATGTAACCTTAGCCAAAGTGCCACACGGTGTGCACATTGTCAACTTCACACACGTGGGGATAAGCAGAGATTCATTAAAGCACTTGAGTAGCATAATAGATCTATAGATTACAAAGCTCATGATCTCAATAAGATCATGCATAGAGAGAGATGAACACATAGCTACCAGTAGAGCCCTTAGCCTAGAGAGAGAACTACTCCATCCTCATCATGGGAGTCAGCAACGGCGATGGAGATGATGGTGGAGTTGATGGAGATGGCTCCGGGGGCCCTTCCCCATCCCGGCAGGGTGCCGGAATAGATACTTTTGTCCCCAAATCTCCTCTTCGGTGGTGGCGACGCTATGGAACTTTTCGTGGAATTCTGATCTGGTGCTTAGGGTTTTCATCCCCGGGCGAATATATAGGCAAAGAGGCAAGGTCGGTGGGCGCCCGAGGCGGCCACACCACCCCCTGGAGTGGCCTGGCCTAGCCCACGCCACCAGGTGGTGTGGGCCCCTCGTGGCCCCTCTCCGTCTCGTCTTCTGGCTTTGTGAGTCTTCCGGTAAAATAAGAACTTTGGCTTTTGTCTCGTCCAATTCCGAGAATATTTCTTTACGAGATTTTTTGAAACCAAAAACAGAAGAAAACATGCAACTGACACTGCGACATCTTGTTAATATGTTAGTTCCAGAAAATGTATAAAAATACCTCAAAGTATGAACAACCCATAAGAAAGTAGATACTAAACAAGCATGGAATATCAAAAATTATAGATACATTTACGACGTATCAATGGGACGCCGCCGCTCAAGAATATTTCGATATGAGAGCGGCGGTGATCATGATGGTGCAACACTATCCTGGTTACGGATACTTCACGGGGAAGGTGATCCAAGGATTCTTTGCATGTGTTAGGTGCAAGGATAATACAACGTATCGCCAGCTACAGAAATATCCCAGGTCCGAGAAAACCGTGTTCCAGGGGTCTCGAAGGTGGCTTCCGAAGAATTAGGTCTGGAGAAAGCTATCCCATCTGTTCGATGGGAAAATCAAGCTCCGAGGAATCCCAGACCAGAGGAGCATCGTAGAAATTGATGAGTTGTTGAAAAACTAGAAAGAGTGCCCTACACCAGGAAAGAACCAAAATAAGCTAGAGTCATTGTTGAGGGTTTGGAAGGCGAGGTATGGTTTCTGGGACTTGACATACTGGAAGATCCTCCGTGTGCCTCATAGCCTTGATCTCGTGCATATCACGAAGAACGTGGGGGAGAGTCTACTTGTGTTGGGGGGCTACCCCCGGGTAGGGTCACTCCGGGGTATAAGGGCCGAGTTAGCCGAGGGTCGGGAAGGTCAAAGCGGATGCTGGCCGGATCACCTCAAGGCAGGCCGGATCACGGGGTAACCCGGGCCAGGGGGGACGCCTAACGTTGTCTCATCCGACTTAAGGAGTAAGTCGGAAATGCTAGTCTAACCTATATGCAGGAACAGGTGTGGCCGGATCTACTGTGATCCGGATCCTCGCTTGGCTTCCAGGAGAAGGAAGGAATCTCTCTGGTCAAAAAAGAAGGTCCTGTGCATACTGGATGAGCGAATAAAGCAAGGGCAGGACCAACGGATCGTGGCCGACAAGGGTGACAACGCTCACGTCGGCTGACGCGGGCGTCGCAGAGGCTACGTCGCTAAAGCAAGTGTGACGCGGGGGAAAAGCACCCCTGTCGGGTTACTATTTTGGGAGGGGGCATATTCTTAGGAATATGACTCCACGTATGCCCTAGGCCAGGACCGAACCACCACTATATAAGGGGGGGTTAGGGTTCTGGTAGAGGGGTTGGGTTTTTCTGGGATACATAGTTGGCAGAATTCTAGTTGGTTGAGCACTAGTGGATCTAGGGTTCTTGGGCTAGTTAGTAGGCAAGAGTAAGAGAGCTTCTTCTTCCTCCTCTTGTCAATACAGCTCAAGGAGCACTTGTAATCTTGGAGATAGAACATCAATACAAAGCTTCTGTGTAGAGAATCACTCTACTATCCCTCCCTGGATTCCCCTAGCGCATATTAGTCCCCACCTTTAGCCTATCCATGGCATCTGCCGTGACACCACCACGACAGTTGGCGCCCACCGTGGGGCTAGCGGCGCTAGCAGGGGTGAAGATCCGGACAGGAAACCTCATCGGCACCGGCGAACGCATCGTCTCCGGGCTCGTTCAGCGCTTTGGAGCGCTGGACTACGTCAGCGACAACGCTGGATGCTTCGGCACGCACCCCCTTCCGCGCAACGGCATCTTTGTCAAGCTCGGTGCACACAAGGTCTACGTCACTATGGACGTGTCTTGCGTTCATCTGCGTTGCATCGTTGATGCAGGAGAACCACCCCTCACTGTGGCTCGCGGGGCGCGTATCGCTCGCTCCCCGGACCATGCAGAGGTGATGATGACTGCGCCAGGCGCGGGCATGAGCAGGGATCCAGCGCCAGACCCGGAGGTAACGCCTAAGGCACCGAGGAAAGCTAGGGGTCCTCCACTAGAGAGGCCTGAGAACATGCTGAGGGAAGCTATGGATAGCTTGGCAAACCCGGTGGTAGCAGTGGTAGATCCGGCTCAGGCACAGGCCGAGCTAGAGGAAACCTGGCAAAAGATACTGGAGGGTGCAAAGAAAATAGCAGCGGCTCAGCAGTCATTGAATATGATGCTGCGTGAGTACGCGAAGGCAAACAAGGTTGATGCAGTAAGGGTAAAAGGGAAAAATCTAATAAACGAGATGAACAGAGAAGGTGATGATGGACCAGAAGGGTCGGAAAACTATTTGTCCGTGGGGTTGCCGAAGTATAGTACCCCGGCGAAGAACCTCAGAGCAGCAGATGCCGCAGCGTCCGAACTAGAGGGTCTGACGGGTGAGGCCTGTCAGAGGCAGCAAGACCGGGTTAACAAGCTGGTTTGGATCGCGAACAGGCAGAACGAGGAGCTGCTGAGAGGTAACCCCGAGAGAGTTGGAGCTTCTAAGATCGTCCATTCGGCGATGGGTAACCCGGAGAAATCCGCTGGAGCTGCATCGTCGCCTCATGGCGGCCCAAGGAGAGAAGAAGTAGTAACCTCGGCCAGACGGAACAAGCAGATCGTCCCGTACGACCCAACGCGTGCGGGAAAAGAAAAAGAGATGCGGAAAAACGATGATCGACGAAGTGTGAGCCGAGGTGAAGCTGGCCGAGGTAATCACGACCAAGGCAATGCCGGTCAAGGGAACGCTGCCAACGGCAATGCCGGACAGCGAAACTTCGGCGGGCAGGTCAACCGGCGTGAATATACCAAGGCAAGAGCAAAGTGCCGGCCGAGGTATGCAACAGAGAGGAGCACAACAAGAGCAAAACCGATACAATGACGGAGACTCAGAGATGAGGAATGCGGGATACGCAAGACCGGAATATCTTGTGATAGGGTCGAGATTGGGAAGCAGGGATTTGATGCCGGATGATGCCAGGTTAAAGCTGGATCGCCTGTATAGGTCGGAACAGATCGAATGTCAAGGTCCTCCGGGTCCAGCGTGCTTCGGACCTCGGATCATGAAGGAGCCACCGGTACCTAACTTCCAATTACCCAGGGGCACGAAGGCGTATGACGGCAGTACAAAGCCGGAGGATTGGCTGATAAACTATGCGACAGCTGTGAAAATTGCAACTGACAACTTGAGATGGGTTATATGATACGTACCCCAGATGTTGGAAGGTCCGGCTAGGGTATGGCTCAATAATTTGCCACCCGGAAGCATCAATTGCTGGATAGATTTTGAAGAAATGTTTATCAGCAACTTCTCAAGTACATATCAGAGACCGAATAGACCGCAGACCCTCGCGATGTGCAAGCAGAGATCTAACGAAACGGATCGTGAATTCTTGACCCGGTGGTGTACCGTGAGAAACTCGTGTGAGGGAGTCATAGAGTCACAGGCCATAGCATGGTTCGCACAAGGGTGCAGATATGGCAGCGAGTTGTGGATGAAATTGCAAAGGAAAATGCCAGTCACGTTGGCAGAGCTGATCCGGATTGCGGATTCATATGCTTTGGGTGATCCGACCCAACCCAGGATCGCGTCAAACGAGTCAAATGAGGAGTACTATCAGAGGGACAGAGCCGGGTCATCCCGGAGGAACGATTACAGGGGAAAAAGGAGAGACGATAGACCGGGTCATCGGTATAGTTCGCAACAAGTTGCAGCGGTGAATCAAGATCAACCCAGAGCAAGGAGCAACCAACGCCAGAAAACGGGAGGGCAATGGACTCCTCGAAACGATGGCAAGAAAACATGGACTTCAGAGCAGAAGAAGCAGTGGCAAGAAAAGAAAGACCGTCCGAGGTATACCTATGAGTCAATGTTGGACCAGCCGTGTAAGTTTCACACGCCAAATCCGAACAGCCCGGCGGGTCACACAACGAGGCAATGTGAGTGGATGCGCAAGATAGAACAAGGTGGTTTGGGGAATGCACAGGCACCCCGGAATGATCAACCTCGGCAGGAGTTACCCCGGCAGCAATTGCTCTCCGGAGCAAACACGCAACAACTAATGTTGCCTCCCCCTCCGCCGAGGTATGACAACAATGAGAGAAGGGATGCAGTGCATCAGGTGGAAAGCTAACAACAACCGGATCAAAGGTACTCCAGAAACGAGGGAAGGAATGAGTACAGGGAACATCACCAGAGCTATTGTGTGTTCACAACAGAGGAAACAGATAGGAAGAGCTTGCAGCGCCGACATATGGAGGTTAACGCGGTTATGCCTGCAGTGACGAGGTACATGTCTTGGTCAGACCAGGAAATCACCTGGAGCGTCAAAGATCATCCCAAGCTTATGCCAAGTCCGGGCTCGTATGCACTAGTGTTAGATCCGACGTTCATTGGACCAAACATTAATGTGAGGTTCTCCAAGGTACTGATCGATAATGGCAGTAGCATTAACATCATGTATGCGGATACGATCATAAGTTGGGCATCTCGGAGAACATGCTCCAGGCTACAAGAACAACTTTCCATGGCATCGTACCAGGCATCTCCTGTGAGCCCATAGGCAAAGTCCGGGTCGACGTGCTATTCGGCACGAGGGATAACTGCCGAACTGAGAATCTGGAGTTTGAGGTGGTGAACCTGGAAAGCGCGTATCATGCATTACTCGGGAGACCAGCACTGAGCAAGTTCATGGCAAGTTGCCACGTTAGTTATCTGAAGATGAAGTTGCCCGGGCCAAATGGAGCAACTACTATCGCTGGGGATTTCCGACGTTCTATTGAGTGCGCCTCAGCCGGGTCCAACCTAGCCGAGTCACTCGTAATTGCGCAAGAAAAAAGAAAAATCCAAGAGGTGGCGGCATTATCTCAGTCCGCGCAGCAGTATATGCCGGCGTTAAGTAACCCGCATGGAAGCGTTTTGTTTCAAGCCACAAAGGACACCAAGAAGATTCCAGTGGATAACATGTTTCCGGAGCGTACCGTAACAATTGGTGCTGGGCTAACTGACAAATAGGAAAGCGAGCTCGTCAACTTCCTCCGTGAGAATCGGGATATTTTTGCTTGGTCCACACAGGACTTGCAAGGTGTTCCGAGGGAGTTGGCCGAGCACTCTTTGAACGTAAGACCCGGAGCAAGGCCGATGAAGCAACCTCTCCGACGCTTCGCCGAGGATAGGAGAAAGGTCATTGGTGACGAGACAACTCGGTTGCTAGCAGCTGGATTTATCATGGAAGTGCTGTATCCGGATTGGCTCTCTAACCCGGTGTTGGTAGAAAATAAGAAGGATGATCCGAACGTGGCAGTGGTTTGGCGTATGTGTATCGATTACACGAACCTGAACAAGGCGTGTCCAAAAGATCCATTTCCACTGCTGAGGATAGATCAGGTCATCGACTCTACCGCGGGATGCGAACTGTTGTCATTCATTGACGCCTATTCTGGTTTCCACCAGATACCTCCGAACCCGGATGATCAAGTAAAAACTGCCTTTATTACCCCGTACGGGGCTTATTGCTATCGCACTATGCCGTTTGGTTTACGAAATGCAGGAGCAACGTACCAAAGATGTATGCAAAAATGTTTGCACGATAAAATAGGTCAAAATGTACAAGTCTACGTGGATGATGTGGTTATTAAGACCAAGGAAAGCGCAACGCTCCTTGACGACATAAGGAAAACATTCACGAGCTTGAGGAGATTCCGGATGAAGCTTAACCCGGAGAAATGTACCTTCGGTGTCCCGACTGGGGAATTACTCGGATTTCTTGTCTCCAGCCGAGGTATCAAGGTTAATCCGACTAAGATCCGAGCCATCGAACGAATGGAGCTGCCGAAGTGTCTCAACGATGTCAGAAGTTCACTGGGTGCCTAGCCTCATTGAGTCGGTTTGTATGTCGGTTGGGAGAAAAGGCACTGCCTCTCTACCAACTCATGAAAAAGTCAGATAAATTCGTTTGGACGTCACAGGTCGATGAAGCTTTTGCCCACTTAAAAAAGATGTTGGCCACTGCACCAGTGTTAGCTTCTCCACTGTCAAAGGAGCCAATGTTGCTCTACATAGCCGCAACCAACTGAGTTGTAAGTGCAGTGATTGTAGTGGAGCGCGATGAAGAGGGAAAGTCGGTGCAGAGGCCAGTGTATTACTTGAGCAAGGTATTGTCTGCCTCAAAACAGAACTACCCACACTTTCAAAAGGTGGCATACGGTGTTTATATGGCGGCAAAGAAGTTAAAACACTACTTTGAGGAGCATCCCATCAAAGTGATATGCGAAGCCCCCATATCCGAGATAATGGGTAATAAAGATGCGAATGGCAGAATTGCGAAATGGGCAATTGAGCTAGCACCTTACGCACCCCAGTATGATAGAAGAGAAGCAATCAAGTCTCGGTCAGGCGGACTTTTTTCAGAGATTGGGCCGAGGTGCAATCTGAACCACCGCCACCAGATCCGAACTCTTGGAGGATGCACTTTGTGGATCGAAAACCAAAACCGGGTTAGGTGTCGGGGTTGTGCTTACCTCGCCAAAGAAGGATCAGCTCAAAATCGTATTGTAGATCCATTTCATGACATCGAACAATGTCGCTGAGTACGAGGCTCGTGCATGGTCTCAAAGTGGCAAAGGAGATTGGCATCGTCGGATAATATGCTTTGGCGACTCGGATCTAATGTCTGACAAGTGTCCGAGTGTGGGATGCCTGGATCCAAACATGGCACTATACAGATTTCATGTGCGAAGATCTCGGGTTACTTTGAGGGATGCGAATTTCACCATGTACCTCGCATGGAAAAAGCTGCCGACATCTTTGTCAAAGCTCGGATCGACCGACGAGCAATTCCAGGCGTAGCATTGGAGCACCTCGAAAACCATCTATCAGGCCGTCCCAGAACCGACTCAATCTATGTCCCGGAAAGCGGAATCCGAGCTGAGCCCATGGACATTGATATGGGAGGTATACACTTGAACCGGGACCCTCGGCAAACCCGGATCGCCTCAGAGACCGGCTACCTCGCTAGACCCGGGACTGTTTCAGGCTGAAGTTATGCGGTGGATCGGATGGAAATTGATGAGGAGATGTTCCTACGCGAGCGATACCAGCTTGGCACCGCCAGTATACCAATTCTTGAAAGATGGAACCTTACCCATCGAGGAAGTGCTAGCCGTGCAAACTCAGAGGAGAGCCAAAGCTTACACAATCATCAATTCCGAGCTGTACAAACGGAGTGTAACCAATGTCCTCCAGCGGTGTGTTGACCCGGAAGAAGGACTTAACATCCTCCGAGATATACACCAAGGAGAATGCGGGCATCATGCCTCATCCCGGGCCTTAGTGGCAAAGGCGTTCCGGCATGGATTCTACTGGCCAAGTGCCCTGGAGCAAGCAGAAGATCTGGTGAGAAAATGCAATGGTTGTCAAAGATACGCCACCAAGACACATATGCCTATGTCGGAACTCAAAACCATACCAATTACATGGCCATTTGCTGTGTGGTGCTTGGATATGGTTGGCCCGTTCAAACCAGCAAGAGGAAACATTACACACATCTTGGTCATGGTGGACAAGTTTACAAAATGGATCGAAGTGAAGCCTATAAGAAAATGTGATGGAGCTACGGCCGTGACATTTCTCAAAGACATCATCTTGAGATACGGTTATCCACACAGCATTATAACTGATAATGGAACGAATTTCGCGGAAGGAGCATTTGCGCGCTTTTGCTGAGACAAGAAAATCCGACTCGACATAGCCTCGGTAGCCCACCCCGCATCGAACGGACAAGTGGAAAGATCCAACGGATTAGTGTTATCCGGGATAAAACCCTGGATCATTGAGCCGCTACAAAGATCAGCGGGGTGCTGGATAGAAGAACTACCAGCGGTATTGTGGAGTTTAAGAACAACTCTGAATCGATCAACAGGCTACACACCATTCTTTCTGGTATATGGGGCAGAAGCTGTATTACCAGCCGACATAGAGCATGATTCGCCTAGGGTCACCCAATACACAGATGTCGAAGTGCAAGAAGCCCCGCAAAATGATGTTGATCTGCTGGAAGAAGCGAGAGAACTGGCACTGTCCAGATCCGCCATATATCAGCAAAATCTCCAACGCTATCATAGCCAGAAAGTGTGCCCCCGAGTCTTCCGGGAAGGTGATCTGGTGCTCCAGTTGGTACAGCATACCACTGGCATGCATAAATTATCCCCCCCATGGGAAGGACCATTTATTGTGAGCAAAGCATTGCACAATGATTCCTACTATCTTATAGATGCGAAGCCATAGGAAAAGAACAAGGCGGACAGGTCTGGAGAGGAATCGAAGCGACCATGGAATGTAGCACTACTTCGCCCCTTCTACACTTAGCTAAGAAGTGTATGAACAACTTCGCCAGAGACGCGACAGTTGTATCAAGCGCCGAGCTACCCACTCCGGATCATCGGTCCATTTGGATCCGGTGCGCCGGCGTGTGAGGAGGCTCAGGTCGATCTTCTCGTACCATGTAAGGATATGATGGAGGAGGGTATTTGCTGCGGCACGCCCGGCGGATTCTCTCCAGAGATCAAGTTGTGTCTCGATTTCCAATAGCTTCTCAGCAAGGAGTGTGATCCTTTTCGGAGTGCTCTTGCTTGGCCAGAAAGTGTTGAAGATCTGGACCGCAACGTCAAGGAGATCTTTCCCATAGTTCTTGATGGTTTCCACCCGAGCTGGCACGCTGACCAACAGGTCCTCCATGTCTAAGGGGACACTTTCACCATCAGGAGCGACGGGAGTACCCCTCTCTCGGCAGAATTTGGCAACGGCAGCACTGGCGATGGGAGTACCCTCTGAAAAGTGATCTGAAAATAAGGAAAGGGAAGATGCTGAAGCAAAGGCATATGAGCTAACCCGGAAAACTATGTCGGACAAGGGGAAGAAACTTACGTGAGATATGGCGATGGCTCCGGGTCAACTCCTTGATACAACTGTCGCGTCTCTGGCGAAGTTGTTCAAGCTCAGCGAGCGCCGACCCAAGCTGGACCTCGGATTCCTTGAGCAGGTCCTGGTCCTTGGAGATCTGGAGGGTAAAGCGCCCACGTTCTTCGGTGAAGTTCTGGCCAACTTTTTGGAGCTCGGTTTTGTGTTGGGCCTTCATCTTCTCCATCTCGGCCTTGAGTTTGGCTATTTCGTCGTCCTTGGTCCGGAGGAGGGCAAGCTCATCATTCTTCTTCTTCAGCTTGGCTTGATGCTATCCTGCTTGTTCGAGAAAATGCAGCATCATATCAGGCACGGGCACACTATCCTCAAGCGATGCTGAAATAGTATGTTGACCCGGCAAAGCCGAGGAGTGAATGTTTGCCGAGCCAAGGAGAAGAAGAAATGGAAAACACAATAAGGTTGGGCAAAAGAGGACATACCTCGGATTTCCTCCAAGTTCTTCCGCATAATTTTGTTTTCAGCCTCCACCCCAGCTGCAAAAAACCGAATGAGGAGGTTAGTCCAGCGGAAACAAGTGAAACAGAGAGGTGTTGAGGGAGGAAATTACCCCTCTTTTCATGCTCCGCGCCAAGTGCAACATGTTTTGTGCGCAAGATCTTGTGGGTATCAAGCAGGCGCTGAAATTCGGCGCTCCGGCGATTGGTAGTTACCTGACAAAGGTACAGGAGTGTAAAATTAGTTCATAGCATATTTGAAGTGTACAAGATCCGGGCCAAGCAGAACTTAACCCGGCTCTAGGTGTGTGCATATTTGAAGTGTACAAGATCCGGGCCAAGCGGAACTTAACCCGGCTCTAGGTGTGTGCATATTTGAAGTGTGCTAGATCCGGGCCAAGCGGAACTTAACCCGGCTCTAGGTGTGTGCATATTTGAAGTGTACAAGATCCGGGCCAAGCGGAACTTAACCTGGCTCTAGGTGTGTGCATTTTCAAAGTGTGCAAGATCCGGGCCAAGCGGAACTTAACCCGGCTCTAGGTGTGTGCATATTCGAAATGTACAAGATCTGGGCCAAGCGGAACTTAACCCGGCTCTAGGTGTGTGCATATTCGAAGTGTGCAAGATCCGGGCCAAGTGGAACTTAACCCGGCTATAAATGTGTGCATATTTGAAGTTTACATCCAGCTACGTTGATCTTCTAATGAGCATCTGGCCGAGTAACAAGTTACTCCGCCGGAGGCTCGGGGACTAATGGTTATTATCTACAGCATGTAAAGAGGAAACGGCGTACCTCCATCATTCGCCTAGCAAGGTTAATGGACTTGGCGGCGGTATTCATCTGAGCGGAAAATTCAGCGGGGCCGAACTTTTTTGGGAGATCGTCGTTGTAGACGAACTCCGCCTTATTCCAGTTCATGACGAACTCGATAAGGCTCGGAGGGTACCATTCGCCAGTGGGCATGTGCGGTGCCACCAAGCCCTTTGCGTGAGCTTCCTTCCTCTCAATCAGGGCAAGAGCTGGGCTGGTGTGAAGAACCATCTGCTGCGAATCGGTTGGCTCGGCAGGAGGATCTGTCGCTGCTGGTGACTTCTTCGGAAGCATTGACGACAAGGTTCGCTGCCCGGCCTCGACGGAGGTAGACTTGGCAGCATCCGGAGCCTTCTTGCCTTTAGCTTGCTGGGAGGATGTGACCACAATGGATTTGCCCTTGGAAGCTGCTGGAGTGGTTCCTCGCCAAGCTTGGGATGACTCGGACGAGGCAGACGAACTTGGCACGGGAGCTTTGGTAGCAGGACTGGGAGCTGCTGTTGGTTTCTTCGGAGCCGGGATAGGCGCTGGTTCGGTGGCTGGTGCTGGAGTTGCGGTGGACTTGGTGGTTGCTGGTTGCGGCAATGCCGAAGTGGCGGACGCTGTTGCCTCGGCCGATCCGACCCCTCCCGATCCGAGGTCGCGTTCCTTTGGAGGAGGTACCGCGGAACCCGGAGTGGCCACAGAGCCCTCCGGAATAGGGCTCAGCGGGCGTGACTCGTCATCACGAGGAGGGGAAGGACTGGACCGAAGGGGAGAAGAGATGCTCGATCCGCTCTGAGGGACCTCCACAGGAGCCCTGCAAAAGAAAATGATGTCAGGAGTGAAATTACCCCGATGCAGGAGGAAGTATGTTGCGCAGTGAAAAATGACTTACGCATCCGAGGTCTCGGCCTCCTTAGGTTTCCGGGCCCTCCGTGCCAGGGCTTTGCCTGCCCGCTTGGAGGCAGTCTTGTCTCCGGCCTTCTTTTGCCTTTTGGTAGCCTGAGAAGGTTCAGAAGAAGAACTTGACGCGGATCCGCGCTTCTTCCTCGACGCCACCGGAACAGGCTCGCCGGTGGCAAGTGGAGGATCCTTGTGGATATGCCCACCGGGGTTAGCTGATGCCGAGAAGGCAAAATAAAGAGGGACAGCCTCAACGGGTTCAATCATATCGATATCCGAGTCATCCTCATCGTCGGGCCAATCTCTAAGAGAAGAGAATTTACCGCTCCGTCGTTTGGTGGCGTCGGTCGTGGGGAGGAACATCTCCTGGTCCGACTCCTCCTCATCCAGGATTTCTCGGTCCGGGGCCCACTTAAGGGTCAGATCCGTGCCATCCTCGAGGGTTTGCTGGAGAAACAGCTCAGAAAAAAGCACAAAGAGCAGCGTCAAAAATATGATCAGAACCGACACGTAATTGATCCGTAATAAGTTTACCCCGCGAAGCTTACCGCGGGAGGGAGCCTGTCATGGCAGTAATGCTCGATTCCCCATGTCCATTCGGCGGAGAAATCCTTATGGGTGGTGAAAAGAGCCTTGACCCGGCGAAAGATCTCCGTATTGCTCAACTCGAACGAGGAGGTTCGGTTGGAAGGCGTTTGAAGCTCATGTGGCACAACTTGTGAGTGCGCCACTGGAGGGGAGAGATTCGGTTGCGCACGAATGTGATCATGGCATCCTCGTTGCGCAATCCGAGCTTCTTCAGCTCCGCAAACCTTTTGTGAACTTGGTTGGCCAGAGCTGTAGGTTTCTTGGCGACCTCCTCCCAGAAATCCGTGTCAGGGGGACCCGGAGCGTAGGGCAGCAACCAGATCAAGTCTTCGGTACCTTCGTTCCAGACGTAGAAGAAGGTCCGGGCCCATCCTTTGCAGGAGTCAAGCCCGGTGACCCGGGGAAAGATTGAAAATCTCCGGGGCAAGATCGAGGCAGCCCCGAACTGAGTGAGCTGCTTGTCCTCCGACTCAACGTGGATGTTGGGGACGACGTTGCGACGGAGGCCGAAGAACCGGATCCACAGCTCCTTCATGGGCCATAGTCCGGTGTAGCCCTTGATCGAAGAGACGAAAGCGGATAGAGAAGTGATGGCGTTCGCCGGGAGATGGTGTGGTTGCAAATGATAGGTCCGGACCCAGTCCCGGAAGAAATCACTCACCGGAAGACCAAATCCCCGTTGGAAATGGGATAGGAAAACAACAAACTCACCCGGATTGGGTGAGGGGGCCAATTCCGAGGAGGGGAGACGAGCAGCAACGCCGGCGGGAATACGCCGGGTTCGGTAGAGCCAGTCGATGTCGTCCTGGCAGACCCACGATCCGGCCCATGCGCTGCGGTCCGCCGCGCCGGCGTCCTCCTCCATCTCCTGCTCGACAACGATGAGCTCCTCCTCCGTCATCTCGAATCCGCTGTCCTCGCTGGAGCTAGCGGCGGCGGGGCTCTGCGGTCTAGATTGACGGGGACCCGTGGCTAAGCAGTTGTGCAGCGGTGGCCGCGGTCTGCGAGAACCTGAAGAAGGTCTGGCGGCGCTGACAGGCGGCGGCGGCACGGTTGCGAGGAAGAAGAAGAGGAACGGGCAAAGGGGCGCGGAGATGGAAAAGTGCTAAGGGACGCGCCCCTCCCCTATTTAACTGCCCCCAGTGATCGATGAGTGGGATCGCGCTGCGTCGGAGAGCCACACGGTGTGGCCGTGTATCACCGGCACCAGCCAATCAGAGAGAAGCCACACCATGGGCCACAGAGTAAATATGATCCCATGACAGGACGTGCAGTTGTGGTAAACGAGGAGACAGGCGTGACGTAACCCACGCACAGTAATCACTAACAGTTACTGCGGCGGTTACTGTGCAGGCCCTTAAAATGAGGGAACGTAATGATTGACCTTTACGTGGGTTGGCGTATGAGAGAAGGAAGCAAGGCCCGGATCCGAGCCACAATGGTAACCCGTCCGGCAAGTGAAAACTTGAAATGTGCAGAGGGAAAGTAAAACCATAGGATCCGAGCCGAAGTAGTGACCCGGCCGGCAAGTGAAAACTTGGAGTGTGTGAAGGGAACGTAAATCCATATAATCCGAGACAAGAAGTTAAGTCGGAACTAAACGTCCGAGGCTCTTATATGAATGAACCTGATGTGGCCTTAGCGACCAAGGCCGCTAAGACCGCACCAGCTTCGGGGAATAATGTTGGGGGGATACCCCCGGGTAGGGTCACTCCAGGGTATAAGGGCCAAGTTAGCCAAGGGTCGGGAAGGTCAAAGCGGATGCTGGCCGGATCACCTCAAGGCAGGCCGGATCACGGGGTAACCCGGGCCAGGGGGGACGCCTAACGTTGTCTCATCCGACTTAAGGAGTAAGTCGGAAATGCTAGTCTAACCTATATGCAGCAACAAGTGTGGTCGGATCTACTGTGATCCGGATCCTCGCTTGGCTTCCAGGAGAAGGAAGGAATCTCTCTGGTCAAAAAAGAAGGTCCGGTGCCTACTGGATGAGCGAATAAAGCAAGGGCAGGACCACCAGATCGTGGCCGAGAAGGGTGACAACGCTCACGTCGGTGGCGTGAGCGCCGCATGAGGCTCGTCGCTAAAGCAAGTGTGGCTGGGAAAAGCACCCCTGTCGGGTTACTATTTTGGGAGGGGGCATATTCTTAGGAATATGCCTCCACGTATGCCCTAGGCCAGGACCGAACCACCACTATATAAGGGGGGGTTAGGGTTCTGGTAGAGGGGTTGGGTTTTTCTAGGATACATAGTTGGCAGAATTCTAGTTGGTTGAGCACTAGTGGATCTAGGGTTCTTGGGCTAGTTAGTAGGCAAGAGTAAGAGAGTTTCTTCTTCCTCCTCTTGTCAATACAGCTCAAGGAGCACTTGTAATCTTGGAGATAGAACATCAATACAAAGCTTCTGTGTAGAGAATCACTCTACTATCCCTCCCTGGATTCCCCTAGCGCATATTAGTCCCCACCTTTAGCCTATCCATGGCATCTGCCGTGACACCACCACGACAACTTGCCACCATCCTTAACACCAACAAGACCAAAGATGGGACGAAGGCAAGGAACAACTTGAGGCATATGGGCATTAGGAAGGACCTTCAACCACCACCTAGTGACGATGAAGCCAATGATCAGTCGAAGGAGGAGGAGATGGAAACGCAGAAAAGTCGTCACAAGGGCAAAAAGGTCAAGAAGGCCGAAGTTAAGCTCAAAGCCATGTGCTTCACTCTAAGGAAGGCAGAGGCCACACAGTTTATGAAGTGCCTCCTCGGAGTCAGATTTCCGAATGGCTACACAAGGAAGATAAGAAGATGGCTAGACGAGGTGATAACCCACAAGTATAGGGGGTGTATCACAGTATTTTCGATAAGTAAGAGTGTCGAACCCAACGAAGAGCAGAAGGTGTTGACGAGTGGCTTGGAGCAGGAATTCTTTGTAAATACTTAGCAAACAGATTTTTAGGGGTTTTTGATAATGAAGATAAATAAAGTACGAGAAAATAAAAACAATAATAATAAATGCAGCAAGTGGCCCAATCCTTTCTTTAGCAAAGGACAAGCCGGTTGTATTACTTAAGATGACCAAACATTCTCAAGGACAGATGGGAATATCGTCAAGTGCTTTCGCTTCATATAGTTAATTAATCTTCTTTAGTTTGATAAGTGTTGTGTGGGTGAACCTGTGCTAATGTACTGACCTTCCTAGGACTAATACATAGTTGTGATTATACCCCTTGCAAGCATCTGCAAGTACAAGAAAGTAAGTAAGATAGAAACCTAACCACAGCTTTAAACTCTGAGATCCTACACTCCCTTGTGCAAAGGTTTCCTAATGGGGGTTTAGGTTTCTGTCACTCTGGCAACCCCTACGTTTAGTAGCCAAATACACAATGCATTCCCCTAGGCCCATAAAGGTGAAGTGTCATGTAGTCGATGTTCACATGACACCACTAGAAGAATAACACCACAACTTAAATATTAAACCATTGAATCTTTCTCAACACAATTCCACTACTAACAACATGACTTCTCCCATGTCCTCAAGAACTAAACGAACTACTCACGAGACATCATATGGATCAAGATCAGAGATGAAATAATGATAAGTAACAATCTCAACATAACAATAATTCAACGACACTCATTAGCATCAACTACAACAAGTAATCAACACCGGGAAAGTTTCCCCTAAGAACTATGCAAGATTCAACCCAATTGTTACAGCGGTATGAAGTGGTGATGATGTTGTTGGTGGAGATGATGATGGAGATGATGGTGATGATGATCCCGATGAAGTCTAGCTTGATGGTGGTGTTGATGGCGATGATCTCCCCTCTATGGGAAGGAATTTCCCCGGCAGATTTCTACCTGCCGGAGAGCTCTTTCTCTCTCTGCAGTTTTCCGCCCCACAGAGGTGGCGGAATCTTTCTGTGGTTTCCCCCCAGTCTTAGGGTTTCGGGAGGAATATATACGCCAAAGAGCAGAGCCAGAGGTGGGCCAGGGTGGCCACACCACCTGGTGGCGCGACCAAGGGTGGCCCGTGCCAGGGGGTGGTGTGGGCCCCCTATGGCCCATCACTGCTCACCCTTCTGGCATTCTTCATCTTCTAGAAAAATAGGATTTTCCATATATTTTCCGGGATTTTCTGATCTTCGCGAATTTCGCCTCCAAACAGTGCCTTTTCCATCAGAATCCTGACTTCAGCGGTCAATCCTCCAAAAGTCATCAATCATGCAAAAACAGATGAAATAACATAAGTATCATCTCTTAATATGAAATATATTAATGAATAACAATAAATTATGATATAGAATAGTGATGCAAAATGGATGTATCAACTCCCCCAAGCTTAGACTTCGCTTGTCCCCAAGCGAAAACTGAGCTTAATAAACATGACCTTAGGTTTATGGAGTGAAGTGTCGATCAAAGAATACGGACAAGTAGCATCACATTCATCAATACACAAATCATAATAGAAGACAACTCACTATTATATAACTTAACTTGCAATAAGTAAAGGAAACACAATAAAGAGACACAAAGTAAATCATAATTGATAATGGAAAACTTTGCTCTTGGTTAAAGAATAGTTAACAATTTGCAGGAGTTCAAACATAATGGGGTTTTCAATGATAGCTTTCAAAGTAATATTCACTAAGATAAGAGCACTTTGTGCAAAAAAGGAACATAAGAAACATGATTGAATAAATTATCATATGAATGAATGAAACACAACAACTCAAAATACTTGCTAAGATAGAAAGGAATAGGTTTACCGACTCAACTAAAAAGTAAAAGATAGGACCTTCGCAGAGGGATGAAGGAATTTCAAGTTTCATAAAGAGCTTCCAAAAATTATGGTACTTATTAGCTTTCAGCTCTCATTTCCCCTATCATAAGCATCTTTAGGTGATTAAGGTTAAAGTGATCAAATATGAGGATATGCTTGACAAGTTATAAGATGGAAATATCATGCCCCTTACTTACGAGTACCGTTCCTCATGCTACTCAAGTTTAGTCATAGGTAAGTTCTTGTCATTGTAAGTACATGTGTATCATAGAGAATCGCCAACGGGGTACCCCTTGCCCGATGATACGGAAGATTCCCCATATCAAAATGACAAGGCAAGCAGACTTTTTTATTAATGAGCATCTCGGCAATCCTTTTATTTCCTATTTGCACCGGCCTTTTTTCTCTCTTTTTTTCTCTTTTTTCTTTCCTATTTGCATAGGTTTTTTTATAGAGCATGCTTCATAGATTGCTCACTATGGTTACACTGCAGGTTTCCACCATGATTAGGCATGGATTAGACCAGCCGCCCAGGTGTTTCTCTAACACATATACGAACTCCATGAGCCTTACAAGCTCCCCTTTCATTTCACACCGCCGGGATCCATAAGCAAAAGAACATGATATCAACTAAATAAAGTGCAATGTTGAAAGCGTTCCCCGTGATAACATGGTTCTGCTAATTTACAACTTACAAAATGCAAGCATATACGCAACATAGATGGGCACAATGGTTCAAGTTTATTAAGTGCAAGAAAGTAAAGTGTGGCATCAAGTTCGTGAGAGCTTAATCATTAATTTTCACATAACAAGTTGCTGGCTCGTGGTTGATGTCGAGCTCGTTGGGGAACCCCAAGAGGAAGGTATGATGAGCACAACAATAAGTTTCCCTTAGTTATGAAACCAAGGTTATCGAACCAGTAGAAGCAAGGAAACACCTCCAAGGTGTTGTTTCCAACTTGGAATCCTGCACAACACAATCGCAGAACTTTGCCCCAACTTAGAGTGAGGTTGTCAATCTCACCAGTTTTGATGAAAACAAAGGATTAAACGTATTGTGTGGAAGAAAGTAATAGCTTGCAGAAAGTAAACAGAAAGCAGTAAACAATTGTAGATTGATGATAAAAGAAAGGACCAGGGTCCATAGTTCACTAGTGGTGATTCTCCTTAAGATAGATGACATGTTGGGTGAACAAATTACAGCGGGGCAATTGACAAACATCGAGAAAACATACATGCATATACTAAGCATCTTGACTCCTATGAGATTTGATTGGGCATTACAACATTATACATAGACCGTAATCCAACTGCATCTATGACTAATAATCCACCTTCAGGTTATCAATCCGAACCCCCTCCATTATTAAGTTGCAAGCAACAAATAATTGCATTACGCATTGCATGTAAAGTAAACAATACGATTGTTCTATGAACAAATGATTGTTGTTTTATCCCTAGTACCAATAGCACATCTAGTACCTTAGATATTTCTGTCACTTCCCCAGATTACTAGAGGCATGAACTCATTATCGAGCATAAATACTCCCTCTTGGAGTTGCTAGCATCTACTCGGCCAAGATAGTTACTAACAACGGAGAGCATGCAAGATCACAAATAACAAAGACATGATAGAATCAATAATCAATCTGAAATAGCATCTCAATATCCATCGGATCCCCGCAAACACAACATGTATGATTACAAATAGATGATCTTGATCATGAACGGAGCTCACAAGATCTAAACATGATAGCACAAAGGAGAAGAACCAACCATCTAGCTACTACATGGACCCGTAGTCCAAGGATGAACTACTCACGCATCACACCAGAGGCTTGCATGGTGATGAAGAAGGCTTCCAGGGTGAATTCTCCCCTCCGGCAGGGTGCCGGGAAGAGCTTCAGATCCCTCCCGATCTAGGGATGGAGATGACGGTGGCTACAGATTCTTTCGTGGAATTTTGATCGGGTGCTTAGGGTTTCTGTATCGGAGGCATATTATAGGCAAAAGGGGAGGCTGAGGGGGTGCCCTAGGCGGCCACACCACCCCTGGGCGGTCCAGGCCTGGCCGTGCGTCCAGGTGGTGTGGCCGGCCCCTGGCCCCTCTCCGTCTCGTATTCTGGCCCTGTGTCCCCCTCGATGAAATATTAACTTCGGCTTTTGTCTCGTCCAATTCCGAGAATACTCATTTTCTGACTTTCCTGGAACCAAAAACAGCAGAAAATAGGCAGCTGGCACTTTGGCATCTTGTTAATAGGTTAGTCCAAGAAAGTGTATAAAAATACTCCAAAGTGTGGGCAAAACATAAGAAAGTAGATATAAACCAAGCATGGAACATCAAAAATTATAGATACGTTTGCAATGTATCAACATCCCCAAGCTTAACTCCTGCTCGTCCTCGAGTAGGTAAGTGATAAAAAGAAAGAATAATTTTTGAAGTGACATGCACCATCATAACTTGATCAAAGTATTTGTAAACATTGATAGCGGGGATCATAGTACTTCAACATAGCATGAAAGATAAAGTTCTAACAATAAGACATAGCAACTATGTTGTAACATGAAAAGGCACAAACAAAAGATTCATGAATAACAATGCTTTGCAAGACGTTTGTTTGTTTCACATAAAGAAAACATAGCATGGTGGCTTTCAGCTTGTCCCTCATAGAGTAGCAAACATAAATGCATAGAACATCTTAAAAGTTCATAAGGTGACTAGATACAAATAGTTTAAGAACAAGCAATATCAAAGTTATGCATCAATCAACAAGTCTTGGGACTATGCACATTAAACTAAGAATGGCCACTATGCTCTCTCAATAGGTGCATAAAGGTAGAAGGTGGAGACTCAACATAAAAGTAAAAGAAAGGCCGTCGTAGAAGGAAGCAGGGATTCAAGTTTCATAAAGAGCTTCCAAAAATTATGGTACTTATTAGCTTTCAGCTCTCATTGCCCCTATCATAAGAATCTTTAGGTGATTAAGGTTAAAGTGACACAACTAAGAGGATATGCTTGACAAGTTATAAGTTGAAATCTCATGCCCCTTACTTACGAGTACCGAACCTCATGCTACTCAACTTCAGTCACAAGTAAGCTCTTGTCATTGTAAGTACATATGTATCATAGAGAACCGCCAACGGGGTACCCCTTGCACATGATACAAGAGTTATCCCATAATCAAAATGACAAGGCAAGCAGACAATGAGCATCTCAGCGATCTTTTTATTTGATATTTGCATAGGTTTTTATTGAGGATGCTTCATAGAGTGCTCATTATGGTTATGCTGCAAGTTTCCACCATGATTAGGCATGGCTTAGGCTAGCGGCCCAGGCATTTCTCTAACACACATACAAACTCCATGATCTTACAAGTTTCCCTTTTATTTCACACCACTGGGATCGATAAGCAAAAGAATTATGATATCAACGGAATAATAAGTGCAATGTTGAAAGAGTTCCCCATGATACATGGTTCTCCTAACTTCAACTTATAAAGCGCAAACATATACGCAACAAAGATGGACGCAATGGTTCAAGATTATTAAGTGCAAGAAAGTAAAGTGTGCCATCAAGTTTGTGAGAGCTTTAATCACTAGTTTTCACATAACAAGTTTAATTTGGAAGGTAGATAAAAACATGAATATACTTGGAATAGCATATGCTAATAGGTAGGTATGGTGGACTCTTTGGAACAGCTTGGTTTTATTTGGAGTTGGATGCATGAGTGGAACTCATACTTGGTTATGGAGGCTAGCAAAAGACTGGGAGCGACCAACTAAGAGAGCAATAATGGCCATAATCATGCAAAGCGACAAAACATCATTAATTAAAGCATAAAGTGATATTACAAGTCGAAAACTAAAGGATCATAAATGCTATGGTGACTTGGGATAGTCATAACATGGTGTGAGCATGCGCCAAGTCAACCCAAATAAAGCATCAAAGGAGAATACCACTATACTATGCTTTAATATGTAAAACAACGCATGATTCTTTCAAGGAATATTAACCAATCTCAATTGTTTATAACAAGTCATGCTATAGCAAAAATCACTAAGCATAAAGCCAAAACAATATCAAGCATGACATGACAAAGCATAGGCCACAATCAAAAACAAGCTCCTTTTACCACTTAAGCATGAACTTTTCCTACTCTTTTCCAAATCAAACCAAACTTATTTGAAAACTAATGTATGAAAGAGGGGGTCCAACCAATTTATTCAAGCAAACTAAGCAAACCAAGCAAACAAAAACGAAAATGAAGACGCTCCAAGAACAACACAACTGTGCATGAAACAATAAAAATGAAGTGTTTGGAAGAACCTGAGGTTTTTATTGATGAAGAAGGGGATGCCTTGGGAATCCCCAAGCTTTGACGCTTGTACTTCTTGGATATTTATTAGGGTGACACGAGTGGCATACCCAAGCTTGAGCTTTAGTCCATTCTTCATCTCATTACATCCTTCTCTCCATACACCTGAAATTTTTCCTTCATACAAAACTTCACACAATCTTTATTAGCAACATTAGTGCACTCAAGATAATAAGTCTTTGGGTTCAGTTTCAACACCAATAAAACTTCCATTAAAAACAAGATACTGTAGCACTTCCCTTGAAAAGCTCAATTCCCCAAAGAGAACCCAAAAAGGAATCAACAAGAAGCAAAAGCAAATAATGGCAGAAATCTGTCAAAACAGACCAGGAGGTAAAAACCAATTTTTTCAAAGACCTTCTATTGTTCAAATCGAAAAGTGTTGAACTGACGAAAGTTAGATAACAACCTGGGGAAGAAGCACAAAAATTCATGCCTCAAAACGACGTACAGAGATTTTACACGAATGTTTACAGTGAAGCACAAAAATCTGTTTTGGGACAACAACTTTCCCAAGCATTACTTCTCTCTCATTAGAGGTTACTCTTGGCACAAAAAGCAAATAAAAAGGATAAGGATCGGTTATTACAGAGGTTATACCTTCCAAGACTCATCTAAAACTTTTGGGTTAACTCCCAATAAGTAATTTTCTTTAACGCCTTTAAGCTAGGCATGATAATTTCGATGATGCTTAAATAAGAAATATGAATTGAAGTAAAAGAGAGCATCAAGAAGCAAATTCAAAACACATTTAAGTCTAACCCACTTCCTATGCATAGGAATCTTGTATGAAAATAAATTCAAAAAGAACAAAGTGATGGGCATAGGAAGATAAAACGAGAGTAACTTCAAAACTTTCAGCAAATAGAGAGGTGTTTCAGTACCATGAAAACTTTTATAACCATATTATCCTCATAATAATTTCAGTATCCTCATGAATAAACTCAACAATATAACTATCACATAAAGCCTGCTTTTCATGATCTACAAACACTAGAGCTTTATTATAAACATTTTTAAAAGAATCCTCGGGAACATAACATTCATCCTCCTTTAGTAAGCATGGGGGACAATCAAATATTGTAAGGGGTAAAGAGTTACTCTCATTAGAAGGTAGGAATGGGTAGATCCATTCTTCCTCCTCTTGATCATCACTCTCCTCCTCTTTTTCATTCAATGAGCTTCTAGTTTCAGCAATTTCTTCTTCCATAGGCTCCTGCAAGGCATTAGTCTCTTCCGCTGGTGGAGAGCATCTGTTGAGATATTCAAGAATATAGCCATTTTCTTCCTTGTAATTATCAAAGAAAAATTTGAGTATATCATAAATCTCATATTTATAAGGTGCATCATCAGTATTTTCAAGCAAATAAGCAAGTTCGAATGCACCCTTCCAAGCAATAAATTCTTCAATTTGTTCCACATCATAAAGGTCATAATTTCCCTTAACATAAGAAGATATGGTAACATCATCATTATACTCACGAAATGGGAGGTGTTTATAACTCTTAAAGCAACAAGATTTATCAAAGCAATAAGTAAAATTATAAGTAGAGCACATGTTTCTAGCAATGGTATACAATTTATCAATTTGTTCCCATAAGTGTTTCCCTTTTTGTGACAAGCGGTGTTCCTTATAATAATATTTTTGTTCTTCCGTGAACCCACATTGCCAATTAGATTCAGTTTCAAAGGAACCAACCATTGATAGAAAGCATGATAAAGCAAGACAATAACAGACCAACAAAAATAACAACTATAGTATGAACTAATTTTTTTATATTTTTGATAAAAAGAACAAGCAAACAAAGCAGAAATAAACTAAGGAAAACGAAAATAACAAAATAAAGAGATTGGTTATGAGGGACTCCCCTTGTGAAGATGTCCTTGACTCCCCGACAACGGCGCCAGAAAAATACTTTTGATGGCACGTGGTTACCATGGGAGCTTCTTCTTCTTCCTTCCCCGGCAACGGCGCCAGAAAAATACTTGCTGGCTCGTGGTTGATGTCGAGCTCGTTGGGGAACCCCAAGAGGAAGGTATGATGAGCACAACAGTAAGTTTCCCTCAGTTATGAAACCAAGGTTATCGAACCAGTAGGAGCAAGGAAACACCTCCAAGGTGTTGTTTCCAACTTGGAATTCTGCACAACACAACCAGAGAACTTTGCCCCCAACTTATAGTGAGGTTGTCAATCTCACCGGTTTTGCTGAAAACAAAGGATTAAACGTGTTGTGTGGAAGAAAGTAATAGCTTACAGAAAGTAAATAGAAAGCAGTAAACAATTGTAGATTGATGATAAAAGAAAGGACCATGGTCCATAGTTCACTAGTGGTGATTCTCCTTAAGATAAATGACATGTTGGGTGAACAAATTATAGCGGGGCAATTGACAAACATCAAGAAAGCATACATGCATATACTAATCATCTTGACTCCTATGATATTTGATTGGGCATTACAACATTATACATAGACCGTAATCCAACTGCATCTATGACTAATAATACACCTTCAGGTTATCAATCCAAACCCCCTCCAGTATTAAGTTGCAAGCAACAGATAATTGCATTATGTATTGCGTGTAAAGTAAACAATACGATTGTTCTATGAACAAAGGATTTCTGTTTTCTCCCTAGTAGCAACAACACATCTAGTACCTTAGAGATTTTTGTCACTTCCCCAGATTACTAGAAGCATGAACCCACTACCGAGCATAAATACTCCCTCTTGGAGTTGCTAGCATCTACTCGGCCAAGATAGTTACTAACAACGGAGAGCATGCAAGATCACAAATAACAAAGACATGATAGAATCAATAATCAATCTGAAATAGCATCTCAATATCCATCAGATCCCCGCAAACACAACATGTATGATTACAAATAGATGATCTTGATCATGAACGGAGCTCACAAGATCTAAACATGATAGCACAAAGGAGAAGAACCAATCATCTAGCTACTACATGGACCCGTAGTCCAAGTATGAACTACTCACGCATCACACCGGAGGCTTGCATGGTGATGAATAAGGCCTCTAGGGTGAATTCTCCCCTCTGGCAGGGTGCCGGGAAGAGCTTCAGATCCCTCCCGATCTAGGGATGGAGATGAAGGAGGCTATAGACTCTTTCATGGAATTTTGATCGGGTGCTTAGGGTTTCTGTATCAGAGGCATCTTATAGGCGAAAGGGGAGGCCGAGGGGGTGCCCTAGGCGGCCACACCACCCCTGGCATGGGCGAGGCCTGGCCGCACGGCTAGGTGGTGTGGCCGGCCCCTGGCCCCTCTCCGTCTCGTATTCTAGCTCCGTGTCCCCCTCGGTGAAATATTGACTTCGGCTTTTGTCCCGTCCAATTCCGAGAATATTCATTTTCTGACTTTCCTGGAACCAAAAACAGCAAAAAACAGGCAGCTGGCACCGTGGCATCTTGTTAATAGGTTAGTCCAAGAAAGTGTATAAAAATACTACAAAGTGTGGGCAAAACATAAGAAAGTAGATATAAACCAAGCATGGAGCATCAAAAATTATAGATACGTTTGCAACGTATCACAAGTTTAATTCGGAAGGTAGATAAAAACATGAATTTACTTGGAATAGCAATAATGCTAATAGGTAGGTATGGTGGACACAAATGGCATAGGTTTTGGTTTAAGGATTGGATGCACGAGACGCATTCCCTCTCAGTACAGGTTTTTGGCTAGCAAGGCTGGGTACCAAGCATAAGAGTTGAAGGAAACATACAAACATACAAGTGATAAAAACAAACATGCGATCTTCCTTGGAAGCACAAAAGATCTTAACTAGAGACTACTAAGCTTATGATCCAATCAAGAAAGAAAGATGATGAAATTATATTTCTTAAGAGTACTTTTATCTTTTTCATTCAATTCTCATAATAGTGTTGCTACTGACCGAGCCAGGTTTGCCAAAACCAACTAAATTTACTTTATGATCCCAAAGTGATACAAAAACTAACAACAAGATCAATCATATAACAGAAATTGAAAACTAATATAAGTATGCAAAAAGTAAATGATAGAACTTCTCATTAATATTCCATAACGGCAACTCACACCAAGGGGTACATAGATAACTAACGAGAGGGGAGACACTTCCATAATGCAAACCATCCTATATGATAACTTCTCTATTCATGATACGACTCTACTTAAAAAGATAAAAGATAGTGATATGATACCGCGGCACTCCCCCAAGCTTGGGACAAACCAAGGGGATGCCAAAACCTGATGATGGATTACTCCTTCGGTGGTGGTGGTGTTCTCTCGATGTGCTTTTCAATCAATTCCCTCAAATCCTCAATCTCGAAGGTGAGAGTACGAATCAACTCCGAATTGTGCTCAATGTGGTTCATGATCATGTCGGGCTGTGAATCCCGGCTCTTGTGATTCTTTCCCCACTCTTCCTCCTTGAAGTCTCCTTTTCATGCATGGTTAGAACAAGGCATATCCCAATTGGAGGGTAATTTTTCCTTGGGCATATTCTGGAATTGCTGCTCATGGATAAGGGTATGGAAGGGATTCTTGGTGCATGGAGGAGGTGACCATGAAGCCAAGAAATGACGCAGAACCTTCCCTTTAGTGGACATCCGTGCAGTCCTTTTGAACCTAGCAGGATTTGCCACCACTCCAATACTTGCAATGGTGCTGCTGGTGTGCGCATGCGGGTCTTCCTTTGCTTCCTCTTAAACATCACTCTCGATATCCTCCTCCTGCTCAAGGTCTTGGAGATCATCTTCCGCAGGCTCCTTGCCCTTATCGTTGGCGGAGACCATTGTGCTTATAAACTTTAAGAATAGTTCCTGGCAGAAAAAGATCGAAACGAAAACATGACGAGAACACGATATACGAACCTCGGGGGATCCAGGGGATTATATATTACGGAGTTTTACAATGAAAGGAAAGTACTGAGAGAAAACGGGTCGGAGACGGGCTCTGGGGTGGTCACACCCCCTGGTGGCGCGACCAGGTAGGCCCGCGCCACAGGGTGGTGTGAGCCACCTAGGCTCCGATTCCGTCCCTCTTTCAACTCATTTTTTCCCATGTTAGATAAAAACTGCAAAAATATAAATTGTCAGATTTTTCGTGGACATTTTCTTACCAGAACTGTTACCTATTCGAAAACGGACTCTGCAGGTCTATGAACTTGGCACTTAATAAATTCTTCCGGAGTCACCGCTTGAATAACATCAATATCTTCATCCTTGTAAACTTATTGTTTGAGTCATTTAACCACTCACCATCTTATTACACCATTTTCTCCTACAACCTGGAAATTTCTTCCACACAAAACTTCACACAATTCACATTAGCAACATTAGTGCATGCGAGGTAATAAACCTTTTAAGTTCAATTTCAACTGAAATCCAGCAAAACATAAGCTACTGTAGCAACTCCTTCCGAAATCCCAAAAAGGAATTCATAAAGGAAATCGATTTAAGAGGCAAATGCAAGAATGGCATAAATTTGTCAAAACAGACCAGCAGTTAAAGATCGATTTTTTCAAAAATCTTCTGTTGCTCAAATCAAAAAGTGCAAAACTAATGAAAGTTAAATAATAACCTCGGGCATGCACACAAAAAAATGCAGATCAGTACGATGTTCTGGGATTTTTAACGATTTTTTATAGTGAAGCACAAAAATCTGTTTTGGGCAGCAACTTCCCCGAAACTTACTTCTCTCTCATTAGAGGTTGATCTTGACACAAAAACCAAACAAAAAGGATAAGGAGAGGTTATTGCAGAAGCAATAACTTCCAAGACTCAAATAAACAAAAACAAACTGAAAGCAAAAAATATATTGGGTTGTCTCCCAAAAAGCTCTTTCTTTATAGCCATTAAGATGGGCATGATAATTTCAATGATGCTCACATAAGAATATGGATTGAAGTAAAAGAGAGTATCAAGAAGAAAAAATACACATGTTTAAGTCTAACCCACTTCCTATGCATGGGAATTTTGTAAGAAAATAAATTGTTGAGACCAGAGGCTGCTAGCATAGGAAGGCAAAACAAGTGCGACATAAAGACTTTCAACATGAAGTGAGGAAATTTAATATTATTGAGATGCATTAGAACAATCTTCCCTCTCTCATAATAACTTTCAATATCATGCATAAATTTAACGATATAACTATCACATGAACCATTGTAGCAATGATCACTTATTCTAACAGAAAAAACAGGGACACTAGCTCTCCTAACTCTACTTTGTGAACAATATTAGAAGTATCCTTAGAGAGGATAGTGTGTCCATCTTCTACATATTTAGTGACAAACTCTTTTACATTTGCTATAACAGGTTCAATAGCTATTTGTTCATCAGGTTCAATAGCTTTATTTGTACTTTCATTACCCTTACTAGCTATCATAGAATGTTTCTTTATCTTAACTGGGAAAGGCATTTTCTCAATGTAAGGTTCAGGTAAAGCATGATTAGCAGTATAAACTTCAGTATTTCTTGTAGGAACACAATTAACAATATCTTTATATGGCTCATGATACTTATTCCATTTCTTTTTAGGAATTTCAATATATGAAGCAAAAGCCTTAAAACAATTTGCAATAACTTGAGAGTCTAGACCATAAGCATTTCTAATATTCTGAAAGTCATCAGTTCCCATAAAAGATTTAATGCATTCATAATCATAATTTATACCTGACTTTCTTCCTTTATCATTCTCCCATGCTTCAGCATTGTCTTGAATACGGTCTAGAAGATCCCATTTAGCTTCGTCTTCCATGCGTATAAATGATCCAGCACAAGAAGCATCCAATAGATCCTTATCATGAAGAGAAAGCCTTGCATAAAAGTTATTGATAATAATATTATTGGGGATCTCATGAATAGGACATTTGAGCATTAGTAACTTCAATCTCCCCCAAGCTTGAGCTGTACTCTCTCCATTAAGAGGCCAAAAGTTGTATATTTGATTCCGATCTTTATGAATCTCACTAGGAGGATAAAACTTTGAATAAAAGAAAGATACTACTTCCTCCCATTCAAGAGCTTGACCATTCTTCAGCAGCTTGTACCATTCCTCAGTTCTTTCTTTCAATGATAATGAGAATAACTTCTTCTTGACTTGATTAGTTGTAATACCTGCACACTTGAACAACCCGCATAATTCGTGTATAAAGAGAAAATGATCACCGGGATGGATAGTTCCATCTCCAAAATAGTAATTATCCATAACACAATCAACAATTCTTGTAGGTATCTTAAAAGTATCATTTTCAGCAGGTGGTGGTTCATCTACTACCTTAGCAGTGGTAGTAGCATTACGAAATAAGAAACTAAGTGAATTATCCATATTGAGAATAAAGTAACTAATAGAAATAAACAATACTAACAGTTGAAGTTTCCTTTACCAGTTCCACTCTCCAATAGCGCTCCACTCCCCGACAACGGTGCCAGAAAATAGTCTTGATGGCCCACAAGTATAGGGGGTGTATTGCAGTATTTTCGATAAGTAAGAGTATCAAACCCAACGAGGAGCAGAAGGTGTTGACGAGTGGCTTGGAGCAGGAATTCTCTGTAAATACTTAGCAAACAGATTTTTAGGGGTTTTTGATAATGCAGATAAATAAAGTACGAGTACATAAAAGACAATAATAATAAATTCAGCAAGTGGCCCAATCATTTCTCTAGCAAAGGACAAGCCGTTTGTATTACTTAAGATGACCAAACGTTCTCGAGGACACATGGGAATATTGTCAAGTGCTTTCGCTTCATATAGTTAATTAATCTTCTTTAGTTCGATAAGTGTTGTGTGGGTGAACCTATGCTAATGTACTGACCTTCCTAGGACTAATACATACTTGTGATTATACCCCTTGCAAGCATTCGCAAGTACAAGAAAGTAATTAAGATAGAAACCTAACCACAGCTTTAAACTCTGAGATCCTACACTCCCTTGTGCAAAGGTTTCCTAACGGGGGTTTAGGTTTCTGTCACTCCGCAACCCCTACGATTAGTAGCCAAATAGACAATGCATTCCCCTCGGACCATAAAGGTGAAGTGCCATGTAGTCGACGTTCACATGACACCACTAGAAGAATAACACCACAACTTAAATATTAAACCATTGAATCTTTCTCAACACAATTCCACTACTAACAACATGACTTCTCCCATGTCCTCAAGAACTAAACGAACTACTCACAAGACATCATATGGATCAAGATCAGAGATGAAATAATGATAATTAACAATCTGAACATAACAATAATTCAACGGTTCCACTCAATAACATCAACTACAACAAGTAATCAACACCGGGAATGTTTCCCCTAAGAACTATGCAAGATTCAACCCAATTGTTACAGTGGTATGAAGTGGTTATGATGGTGCTGGTGGAGATGATGATGATCCCGATGAAGTCCAGATTGATGGTGGTGTTGATGGCGATGATCTCCCCTCTCCGAGAAGGAATTTCTCCGGCAGATTTCTGCCTGCGGAGAGCTCTTTCTCTCTCTGCAGTTTTCCGCCCCGCAGAGGCGGCAGAATCTTTCTGTGGTCGCCCCCCAGTCTTAGGGTTTTGGGAGGAATATATACGCTAAAGAGCAGAGCCAGAGGTGGGCCAGGGTGGCCACACCACCTGGTCGTGCGGCCAAGGGTGGCCCGCGCCAGGGGGTTGGTGTGGGCCCCCTGTGGCCCATCTCCGCTCCCCCTTCTAGCATCCTTCGTCTTCCGGAAAAATAGGATTTTCCATATATTTTCCGGGATTTTCTGATCTTCGTGAATTTTGCCTCCAAACAATGCCTCTTCCATCAGAATCCTGACTTCAGCGGTCCATCCTCCAAAAGTCATCAATCATGCAAAAATAGATGAAATAACATAAGTATCATATCTTAATATGAAATATATCAATGAATAACAGTAAATTATGATATTGAATAGTGATGCAAAATCGACGTATCACGAGGCGAAACAGCGCTTCAGCGGGATGAAGTCTCACAACGTTGCCGTGCTGATGACACATGTACTTCCGGTTGCGATCCGAGGGATAATGGACAAGCATGTTTGTGAAATGTTGTTTGGCCTCTGCAACT
Organism: Avena insularis; assembly: GCA_023614405.1. NCBI lineage: Eukaryota > Viridiplantae > Streptophyta > Magnoliopsida > Poales > Poaceae > Avena > Avena insularis. The sequence goes on from CM042684.1 coordinate 384,006,888, forward strand.
TTTTCGACGTCATCTCTCAGAAGTCAATAGGAATTAAGTAGCTCACGAGGCTATAGGAGGAGATCATGGTGATAATATGTGAGCTCGAGATCTACTTCCCTCCCGCATTCTTCGACGTCATGCTTCATCTGCTGCTCCAAGTCGTGGAGGATATCATCCAACTCGGGCCTCCGTTTCTGTGAAGCATGATGCCATTCGAAAGGATGAATGGACACATCAAGGGATACGTTCACAACAGGTCCCGTCAAGATGGAAGCATAGCAAACGGTTTCCTGGCCAAAGAGCACATCTCTTTCTGCTCGAACTTTCTACAAACCGAGACCCCTATCGGTCTGCCATTCAATGAGCACCTTGCGAGGCTCACTGGATGGGGTCACCACGAGGGTCAGCACGCAAAGCATGTCAACTTCGAGGAGCAAACCAAGGAATTCGAAAGAGCAAACCTGGTCGCACTACAACACCTGCAGGTGGTTGATCCATATATACATGAGCACAAAGAATTTATCAACAAGAAGTATGCTGACTGCGGCCAGGTGTGGATGGAGGAATATGTAATCAAAAAGCACAACTCCGGTTTCATGTAGTGGTTTAGGAAGAAGGTTCTTGATAGTCCACCGCATGGCGAGTCTTAGGAGGACGATAAACTCATATTCTCATTGTCACAGGGCGCAGGGAACAACCTGATGACCTATCAGGCATACGATATCAACGGATACACGTTCTCCACCGAGGAAAAGGACAATAATTGCGATTACCAGAACTTAGGGATAATGGGGATATTCTACACTGATGACATCCCATCAAAATACTATGAAAGGGCCGAGAAGATATGGGAGCTCAACTACGTTACGGAGAAGGTGCCAATGTTCTGTCAGGTGGGCCAAGAGCGTCGAAAAAGAAGACCGGTATTTCACCACCATGGTTATACCTCCAAAGTCAAAGACCACCGGCGCGAACGTATCTGCGAGAAATGAGCCATGGGTTTTGGCTAGTAAAGTCGACCAATGCTTCTACATTACCGACCCGTCAAAGCCTAGCCAGTATGTTGTTGGGAGAGGCAAAAGGAACATCATCGGAATGGACGGAGTCACTAACGAGCAATACTTTGACCAGTACGGCAACCCGCAGATGGAAGACGGATATAGCGACCAAGAACCATACACCACAAACCTACATAAGAAAGGACTCCCGTTCAAAAGAAAAAGTGAAGACGTTCTGGACCTAACCTATTCAACCGTGACAAAGAAGGGCAAGAAGATAATAGTCCACAAGAAACGCTAACTAGCTCCGATGAAATCACGATTTTCCGCGCGCGTGCGTGGGGATTGTTGGTTTGCGGCCCAAAAGTTTCCTGGCAAGTGCATCGCGGTACCTTGGTTGCCTGAAATTGCCACATTTCACAAAGTTGGGCTGCCAACTACCGAGAGGGGCCATTTCGAGGCAAACTCATCTCACCCCTACCAAATTCAAACATTCTATTAAACTGCCCCGTGAAGTAGACGGTCGTGACCCACATGTTGGTCGTATGTCCGTGACGCGAGCGCCAACGAGGCAACCTTTTAGTCAAATCGAGGAACTAAGTGGCTTGGTGCATTGACCAATTTCACAAATCCACTTCCTCCTTTCCCCTAGCACCAGCGGTGTCGAAATCCACCCTCCAAGAAGAACGATCCTGACGAGGGTTTAACTCGTCAATGCCCATTGTTATGGACTTGGGTTTTAGAGAAGGAGGGAGCGCTGGAAGCATCAATCGGCTAGCAAACAAGCACACATGGACGCAAGGTTTACCCAGGTTCAGGCCTCGTAGAGGTCCCTTCTCCTTCTTGTCTTCTCTTGGAATTAACAAAGGAATCAAAGATTACAGGGGCGCGCAGATGCAATCTGGCGAGAGTTGTGGAAACTAGGGTTGCGTATGTCCTCCTCGCTGCCCCCTCCTAGCCTTTATATAGATAGGCCAGGTCCCAGGTAGCAGGTCGAGTCAGTTACAGATTAGGGTTTTCCCTTTAAACTTTCTATCTTTAAACTTCTTCTTGTCTCGCAACTCATCGAGAGTCCATGGGCCACTCAAAGTCTTTATTGGGCCGTGGCAACACCGTGGGCTTCCACCGTATCTGGACCGTGTATACCAAACTCGAGTACCTATAGGGTATACCCATGTCAGTAGCCCCCGAGTTTCCAGTGGAATCGCAGATTCGACTGGGGACTTTATGAAGCCTTTCGAGTGCATGATAGAGTATTTTGTTTATATCATAGGGATTGTTGATATGCGTGCCTGATTTAACCGATGCATCGGTATCATTTAACTGCCTTAGGGCAAAACAACGCAATCTATTCGAACTCGAGTCCTCAGACTCGAATTCGGAAAAGTGCTGGTGTAATTCGACTCAAGCCACAGAGGTCTTACAGGAGTCGAAATCCAGTATAGGGTGTGAGCACTCGACACATTCGTCAAGGCATGTTCATCGTACCTGTAGGCACGGATATATTTCTGGTAGTGCATAGCAAATGCGTTGCCAGGCCTTATTCAGGTCTTATCTTCACGCTGCAAGCCCGACATCCAAATTTTTTGTCATCGCAGAGATGATTCGGGTGACCCAGGAGACGTAGTCTCTTTGTAGGAAAAAATATGAGGCGGTGTCGCCATAGACTTTGAGTGTGGATGTTATCAACACACAGTACGATGTACAAATGATCATAGGGTGCATGACCAGCGCTCCCTATGGGAGTAGCCCCCGAGTGCCTGGTTGAGTCGAAGACTCAGGCATGGACTAAAGAACTTCTGCAATTGCTGTCGTCTTTTGTTTACTTGTTTCAGTCGAATTTTTTTCCAGCGCTCCCTATGGGAGTAACCCATGATCCATTGTTGAGTGGTTGGGTAAGTCTTGAATGTCCATATTCCTGCATTAAAAAAATCATAGGGTGCGCGACTAGCGCTCCCTATGGGAGTAGCCCCCGAGTGCTTAGTGGAGTCAAAGATTCAAGCAAGGACTAAAGTAGATGAAGTCTTCTAGTGTTCAATTTGATTACATCAGTGCTAACGATGTGATGACCTCAGTTGCCCGCGGGAGCGGCTTTGATGGGACGTGACGAGCGGTGGGTCCCACTTTCTGACCCTAACTTGACCGTGCGTGCGTAATCTTTCGTTTTAATTGCGCCTCCTCGATTTCCGTGCGTAATGGAGGTAGTGGGGGGACGGTTCGTGTTTTAGTCTCTCCACGTGTCGATCGCGATGTGCGCCACGCGTCCAATAGGGTTTCTGCTGGCCGTTGGATTGCATCCGCCAGGGGGTTAAGTAGCAGCGTAGCTGCGGTAATTTCCCATCTGCTCTTTCTCTGCTTTGTGCCTCCATCGCCATTGCTGCTGCTCTCTGCCTCTTAGAGTTCGTCCCATTTCGTGATGCTGGACCAACTCCGTGTGTTTTCGAGTTATTTCCTCCGCTCGCATCGGCACCGCAAGATGGGGAAGAAGAAAGGAGGCGTTGCCGCTGAGTCCGCCGCCGCCATTGCTGCTGCCAAGAAAAAGGGTGGCTCCACTGTTGTGGGCACCAGCATCGCCGGCGCCGGGAAGAAGAAGGGTGCAGGCACCCGCATCACCAATGGTGCATGGCGCGCGTCCATCATCAAATCGTCTGAGCTCCGTCTTCTTCGTCAAGATGGAGTTCTGTCTCCCGTGGTTGGTGACTCACGAGTGCCGAGCGGCGAGGTAACTCCTTGTCCTCCTGCTGGTTTCCGGGTGATGTTCCTAGCGTTCATCACCCGCGGTCTGTCTTTGCCCCTACATCCTTGCTTCAGGGGCCTCCTTTGTTTCTATGGGCTCCATCTGCATCAGCTGTCCCCCAACTCTATTCTCCACATCGCCTGCTATATTACACTTTGCGAGTGCTAGCTCGGACTCTAGCCACACTTTGGTCTCTTCAAACGGCTTTTCAAGCTGAAGCGTCAGTCGACATCTGGCTCCATAGTCTACGACGTAGGAGGCTGCGGGGTCCATGTCGACTCCTCCGTCACATACTTCGATATCAAGCTCATGGCGTCCGTCCAAGGGTGGAGAGACAAGTGGTTCTACATCCGCGACCAGAAGGCCAACGGAGAGCACTTCGGACTCGCGCCTTTTGATCCCGTGATGTCATGCAGGAGGAGGCGTTCTTGGAAGAAAATGGTGATGCCCGGCGAGTCTGAGGAGACAGAAGTGCTGTATGAGCATGTCTGCGACCTCGAGAGTCGCATGGGTAAAGAAGAGGGAGGCTGCGCCCTCATTCACACATGGTTGCACCATCGCATCCAACCCCTACAGGCCAGAATCCACCCCATGTTCCAATGGGCTGGTGCGGATGATGTCACTCGCGTATCTGCCGATGGCATTTCCGCGAGTGAAGTAGATAAGAGGGTATGACCGTTGACCAAGTACACTGCCAAGGATGTACTCCCCGGTGAACCAGTCGTGCCTCCATTTGATGCTTCTAACCCTCCTCCTAAGGTATGGTTGTGCTACGAAGTAGCTTTATTTGTCGAATGCTTCTGATTTTCTTGACGGTGTCGACTTGTTTTCTCAGATGCAGATTGGAAGGTGTCTCGGCTTTGCCCCCTCTTCCTGAGGGGGTTATTCCTCGCAAAGTAGACAAAGAGGACGAGTTGGAATCGACCATCCCATTTGAAGAGGATGAGGAAGCCCCCAAGTCCAGCAGTCCGGACACTCGCAAGCGTGCGCGCAGCAAAGATTCGGATGCGTCATCTCCTTCGACTCTAGAAGGTCCAGTTACTGGTGCGGAGTCACCGGTTCCTGTTATTCCTGTGAGTTCCATGGCGCCATCTGCCCGCAAGAAAATGCGGCTGCCGAAGGAGTCGTCGGAGTCAGAGGACCAAACCTTCGATTTTGATAAGTTTGACTGGTAAGTATACAATTCTCATCTTGGTTCTTTTTTGGAGTTGCATTTCCTGATGTTGGTTTTGTTCCATAGTCAACCGGCGTCGTCATCTTCTAGCGACGTCCAATTTTTGAAGGAATTTGGAGTCGCGGACTCCAAGGCCAAGGAAGTGGCTGAGCGAACTCCTTCTCCTCCATTGGCGGCCCACTCCGGGCACAATTCATCAAGTTCTCCACACGCTGTAGAGCACCAGATGGTTGTCCGGATGACTGCGCGGCAATCGACTTCGGAGTCTCTGGAGGAGCACGTATGTGTGATGTTGCTTTTACTTGCAGTCAAATTAGTCATCCATGCTATCTGCTGATCCTTTTGTTTTTTCCTGTTGCAACTTATTGTGAAGGAAGCTGCTCGCCTGGCGGAGCAAGTACTTGCAATGGGTCGACAACACACATTGCTGGACAATCGCCATCGCGTGGTTGAAAGTTAGTATTTTTTGCTTCTTCTTCATCCTTGTGATATTTTTATATACTCGACTGACGGTCTAGCTTTGTATGTTTTGCAGCTGAGCATAACGTGCTTCTTCGTGAAGCCTCTTCCTTTGAAAAGACACTTGCCGCCGTGGTGAAGAGTCGTGATGAGGTAGTCGCTACGCTTGATGAATCGTGGAAATGCGAAGAGGATTTGCGCGCCTCCATCGCTATGAGAGAGAAGTTGTTCGAAGCACAGCTCTTCTCGATTGCCAAGTCTCTTTCAGGTATTTTTCTTTTGTGTCTTGACTGCTTCTTTCTTCAATGTTTTGCTATTGTGATGACGCTTTGTTATGTGTAGATGCTGGCGGTTTGAGCTTTGATGCCCAAGCGCTTCGTCGCGATGATGCCTTGGAAGGTGTTGTCACGGTAGTCGAAGACCGTAGCGCGTCCATTCGGGGAACGCTGACCAAAGCTAAGGGCATTCTCAGTCGCATCCGCGAGGAGTTGGCGCCCAAGGCTGAGCTGATTGAGAACTTGGATGACCTGGTGGAGTCCCTCGCTAGAGGTATCCCCTCGGATTTCAGGAAATCGCACCGCGTGGTCGGCGCCACCATGGCACTCGCCATGGTGCAAGCCCATGGAGTGGAGATGGATCTAGCTGCAGTCTCCAAGGCGATGCCCGTCGGCGCAGATGGGCAACAGGTAGTTTTTGCTTCCTTTGCAACTGTCTGTGGCAAGTATGGGCCGCAACTCATCAACACAGTCGCCAAGTATTCTGAGGAGCTGCAGGAAGCCAAGAAGGCGGCGAAGGCTGCGGCGTCAGGGGCTGGCAGGAAGTCTGTGGTGTTTGATACCGCCACAGACTCGATGAAGCCTCCGAAGCCGAAGTCCAAGTCGAAGAAGCAAGCTGCTCCTCAGTAGTTATATTTGTAATAGTTAATAGCTTGACCCCTTTTGTCTAGAACATGCCACTGGCGGGTGTCTCTGCTGATATTTTGTTATGTTTGAATGCACTTGAGTTTTTGTCCATGTGTTGCTTGGTCTTCTTATTATCTCATGCTTGGCTTGTGATAGGGCACATCGAGTGGTCCTTCGAGTGAGCCTCGGGATCTACCATGCACTGATGATACCTTAGCACAGTCGCGCTCAAGGGTGGATGAGCTGTCTCTGCTTTCATGACTACGTGATCGCGTTAAGCAGCTAGAGCGCGAACTGCCTGTCCTCTGCGGTAGCACGGATGTATGGAAGTCGAGGGCAAAGAAGGCCACCGCCCGAGAGCAATATCTACCAGGGGAGGTGGCGCAGCTGGGTGACCAGTTCAAGTGTTAGCTTTCTGCCTCCTTATCTTTTCTTGTAGTCAATCGCGGTAGTTCGTTGTCTTCATACTTTTGCCTCTTGCTTGGTATAGTTGTCAGTGCTCATCATCCGCAGGATGAGAAGGACAGGATCGCCATTCGCGTGAACGACCTAACCCAGGAACAACTTCAGGCAAGTGGGTACTTCTGGGTGGATCATGATCGTGCAATCGCACTTGTGACCCTGCAGGATCATGCCTCGCGAGTGCTTCATTTTCTGAAGAAATCGAATCATGCTTAAGGAATATCTATCAGACAATGTTTCCGCTGGACGTCGTTCCTTCGAGCCTGTTGGCTCTCCTTGCTAAGCTTCAAGACTTGAGTGCAGTTCGAGATTGCGTGCGGTAGCAGTTGGTGGCTGGTGCCAAGGCTGCTTTATCACTGGTGCAACCGCATAGGCCTGATGTAGATATTGCAGCTGTTGCTGCTGGTCCGCCAACAGGTTTGACCTGGAATATGGTTCCTCATTATCAGGCGGTGGATCGCCTAGCGGAGGAAGTTGTCGACTTCTTCGAGGAACAGATAAACGTTCTTCTGTTGCAACAATAGTTTAACTTGTATCCTGCACATAAATGTACCCGTGTTGTAAAGTTCATATATATATGTTGTATATAATTGATTGATATTGAAGTGTAAAGAGCTTGTTAGCTCGTATGTTTTGCAAGTGCGTTGCACTATGCGATTCCTTTTCGTTAGCCTGACTTGTGTTTTTCTCAGCACCTTATAAACCTGTCAGGTGCGTTGCACCTGGGTTGGTGTTTGCCAAGGGTTCGATTAGTGCGTCAGCTACTCAGGATATCGCGATTGGTTTGTAGTATAGTTGTGTAAAGGGTGGCGCAACCCCTGAGTGATAAGATTGCGACAAATAATAGAAGACACAGAGTTTGGGGAACTTAGCTTTATTTTTTTATAGAACAGTACGAAGTACAGTGTGTGGCTAAGTAGCCTGGCTGAAAAAGCCTTATTTGTAATGTAAAAGGAAGAAAAATGACTAAGGGTAGAAGCGTCGCAGTTGCGCGACGTTCTAGGGGTTGGAGTATGCGACTCCTGTCTCGAAATCTTTGAGGCGATAGGCGCCACCTGGGATTACTTCTATAATCACGTATGGTCCTTTCCAAGGGGACTCGAGCTTGAGGTGCCCTTGCTGCTTCAGTCGCAGGACCAGGTCTCCTTCGACAAAGGACCTGGGGCGTAGCCTTCTGCTGTGATAGTTGCGCAGGTTCTGCTAGTAGATCATCGATCTTTCTGCTACGATTTCCCGTGCCTCGTCTAGGAGGTCGACGGAGTCTTCGAGTGCAAGAGTTGACTCCTGCTCGCTGTAAGCGACTACTCATGGGGCTTTGTATCGTACTTCTGCGGGTAGCACCGCTTCAGCACCATGCACCATGAAGAATGGGGTGTACCCCGTGGCACTATTTGGAGTTGTGCGTAGTCTCCAGAGTATGGATTGCAGCTCATCTGGCCAGCATCCTGCAGCTTGTTCGAGTGTCCTAAGGAGTCGCTTCTTGATTCCACCGTAGACGAGCCCGTTGGCCTTTTCGACTTGACCGTTGGTCTGTGGATGAGCTACAGAGGCATAGCTTACATTGATTCCTAGGTTTTTGCAGAAACCCTAGAACTCCTTAGAGGTGAAATTCCTTCCATTGTCCGTGATGATGCTATGTGGCACTCTGAAGCGATAGACAATGGACTCGAAGAACTTGACTGCACTAGTTCCTGACTGGTTTGTCACCGGCATGGCCTCTATCCACTTGGTGAATTTGTCGACTGCGACCAAGAGGTAGACGTAGCCTCTTCATGAGGACTTTGGGAGCTTGCCGACCATGTCAAGTCCCCATTGGACGAAGGGCTAAGCTAGTGGTATTGGCCGGAGTTCGGTGCCAGGTGCGTGCGGTTTATCCGCGAATCGCTGACAAGTGTTGCATCTTTGGACGATGTCCTTGGTGTCGCGCATGGCCGTGGGCCAGTAGAATCCAGCTCGTAGAGCTTTGGCGACGAGGGCACGACTGCCGGCGTGGTGCCCACAAGTCCCTTCGTGAATTTCGAGGAGGACGGTCCTTCTGTCCGTGTTGGAGACGCACCGTTGGAGTACTCCTGGGATGCTGCGCTTGTATAGTTCACCGTTGATGACTGCGAATGCCTTTGATCACCGTGCGATGTGTCGTGCATCAGTCGGGTCATCCAGTAGTCTCTTGCTGAGAAGATATGTGATGTAGGGTTGAGTCCAAGATGGCTTGATCATCATGACCCCCATTGGTCCCTCGAGTCCTGTGTCGAGCTCCAGGTCGTTGGGTGCCATTGGCTCATTGGGCGGTGTAGCCCCCGAGTCCGTTGTTGCGCTTGTTTTCTTCTCAGTGGCTTTTGGCTTCATGGAGCGTTCGCAGATACGCACGAGAAATACCCCAGGTGGTATGGGGGCGCAGGTGGAGCCAATGTTGGCGAGTGCATCTGCCTCTTCATTGCTTTCGCGGCCTACGTGCGGCAGCTCATAGCCGTGGAAGTCCCCTTCGAATGTGTCGTAGAGGTCGCGGTAGGCGATCATATTGTCGTTCAGCGCGTCACACTCGTGCATTGTTTGGTTGAAGACCAGCTTGGAGTCGATGATGAGCCTCTTGGCGCCGCAGGCTTTTGCTATACGCATCCCATGCAACAGGGCCTCATATTCAACTTCGTTGTTGGAGGCAGTGGACTGCATTCGCAGGATGTATTTCAGCTTGTCTCCTTGGGGCGATGTCAGTATGACACCTACGCTAGCTCCGTCCTTTCGCTTGGATCCGTCGAAGTGCATTGTCCAGAGATAAGACATATCTGGTTTTTCGGGGAGCTGATTCTCCATCTAGTGCACAAGGAAATCAGGGAGGACTTGTAACTTGATCACGTCGCGCTTTTCATATGTAATGTCTCATGGCGACAACTCGATTCCCCAAAGCGCGACTCATCCGGTGGCGTCGGGGTTGTTGAGGATGTGCCCAAGCAGGGCGTCGTTGACCACCACAATTGGGTGCTCCTGGAGGTAGTGGTGCAGTCGTCTGGCTATCATGAAGATGCCGTATGCCAGCTTCTGGTAGTGCGGGTACTGCTGTTTTGTTGGCGTGAGCACCTCACTGAGGTAGTAGACTAGGCGCTGCACCCTGTGGACCTTGTTTTCCTCAGCTCGTTCCACCACGAGCACCGTGCTGACCACCTGGTTGGTGGCGGAGATGTATAGCAACAGTGGTTCTCTTTCATGTGGGGTCACCAGTACTGGTGAGGTAGATAGTAGACGGTTGAGGTCTTCGAATGCTTCGTACGCCTCATTGGTCCACCCAAACTTGTTAGTTTTGCGGTGAAGTTGGTAGAAGGGCAGTGCCTTTTCGCCCATTCGACTAATGAATCGATTGAACGCCGCAATTCAGCCAGCTAGCTGCTGGACTCCTCTTATGTTTTTCGGCTTCTCCATGGCCAGTATGGCTTTTAAGGTTTGCCTCGATCCCTCTTGCGGAGATGAGATACCCGAGTAGTTGCCCAGATGGTACGCCAAAGGCACATTTGTCCGGATTGAGCTTGATCTGGTAGCGGTCGAGGTTGGCAAAGGTTTCGCGTAAATCGTCGATTAGCGAGGCTTCCTCTTTGGTTTTGATTACGATGTCGGCAACATAGACTTGGATGTTGCGACCAAGTTGGTTCTTGAGGCAAGCCTGCATTCACCGCTGATAGGTGGCTCCTGCGTTTTTTAGCCCGAAGGGCATTGTGTTGTAGCAGAACACACCAAAAGGCGTTGTAAATGCCGTTTTCTCTTGATCTTCCTCCTTCATTTGAATCTGATTATAGCCTGAGTAGGCGTCGAGGAAGCAGAGACGCTCACATCGCACGGTGGAGTTGATGATCTGGTCAATTCGCGGCAGCGGGAAGTGATCCTTTGGGCAGTGCTTATTCAGGGAGGTGAAATCCACGCACATCCGTAGGATATCCGTGTCCTTTTTGGGTACCAGCACCGTGTTGGCGAGCCAGGTACTTTCCTTGATCTCGCGTATGAATTTGGCATCGAGGAGTCTGTTGATCTCCATTCCGACCTCTTTTACTCTTGGTTCAGACATTAGCCGAATTGTTTGTTTGACTGGCCTTGCGTCTGGGTTAACATTGACTGTGTGCTCGGCGAATTCCCTGGGGACCCCTGGCATGTCCGCTGGACACCAGGCGAAGATTTCCCAGTGCTCACGGAGGAATTCGACGAGCGCGAGTTCCTATGCGTGACTCAAGTTGTTTGCGATGAGGGCCGTCTTGGCCGGGTCCGATGGGTGGACCTGAACTTTCTTCGTGTGCACCGACGAGTCGAAGGACAGGTCGGGTGAACTTGGTCGGCTCAGGGGAGGCAGACTGTTGTCTGCCGACTCCTTCAATCTTGCGAGTTCTTCCTGCATACCGAAGGACTAGGAAATTCTATTGAATTCCCTGTCGCAGCTGTCGGACCTCTCGAAGCTCCTGTTGATTGTGATGACGCCGTTTGGGCCTGGCATTTTCATCTGCAGGTAGGTGTAGTGCGGTACTTCCATGAACCTGGCAAACGCGACGCGTCCGAGGATGCAGTGGTACTATGAGGGCTAGTCGACGACTTCGAAGTTGATGCGTTCGCGTCGAAAGTTTTTCGGCGTGCCAAAGATGACGTCGAGGTTGATTTTTCCTAGGGGATATATGCCCTTGCCTGGGACAATGCCGTGGAATGTCGTGTCCGAGACCTCTAGGCAGGTCAGAGGGATCCTCATCGCTCACAAGGTACTTGCGAACATGAGGTTAATGCCGCTTCCACCGTCCATGAAGACACGACTCATGTCGAAGCCTCCAATCTGTGCCTCGAGTATGAGGGTACAGTGGCCTAGGCGAGGTACTTGGCGCGGGTGGTCGCGCTTGTCGAAGGTGATGCAGGAGCCGCTTCCACAAAGGTACTCAGTGGTGGGTGGTGGTGAGTTTGTCGCCAAGTTGACTTGACGAGTGATGGCCTTCTGCACCCGATTCGAGGGGCGTCCTTTTTGGATCATCATGTTGCCCACGGCCCGTGGGTAGGGCTCGCCGCCTTGATTGTGGACTGGTGCGGCCGCGGGTGGTGGCACTCCAGGTGGTGGTGGAGGAGCTCCATGTGCTACAGCGCCTGGGGCGACTCCATAGCCCTTGTTGACTGTGTCGTGATTCATCTGAGCCAAACCCTCGTGGAGTTTGACGAACTCGCGACAGTCCTTGAGAAGGTGGCTAGATTTCTTCTTGCCGTCGTGCTTGTCGATCTAGAAGTACACGTTGCACGCCCGGACAGTTTGTCCTTGATTGTTGTTGCGGGTGCCTCTTCGCGAGTGCGGTGCTGCCATACCTGCGTGGTTTTCCCGGAGTCGCGGTGTGCACCGCTGCGATAGCCGCTATTGCGGTTGTCGCCGCGCCTATCGGTGTAGCCAGCGGCGACCATGTTGACGTTGTCGCGATCATCGATGCGCATTCGACATTTGCTTCGGCGATCGCGTCTACGCTCGAGTTCTGCTTTGTTGTCGGAGTGAACGCGGTTTTTCACCGAGTCTTCTCCATCTGCTCATCGATTCGCGATTTCCATCAGGTGGTCAATTGTTTTGGGCTTTGAGCGGCCCAGCTCCTCTCTGAGCTCTATGCGGCGAACGCCGCCGTTGAATACGTCGATTGCGCGATCCTCCGAGATATTTTCTGTGGAGGTCTTGATGATGGACCACCTCTGGATGTACTAGCATAATAATTTGCCCGATCTTTGCTGGCTGCACCTCAGTTCTTCGATTGACGCGGGCCTTTTGTAGGTACCCTTGAGGTTGCGCACAAAGCTGTAGACCAGCTCTTCCCAGCTACGAATGGATCCGCGTGGGAGGTTGTTGAGCCATGATCGGGTGGCACCTTGCAGCTGTAGCTGCAAGCATTGCATGGCCATGCTTCGACTCCCGTCGTGGAGCCTAACGGAGGAGATGTGGTCCTCCAACCAGATTTTCGGCTCCTGCAGGCCGTCAAATTTTGGGTTCTCCGATGGGAGCTTGAACCCTTTGGCATTCTCTTCTGCGTGATAGCCCTGTTGAAGCATCTGGCACCACAAAGCTCTACGTCTTCGTCCTCTGAGTCAGTCGATCGGGCACGTCATGCCCTTGACTTGTCGATTTTGCGCTGCGTGATGTCATCACGCGGATCGTAGTCGTGGTCGTGTCGTCGTGAGCAGCGTCGTCGAGACAGATCGTGACTGTTGTCGCTAGACGAGGGTGAGGAATAGCGTTTTCCCAGAGCCTTGCTTTTATTTGGCTCTGGCGTTGGTTCTTTGTCGAGAGCGGCCTCGATTAACCCCAAGCCCACGATCATAGATTGGTGCATGGCAGCTCGAGGATCTCCAGCCGGCGGCTGGTTGTTGAGGAGGTACATGGTGGCCGTTATCACTGCAGCTTGTGGCGTCTTTGGGACCACGTTGCCCCATGTGTCGACTGTCATAGAGCTGAAGTCTAGGACTTTCACAGCTTCTATGCGCTCCTGTTCAGTGAGGTGGGCCATTCGAGATCGCCTCTTGTTGGCCACATACTCGTTGCCCTTGGAGGAGGATCCTCCGTGGGAGGAGAGCCCAGTGATACATTGCAAATGTATCTATAATTTTTGATGTTCCATGCTTGGTTTTATCTACTTTCTTGTGTTTTGTCCACACTTTGGAGTACTTTTCATATGATTTCTTGGACTAACTTATTGACAAGAGCCATAGGGCCAGCTGCCTGTTTTCTGCTGTTTTTCGTTCCAGGAAGTCAGAAAATGAATATTCTCGGAATTGGACGGGACAAAAGCCAAAGTCGCTATTTTAGCGGAAGACATCTAGAGCCAGAATACGAGACGGAGAAGGCATGGGACCTGGCCACACCACCTGGCCGTGCGGCCAGGCCTGGCCCGTGCTAGGGGGTGGTCTGGCCGACCCCAGCACCCCCTCGGCCTCTCCTTCCGCCTATATATTGCCTCCAATACCAAAACCCTAAGTACCCGATAAAAAATCCATGAAAGAGTCTGTAGCCGCCGTCATCTGCATCCCTAGATCAAGAGGGATCTGAAGCTCTTCCCGGCACCTTGCCGGAGAGGGGAATACACCCTGGAGGCCTTCTTCATCATCATGCAAGCCTCCGCTGTGATGCGTGAATAGTTCATCTCTGGACTACGGGTCCATGTAGTAGCTAGATGGCTGGTTCTCCTCCTTTGTGCTTTCATGTTTAGATCTTGTGAGCTCTGTTCATGATCAAGATCATCTATTTGTAATCCATACATGTTGTGTTTGCGGGGATCCGATGGATATTGAGATGCTATTTCAGATTGATTATTGATTCTATCATGTCTTTTTTATTTGTGATCTTGCATGCTTTCCGTTGTTAGTAGCTATCTTGGCCAAGTAGATTCTAGCAACTCTAAGAGTTAGTATTTATGCTCGATAGTGGGTTCATGCCTCTGGTAATCTAGGGAAGTGACAAAAATCTCTAAGGTACTAGATGTGCTGTTGCTACAAGGGAGAAAACAACAATCCTTTGTTCATAGAACAATCATATTGTTTACTTTACACGCAATTCGTAAAGCAATAATCTGTTGCTTGCAACTTAATACTAGAGGGGGTTCGGATGATAACCTGAATGTGGATTATTAGTCATAGATGCAGTTGGATGGCGGTCTATGTATAATGTTGTAATGCCCAATCAAGTCTCAAAGGAGTCAAGATGATTAGTATATGCTTGTATGCTTTCTCGATGTTTGTCAATTGCCCCGCTGTAATTTGTTCACCCAGCATTTTATCTATCTTAAGGAGAGCCACCTCTAGTGAACTATGGACCTTGGTCCTTTCTTTTACATTCAATCTACAAACTGTTTACTGCTTTGTGTTTACTTTCTGCAAACTATTACTTCCTTCCATTCGATACGTTTAATCCTTTATTTTCAACAAAATCGGTGAGATTGACAACCTCATCGCAAGTTAGGGGCAAAGTTCTGTGGTTGTGTTGTGTAGGTCTCCACGTTGCTGTTGGCACCGGTAGTGCACCCTGCCAACGTTCAGCTAGCTACGCCTTTGGGGTGTTTCCTTGCTCCTACTCGATTGATAACCTTGGTTTCATACTGAGGGAAAACTTGCTGATGTGCTCATCATACCTTCCTCTTGGGGTTCCCCAACGAGCTCGATATATTTTGGGTCATCAACAACTTTTTCTGGCGCTGTTGCCGGGGAGTCAAGGACATCTTCACAAGGGGAGTCCCTCATAACCAATCTCTTTACTTTGTTATTTTTGTTTTGCTTAGTTTACTTTTGCTTTGTTTGCTTGTTTCTTTCTCAAAAACACAAAAAAATTAGTTCCTACTATAGTTGTTATTTTCATTGGTCTATTATTGTCTTGCTTTATCATGCTTTATATCAATGGTTGGTTTCTCTGAAACTAAATCTTATTGGCAAGGTGGGTTCACGGAAGAACAAAAATATTATTATAAGGAACACCGCTTGTCACAAAAAGGGAAACACTTATGGGAACAAATTGATAAATTGTGTACCATTGCTAGAAACGTGTGCTCTACTTATAATGTTACTTATTGCTTTGATAAATCTTGTTGCTGTAAGAGGTATAAACACCTCCCTTTTCAATGTGAGTATAATGATGATGTTACCATATCTTCTTATGTTAAGGGAAATTATGACTTTTATGATGTGGAACAAATTGAAGAATTTATTGCTTGGAAGGGTGCATTCGAACTAGCTTATTTGCTTGAAAATACTGATGATGCACCTTATAAATATGAGGTTTATGATATACTTCAATTTTTCTTTGATAATTACAAGGAAGAAAATGGCTATATTCTTTAATATCTTCATATATGCTCTCCACTAATGGAAGAGACTAATGCCTTGCAGGAGCCTATGGAAGAAGAAATTGCTGAAACTGGAAGCTCATTGGATGAAAAAGAGGAGGAGAGTGATGATCAAGAGGAGGAAGAATGGATCTACCCATCCCTACCTTCTAATGAGAGTAACTCTTTACCCCTTACAATATTTGATTGTCCCCCATGCTTACTAAAGGAGGATGAATGTTATGTTCCTAAGGATTCTTTTAAAAATGTTTATAATAAAGCTCTAATGCTTGTAGATCATGAAAAGCATGCTTTATGTGATAGTTATATTGTTGAGTTTATTCATGAGGCTACTGAAAATTATTATGAGAGAGGAAAATATGGTTGTAGAAGTCTTCATGGTACTGAAACACCTCTCTATGTGCTGAAAGTTTTGAAGTTACTTTTGTTTTATCTTCCTATGCCTGTCACTTTGTTCTTTGTGACACTGGTAGAATGAGGGCCTTTGATCAAGAGCCCTAATTCCATTGGTCCCGGTTCGTTTCCATAATCGGGACCAATGCCAGGCACCGGTCCCGGTTCATGCCGCCTGGGCATTGGTCCCGGTTCATCTCTAAGCATTGGTCTTGGTTCGTGGCATGAACCGGGACCAATGCCCCCGTGATGCACACGCAGGTTTCAGGGCATTGGTCCCGGTCATGCCACGAACCGACCAAAACCCCATGACGATCAAGAGTCCAGGACAATTAATGTAAATTAATTCAGGGCAGAAATTAATTCTAGGTAGAAATTGAATTGATCAGTATTTTTGAAAAAATCTTTCACAAATTAATCGAGACAAAGATCTAAATTGAGACATTTTATTATTCGATCACAAATTTTTCCATACAAAGATGCGACTTTACAAATTTTCCTAGTCAACAACACTTCCGCTGCCACTGTCCTCCGAGCCGCCGGCTTCCTCGTCGTCGTCGGACGAAATCTCCACGACTTCGGTGTTGTTCGGGAGACACAGCTCCTCTGCGCGGCTAGCGATGTCGATGGCGGTGTAGATGGTCCATCCAGGGACGGACCCGAACATCTCCCACCCTTCTCGGTTGCGGAGATCCAGGTGCACCATGCGCCCGTCCACGATGCGGTTGCCAAGATTGGCCTTCTGCTCCTTCTTGAACACCGGGCCAAGATTACCGCTGGCCGCCAGCGGGCAACGCCCTCATCCATGCGGGCAGCTGGCGGCAACGCTCCATGATGACGCACTCCATCTCGTATCCGCGGGGGTTGAGGAGTGGAGCCACCAACACACCCGCCTCGCTGATGCAAAATCCGGCAGGCACGGTCGCGCGCGGCGGCGCGAGGATGCCGTAGTACGCAAACATCGCCGCCTCGTAGTGGTTGAGCATGGGCACCTCCATGGCGGCACGATGGAGATTGGAGAGGGAGGGGAGGCGAGACGACGGCGCGGTGGAGAGGCGATGGCTAAAGGGGTGGGGTGGAGATGGACTGCAGAGAGGTCGAGGCCATGGTGAAAGCGAGCGGTGTGGCCTCATATTTATACACGGAGACGATGAAGCGATAGTGGGCATTGGTGCCAGTTATTACCACAAACCGGGACCAAAGCCCCCCCCGTGCGACACGTGGCGGCCCAGAAGCGCGCCCCCCTACCCAGGTCATTGGTCCCGGGTCGTGCCATTAACCGGGACCAATAACCTGTGTGGGGTGCGAGCTGCTGGGCCACCACGTGTCGCGCGGGAGGGGCTTTGGTCCCGGTTCGTGGTAATAACCGGGACCAAAAACCTTCCCCTGGCTATATATAAGCCCATCCCTTTGCCCACCAAATTTTCCTGGATTGTGTGTGAGGTGTGGGTGCTAGCTTTTTTTTCTTTGATTGCACACAAGGTGTTCGACGAAATGTCGGAGCCACACTTTAGTTCGTACAACACGGTATCCTCGGCTGAGGTTAGCAACCTTATCTTCTTTATTTGTAACTGATACAAAAATATTGCATGTGTCCATGTAGGGTGGTCATTTTACTATTCAGGATGTTATTGTAATGGTTAATTATTATGACGCAGATCTATGCACGAATGCGATGGATGTATGACGACCGACGCCATTCCGAGTTTATTGCAGGCCTGGATAAATTTATCGATTTGGCCAAGGCAAACAAAGTGGATAATTTTATGCCTTGTCCCTGAATTGACTATCGGAACGTGGTGGAGCACTCTGCCCCGAGAATCCTTCAAAGCCATCTGCTTTAGAGAGGTTTCATGCCCGGATATTATTGTTGGGCCATGCATGGAGAAAGAGGGGTTAGGCTGGAAGAAAATGAAGAAGAGGAGGATGCTGACAACTATCCTATGTCCCCTGAAGAATATGGTGATACTGCAATGGAAGACAATGAAGAAGAGGGAGGCGGCAATGAAGAAGAACAACGGGCATCGGATGAGCCCGCTGATGGTGTTGGTCGGGTCATTTCTGATGCAAAGCAACAATGTGATACAGAAAGGGAGAAGCTTAAGTTGGAGGCCATGCAAAAGGATCACAAAAAGTTGTTGTACCCAAATTGCGAAGATGGCAGCACAAAGCTCGGTACCACACTTGAACTGCTGAAATGGAAGGCAGAGACTGGCTTATCTGACAAGGGATTTGAGAAGTTACTGAAAATAATGAAGCTGAAGCTTCCAAAGGATAACGAGCTGCCCGAGACAACGTACGAAGCAAAGAAGACTATGTGCCCTCTAGGATTAGATGTGGAGAATATACATGCATGCATTAATGACTGCATCCTGTACCGCGGTGAAAAGTACGAGAATATGGATAAATGTCTGGTATGCACTGCATGTCGATACAAGATCAGACAAGATGACCCTAGTGATGTTGAGGGTGATGACGAGCCCTCCAGGAAGAGGGTTCCTACTAAGGTTATGTGGTATGCTCCTATAATACCATGGTTGAAACATCTGTTCAGAAATAAAGAGCATGCCAGGTTGTTGTGATGGCACAAAGAAGAGCGTAAGAAAGACGGGAAACTGAGACACCCCGCTGATGGGTCGCAGTGGAGAAACATCGAGAGAAAGTACTCGAACTTTGCAGGTGACGCGAGGAACTTATGGTTTGGTCTAAGTACAGACGGCATGAATCCTTTTGGGGAGCAGAGCTGTAGTCACAACACCTGGCCAGTGACTCTATGTATCTACAACCTTCCTCCTTGGTTGTGCATGAAGAGGAAGTTCATTATGATGCCAGTGCCCATCCAAGGACCGAAGCAACCCGGCAACCACATTGATGTGTACCTAAGGCCATTAGTCGATGAACTTTTGCAGTTGTGGGCAGAACCAAGTGTAAATGTGTGGGATGGGCACAAACAGGAGCCATTTGACCTACGAGCATTGTTGTTTGTAACCATCAATGATTGGCCTGCTCTTAGTAACATTTCAGGACAGTCAAACAAGGATACAATGCATGTACGCACTATTTAGATAAGACTAAAGGTACATATTTGGATAAATGTAAGAAGGTTGTGTACCTGGGGTGTCGTAAATTTCTTCCGACCAATCATCAAGTAAGAAAGAAAGGCAAGCATTTCAACGGTGAGGCAAATTACCGGAAGAAGCCTAAGCTCCCTAAAGGTGCTGATGTATTTGGTATGGTGAAGGACCTAGAAGTAATCTTTGGAAAGGGTCCTGGCGGTCAATCTGTTCCGAAAGACCCTATTACCGGACACACGACCATGTGGAAAAAGAAATCTATATTTTGGGAGCTTGAGTATTGGAAAGACCTAGAGGTCCGTTCTTCAATCGACGTGATGCACGTGACGAAGAATCTTTGCGTGAACCTGCTAGGCTTCATGGGCGTGTATGTGAAGACAAAAGATACACTAGAAGCACAGGAGGACCAGCAACGTATCAAAGACCCATACAACAAGCATACTGATAAAGGACATGAATACTTAAGCAGCTAAGCTCTTACCAAAGCAGAGAAGGAAATCTTTTTTGAAGTCCTTTACAGTATCAAGGTCCCGGCTTCTCAAATATAAAGGGAATAATAAATATGGCGAGAAAATATTTCAGAACCTGAAGTCTCATGATTGCCACGTGATTACGACCGCTTGCTTCCGGTTGCATTGAGGGGCTTCTACGGAAAATGTTCGATTAGCCATTGTGAAGCTATGTGCATTCCTCAATGCAATATCTCGAAGTTAATCGATCGAGAAAGTCCGGAAAGGCTCTGAGAAGGATGTGGTCCAATGTCTTGTCGCTTTTGAGTTGGTGTTCCTCCGCCCTTCTTCTTCAATATTATGACGCATCTCTTAGTTCACCTAGTCGAAGAGATTTACATTCTCGGTCCTGTATTTCTGCACAATATGTTCCCCTTCGAGAGGTTCATGGGAGTCTTAAAGAAATATGTTCATACCCGTGCTAGGCCAGAAGGAAGCATCTCCAAGGGCTATGGAACAGAGGAGGTCATTGGGTTCTGTGTAGACTTTCTTCCTGACCTTAAGCCAATTGGTGTTCCTGAATCACGGTATGAGGGGAGACTGAGTGAAAAAGGCACGCTAGGAAAGAAAGCAATGATATTTAGGGACAAACATTCTTTGAATCAAGCACACTACATAGTTCTCCAAAGTTCTACCTTCGTGGCTCCGTATATCGAGGAACACATGAATGTTGTATGCTCCAAGTTCCCGGGGAAGGATGACTACTGGATTAAAGAAAATCACATGGAGACTTTTGGCACTTGGTTGCAATTACATCTCATGAATGACACCACTATTGGAGATCAGCTCTACTTGTTGGCCGCGACACCATCTGCGACTATATTGACTTTCCAAGTGTACGAGATAAATGGAAATACATTTTACACGATTACCCAAGATAAAAAGAGCACCAACCAAAACAGTGGTGTCCGCTTTGATGCAACATGCGAGAATGGGAAAAAGGACACATACTATGGTTACATAGAGGAGATATGGGAACTTGACTATGGACCTACTTTTAAGGTCCCTTTGTTTCGGTGCAGTTGGGTCAACATGAATGGAGAAGGGGTAAAGGGAGACCAGCTGTACGGAGTGACAACAGTGGATCTCAGGAATCTTGGTTACAGAGACGAACCATTCGTCCTAGCCAATGATGTGGCTCAGGTTTTTTATGTGAAGGACATGTCCTCTACACCGAAAAAAGAAAAAATAAGGAAACGAATACATCAGACGATGAGCCCAGGCGTCACATAGTTCTTTCAGGGAAAAGAAACATCGTGGGAGTCGAGGACAAGATAGACATGTTAGCAGATTATGATAAGTTTGATGAAATTCCGCCCTTCACCGTGAAAACTGACCCAAGCATCCCGTTAAGCAAAGAAGATGCTCCATGGTTACGGCCTAAGAAGCGATCATAGGCAAGGGATCGACATACGCGATGAAGGATTCATATCCTAAACCCTAAACCCTATGTAAATCTATGTAATGTATGGAAACTTTATGTGATATATGGTTAAGACCAAAAGGTTTGCCAAAATCTGAAAAATGGGTCAACGATCTCGGTTTGTCCCACCAACCGGGACCAATGATCCCTGGGTCACATGCTGACCAACAGGCCTTTGGTCCCGGTTGGTGGGACGAACCGGGACCAAAGGTCAGGCCATTGGTCCCGGGTCGTCCTACCAACCGGGACCGTTGGTCCTTTGTTCCCGGTTATTGGGACGACCCGGGACCAATGGTCTGTACAGTTAACAGCCCCGGCCCTTCCTCCTCCCCAACTCCCCCAATTCACAGAGCACATCGACGCGCGGCTAAGGAAAATTTGCGGCGGAGCAAAATCACGCTGGCAGGTTGCCCAAATCCAGAGCGGCCGCTTCACGTCGTCGACGCCCGTCGCCGAGCACCACTATCCGCCGCCGCGAGCAGACAAGGAAGCTCCGCCCCGTTGCAATCGACCCCACCGTCCCCGACTCCGGCACCGTGTTCTCCACTGATTTCGGCAGCGCCCGGCCTCCTCCGGCCTCGCCGCACCCTCCATCGGCCTCCTGGTGAGCCACTGGTGCTCCAGCACCACTCCTACGTCTCCCTCCCTCACTGTATCGTCCTCCCCACGAGCACCTGCCGCCGCCGGCCGCCGGCCACCGTCAAACAGCTTGCTCCGGCGCACCTCCCGTAGCGGCGCCGCCAGTTTTAGGTAGCCCGCATCGCGCTGGTTCGAACCGGGACAGTGGTGTCACCCCGCACGCTTCTCTCCGCCGTCTTCCACCACCGCCTGGCAGTTCGCCGACGAGCCTACGTGGCGCCACGGTGGCATCGACGTGGCGTCGCGTGTGCGTGACGTGGGCGCTGACCAAGCCCCGCCAGCGTGGCATCTAAGGTGGCTTGGGTCCCCCACGTCAGTCTCTATGGCTAGTTTAGCCGTGGAGAAAAAAACCCCAACCCCGAGCTGACGTCATAATGACGCAGTAAAAGTTTAATAATTTTTTAAATAATTTCAGAAAAGAGTTTAATCTTATAAATTCAATAACTAATTATTTCTAAGTCAGAAAAATATGTATAATATATAAAAATGTTCAGAAAAATGAGATCTACACAATAGACTCATAATCATGCATTGTTCAACAACTTTAATTACAAGTTTAATAAGAGAATGAAATCAACCCCTCGTAGGTGATTTCGGGGTCTCTCATGTACTAGGGTTTGGACCCTTCGGATCCTACTTAAATTGCCAAGCATGCCTTAGGGTTAAATTTCAACTATGTTTAACTTGTCATATCATCATCGATGCCATGTGTTGATTGTTGTTTCCCCTTTCTTGTCATAAACTTAATATGTAATTACAGAACATCATCTTTGCAGATACTATTGATCCAACACATGAGGAAAACATCCTCCAAGGAATGATCTGCGAAAATGAAGATATCGATATCGATGTCACCAGTGAGTTTCTGAATGATTCCGGTTAGGGAGATGAGTCTCTCAACCGAGGAGACGGCTCCGGTGAGGTAGAAGCCGAAGCCTGGGACAGGGGAGAAGCCAATGAGGAAGAAGGCACCGGCTCCGGCGGAACCTTAAATCTCGCAAACACCGGCGAGGTGTATATATGTATTTTTGTAATTAAAATGCTGCTGTATATATATATATACATGCATATATTAACACTCTTTCTTCTTTTAGCCCTCCGGATCGAGAACTTCTTCTGTAAGAACGAAACGAGGCCCAACAAAAAAGTTGGATGACACTGTGAGGTATAGGATCGAAGTGGTCAGTGTAGATGGCAAACCGCAAGCTCCCGTCGATGTCGCAAGAAAATTTGTCAAGCAATGCGGAGTTTTTGCGAGGGACTACATCCCGGTCACCGTTCAAGAATGGAATCGGCCAAGCGGCGGTGGAGTCCCGTATGTCGGCGACACCGCCAAAGATAAGCTTTTTGACAAGCTCATGACTAATTTCTTCCTGCCGATGCCAGATGTGAATCCAGATGAGGAGGAGAGAGCAAGAATGGAGCTTGTGCAAAGAGTCAAGAAGTTTGCTCTCAGCAAGATGGCCGATGCATTCAAGAACTAGAAGAAGAAACTGTACAATACATTTGTCAAGGTAGAGAAGACTCCGGATTTCACTCAAGGCGGCTATGCTAAGTTAAGACACTAGTGGGAGGATTTTGTGAAGTACAAGACATCGGAGAAAGCTAAGGAAAGGTCTAGAATAAATACGAAGAACGCTGCTAAGAAACTGTACCATCATAACATGGGGTCTGCTGGCTACGCCGGTTGCATGCCTAAGTGAGATGCACTTGAGGTCAATTACATAGCTGCCGAGATCAGACCAGAGCCCGCAACATGGACACCACGGGCGAGAAACTGGTTTTACGGCCATGGGGCCAAGTTGGACAAAGAAGGGAGGGCAATATATAATCAGAAACACAAAGATGATCCCCTACTGCCCATCGACGATATTAGAAATGCAGTAGATGATGTTGCAGCGGGACGGTTCATTCCCGATAGAGAGAACGATGAGCTCACACGCGCCCTTAAAAATCCTGAACACGACGGACAAGCACGAGGCACACTAGGCTCCAAGCCGTGGAAGGTTGCCTTCCCCCCGGAAATGAAGAGATATCCCGATAAAAGTCATCAGAGGAGAAAGGAAAGGGAGGCAGCTGAGAAAGCGGCCGCTGCAGACCGGCTGCGTAATGTAGAAGAAGCATTAAAGCGGCACTAGGATCAACTCGACAAACTTAGCCAGCAAGGTACTAGCGGCCAATCTCAGCGGCACGTGGTAGAAGCTGCATTCGAGGGTACCGGCGCCCTATCGAATAAGAAAAGCAGTGTCGCTTCCACGCAGCTCTATGATGTTGATGATGATGCACCGACGACATCTCCTCCTAAACGCTACCAAGTGGATGATATCAAGGAGCCCATAGCTTGTGAGCTAAAGGTGCAGGTTATGAACTTAAGGGTGATGGCGGCGGTCGGCATGGCGGACCAATTGCGCCTAACCCAACTTGGCATTGCAGACCGGTTCCAAAAGGGTACGCTGTCGTCATGGTGGATGAGGTGAAGGAAGATTTTGAGGAGCTGAAGCTAGACCACCCTGCAGGGGAAGATATGGAGCTCACTCAACTAGGAGAAGCCAAAGGGGGACTATTCTATGGCCAAAGGAGCGCATCATGCTTCCAAATTATGTGCCTCCAAGGCCACCCACTCCTTAGAGCAGCAATCCACCTTCGCCGCCACCTCACCATTCTCCAGCGCAACCGTCGCCTTCACCGCCTCACCACTCAGCACAACCGTCTCCATCGCCGCCTCAGCCGTCTCTGCCGACGTGTCAGCCGTCTATGTCCCCTGAGCCTTAGAGACAAAAGCAGAAGTATACTAAGGGGGGCAGCACCACCAGCAGCAGCAAGAGCACGTTCCGATCACCGAAACGTAAGCTATCGCCCCTCCCAAAAGTACCTCATCAGAATATGAAGAAGCTACCTTGCGAGAAGACAGATGAGGAAACTGATGCGGCCGTAGCTGCCCATTATGAAAAGTGGAAGATTGACATGGCTAACAAGAAAAGCCGATAGAGGCATATTTCCCGGTCACCGCAGAAGATAAAGCCAAAGCAGCCGCGCTTAAGATTCAGCTTCACCAACCCATAGCGCTCACATCAGACTATAATCTCTCTATTAGCAAGTCGGCTGAGGCAAAAGAGCGGAGAGTTGGGAAAGAAGTTGCCCAGCTCGGACAACAGAAAAATCAATCGATCGAACCGCTCAAAGTGTACGATACCAATGAGTGGAGAGCCCAGGAGCGGCATGACCCGAACATTGATCCGGAGTTTGTTCGACTGTACGGAGTAAAGGCTCAATTATATGGACTGTCTATTACTGAGTACATGAGCCGTATGGATGAGTTCGAGGGGTACCAAGAAACAACATACGTGTACCAGTATGGGGATCCTCTTGTCAAACCCGAGTTAGTAAAAGATCTACCAACAAAAATGCGAAGATTGCATAACTGGTACATCCAAGCCTGTGCTGATTCCAAAAACTGGATCTATGCTGCATATAAACACCACCATTACGGTCATGGAGATGGCTTCCTACTGATCGAATTTCCAGAATAAGTTTAGTTTTACCAACAAGACACCCTCGACAAAACTATCGTTAGTGCCTATTGTTTGTAAGTATTATTAATTTCTGTAATTAAGTCTTTCTAGCTCAGCTCATTCGTTGCTTGTATAATCTTACTAATCACTATACTAATTATATATGCAGAATGAAGATTCAAGAATGCAACAACTGACAAATCTATGACCTTGGGTTTGTTGACTGTAATTTCGTTCATGAAGTTACTCTAAAAACAAAACCCAAAGAGACAGAGGATAACTTGTTCCAAGCGTTGAAGCATTTCAGCAACAGAAGGGAAATACTATTTCTTTACAATGCTGGGTGAGTGTTACTGTCTTGTACACATTCTATTTTCGCTTACTCGATGTTAAGCGTATAATTGACTCGTGTTATATTTTGTTAGTGTGTCCAGCTTCCACTATATTCTGTTAATCATTGCTGTTGACACCGGAGTAGTAGAAGTCCTGGACTCGAAACGCACACCATTAGAAAAGTGGGCGGACATGCAGGAATTCCTCTAGAAGGCTTGGAAACGGTTCACCGCCAAAACTAGGGGTGTTTGGAAGCTAGAGCTTACATTTCAACCACTGACTGTAAGTACTACTTGCTAGATCCATGCATCTCTTTGATTCTAGTTTCAATACCACCATTATCATGCTTGATTATTATTTTGATTGAACTCCATTCTCGTAAAGTGCTTGAGGCAGGAAGCCGGGAATAACTTATGTGGATACTATGTCTACGAGTTCATTCGCCAGACGACCAAAGAGAAGGGCGCAGACCGGAACATCAAAAAAATGTAAGTACGATAAACAATAATCACAACTTTATTTTATTACCACCAATTGTGTTTAGTTTCATTTATATATATTGATCCCCTTCTTTATATTAGATCAAAAGGATGCGAGACGGTCTTCTATCACAAGAACGCGTGCAAGCAATTCAAGAGGAAATTGCCGGATTCTTGTTAGAACAAGTTATAGATCCGAAAGGAGAATACTATTACCCGCTTCATTTGGAAGGGTGAAGTGTAAAAAAGAAGATGTAAATTAGATCAAATTCATGTGAGAGTATCGTTTGTAATTATAATATGTTTCGACCAAGAAGACGGATGAGACGGTGTATATATTTGTGATCATGCATGATGTGTAATATATATATCATGGTTTCATTATTGCTGTATATATGTAGTACCATTAAATTGATTAAAAAAATCCTGTCACGGCAGAAAAATAGCCCGAAAATCCTGCCGCGGCAGAAAAATAGCCCGAAAATCCTGCCGTGGCACAAAACCCTGCCGCGGCACAGAGACCTACGAGCCCGGTTCGTGCCAAGAACCGGGACCAATGATCCACCCCCGCCCGTCTCTGGCGCTACCACATGGAGACCCATTGGTCCCGGTTTGTTCCACAAACCGGGACCCGTGATCCACCCCCCTCGTCGCGCGCCCGCCCACGTGGAGACCCATTGGTCACGGTTCATGCGCGAACCGGGACCAGCATTAGTCCCGATTGATTCGTCCCGGTTCGGGAACCGGGACCAATGGCCCTTATGAACCGGGACTAGAGGCCATTTTTCCACCAGTGTGAGTTTATTTGCGTATAAGATTCCTATGCATAGGAAGTGGGTTAGACTTAAATGTGTTTTGAATTTGCTTCTTGATGCTCTCTTTTACTTCAATTCATATTTCTTATGTGAGCATCATCGAAATTTGTATGCCTAACTTAAAGGCGTTAAAAAAAAGTACTTATTGGGAGATAATCCAAAAGTTTTAGATGAGTCTTGGAAGTTATTACTTCAGTAATAACCGCTCCTTATCCTTGTTATTTGGTTTTTGTGCCAAGAGTAACCTCTAATGAGAGAGAAGTAATGATTGGGAAAGTTGCTATCCCGAAACAGATTTTTGTGCTTCACCGTAAAAATTCTTGTAAAATCTCTGTACGTCCTTTTGAGGCTTGAATTTTTGTGCTTCTTCCCCAGGTTGTTATATAACTTTCTTTAGTTCAACACTTTTTGATTTGAGCAACATAAGGTCTTCGGAAAAATTCATCTTTACCTGCTGTTCTATTTTGACAGATTTCTGTCATTTTCTGCATTTACTTCTTGTTAGTTCCTTTTTGAGTTCTTTTGGGGAATTGAGCTTTTTGAGGCAAGTGATACAGGAGCTAGTGTTTTAATGGAAGTTTTATTGGTGTTAGAACTGAACATTAAAGACTTATTATCTTGAGTGCACTAATGTTGCTAATAAAGATTGTGTGAAGTTTTGTATGAAGGAAAATTTTCAGGTGTATGGAAGGAATGGGTAATGAGATGAAGGATGGACTAAAGCTCAAGCTTGGGAATGCCACGCGTGTCACCCCAAGAAATATCCAAGCAGTACAAGCGTCAAAGCTTGGGGATGCCCAAGGCATCCCCCTCTTCATCAATAAAAATCCCAGGTTTCTTCCAAACACTTCATTTTTATTGTTTCATGCACAGTTGTGTTGTTCTTGGAGCGTCTTCTTTTTCGTCTTCATTTTGGTTTTTCATTTGCTTTGTTTGCTTAGTTTGGTGAATAAATTGGTTGGACCCCCTCTTTCATACATTGGTTTTCAAATAGTTTGGTTTGGTTTGGAAAAGAGTAGGAAAGCTCATGCTTAAGTGGTAAGGAGAGCTTGTTTTTGACTATGGCCTATGCTTTGTCATGCCATGCTTGATATTGTTTTGGCTTTATGCTTAGTATTCTTTGCTGTAGCATGACTTGTTATAAACAATTGAGATTGTTTAATGTGCCTTGGATGAATCATGAGTTGTTTTAGCATATTAAAGCATAGTATTGTGGTATTCTCCTTTGATGCTTTATTTGGGTTGACTTGGCGCATGCTCACACCATGTTATGACTATCTCAGGTCACCATAGCCTTTATGATCCTTTAGGTTTCAACTTGTAGTATCAATTTATGCTTTGATCAATGATGTTTTGTCGCTCTGCATGATTATGGCCATTATTGCTCTCTTAGTTTGTCGCTCCCTGTCTTTTGCTAGCCTCCACAACCAAGTATGAGTTCCACTCATGCATCCAACTCCTTAAACCAAGTTATTCCAAAGAGTCTACCATACCTACCTACTAGCATATGCTATTCCAAGTATATTCATGTTTTTGTTTACCTTCCAAATTAAACTTGTTATGAGAAAACTAGTGATTAAAGCTCTCATGAACTTGATGGCACACTTTACGTTTTGCAATTAATAAACTTGAACCATTGGGTCCTTCTTTGTTGCATATATGCTTGCGCTTTATAAGTTGAAATTAGCAGAACCATGTATCATGTGGAACTCTTTCAACATTGCACCTGTACTTTGTACCCCATTGATATCATGTTCTTTTGCTTATGGATCCCGGCGGTGTGAAATAAAAGTGGAACTTATAAGATCATGGAGTTTGTATGTGTGTTAGTGAAACGCCTGGGCCGCTAGCCTAACCCATGCCTAATCATGGTGGAAACTTGCAGCATAACCATAATGAGCACTCTATGAAGCATCCTCAATAAAAACTTATGCAAATAGCAAATAAAAAGATCACTAAGATGCTCATTGTCTGATTGCCTTGTCATTTTGATTATGGGATAGCTCCTGTATCATGTGCAAGGGGTACCTCGTTGGCGGTTCTTTATGATACATATGTACTTACAATGACAAGAGCTTACTTGTGACTAAAGTTGAGTAGCATGAGGTTCGGTCTTCGTATATAAGGGGCATGAGATTTCGGTTTATAACTTGTCAAGCATATCCTCTTAGTTGTGTCACTTTAACCATAATCACCTTCAAGATGCTTATGATAGGGGCAATGAGAGCTGAAAGCTATAAGTACTATAATTTTTGGAAGCTCTTTATGAGACTTGAATCCCTACTTCCTTCTATGAAGGCCTTTCTTCCACCAATATATTGAGTCTCCACCTTCTATCTTCATGCACCTACTTTGAGAGCATAGTGGACATTATTAGTTCTATGTGCATTGTCCCAAGACTAGTTGATTGATGCATAACTTGATATTGCTTGTTTTAAACTATTTGTATCTAGTCACTCTTTTGAACTTTGAAGGTGTCCTATGCATTTATATTTGCTACTCTATGAGGGATAAGCTGAATACTATTATGCTATGTTTTCTTTATGTGAAAAAAACAAACGTCTTGCAAAGCATTGTTATTCATGAATCTTTTGTTTGTGCCATTTCATGTTGCAACATAGTTTATTTGTCCTATTGCTAGAACTTTGTCTTTCATGTTATGATTGAAGTACTATGATCCCAGCTTTAAATGTTTTGCAAATACTTTGATCAAGTCTTTGATGGTGCATGTTACCTCAAAAATTATTATTTCTTTTTATCTCTTACCTACTCGACGACGAGCAGGAGTTAAGCTTGTGGATGTTGATACATTGCAAATGTATCTATAATTTTTGATGGTCCATGCTTTGTTTTATCTACTTTCTTGTGTTTTGTCCAAACTTTGGAGTACTTTTCATATGATTTCTTGGACTAACCCATTGGCAAGAGCCATAGTTCTAGCTGCCTGTTTTTTGCTATTTTTGGTTCTAGGAAGTCAGAAATGAATATTCTCGGAATTGGATGGGACAAAAGCCAAAGTCGCTATTTTACCGGAAGACATCTAGAGCCAGAATACGAGACGGAGAAGGGATGGGGCCTGGCCACACCACTTGGCCGCGTGGTTAGGCCTGGGCCGCGCGGTCAGGCCTGGGCCGCGCCAGGGGGTGGTCTGGCCGACCCCAACACCCCCTCAGCCTCTCCTTCCTCCTATATATTGCTTCCGATACCAAAACCCTAAGTACCCGATCAAAAATCCACGAAAGAGTCTGTAGCTGCCGTCATCTTCATCCCTAGATCGGGATGGATCTGAAGCTCTTCTCGGCATCCTATCGGAGAGGGCAATTCACCCTGGAGCCTTCTTCATCATCATGCAAGCCTCCGGTGTGATGCGTGAGTAGTTCATCTCTGGACTACGGGTCCATGTAGTAGCTAGATGGCTGGTTCTCCTCCTTTGTGCTTTCATGATTAGATCTTGTGAGCTCCGTTCATGATCAAGATCATCTATTTGTAATCCATACATGTTGTGTTTGCGGGGATCCAATGGATATTGAGATGCTATTTCAGATTGATTATTGATTCTATCATGTCTTTGTTATTTGTGATCTTGCATTCCGCTGTTAGTAGCTATCTTGGCCAAGTAGATGCTAGCAACTCCAAGAGTTATGCTCGATAGTGGGTTCATGCCTCTAGTAATCTGGGGAAGTGACAGAAATCTCTAAGGTACTAGATGTGCTGTTGCTACGAGGGAGAAAACAACAATCCTTTGTTCATAGAACAATCGTATTGTTTACTTTACACGCAATTCGTAAAGCAATAATCTGTTGCTTGCAACTTAATACTGGAGGGGGTTCGGATGATAACCTGAAGGTGGATTATTAGTCATAGATGCAGTTGGATGGTGGTCTATGTATAATGTTGTAATGCCCAATCAAGTCTCAAAGGAGTCAAGATGATTAGTATATTCTTGTATGCTTTCTCGATGTTTGTCAATTGCCCCGCTATAATTTGTTCACCCAGCATGTTATCTATCTTAAGGAGAGCCACCTCTAGTGAACTATGGACCCCGGTCCTTTCTTTTACATTCAATCTACGAACTGTTTACTGCTTTGTGTTTACTTTCTGTAAACTCTTACTTCCTTCCATTCGATACGTTTAATCCTTTGTTTTTAGCAAAATCGGTGAGATTGAAAACCTCATCGCAAGTTGGGGGCAAAGTTCTGTGGTTGTGTTGTGCAGGTCTCCACGTTGCTGCTGGCACCGGTAGTGCACCCTGCCAATGTTCAGCTAGCTACACCTTTGGGGAATTTCCTTGCTCCTACTGGATTGATAACCTTTGTTTCATACTGAGGGAAAACTTGCTGCTGTGCTCATCATACCTTCCTCTTGGGGTTCCCCAATGAGCTCGCTATATTTTGGGCCATCACCCAGCTCGTCGAAGACTTGACTCGTCCGCCGCCTTTTTACGCGCTTCAAGTTGCGCAATTGTTTGTAATTGGCGTCTGTACTCCTCCTTTAGTAGCCAATGATAGCCCATCAGCAGATCTTGCGGTGTGCCAGGAGGCAGGGATTGCCTCGCAGGGCTTCTCAGCAATGAGCCCACTCGAGATCGTTGAGCTTGATCACGACACGTTCACCAGTGTGTTCGTTCACCATGGTTGGAGGTTCGACTGCCCCTCCATTGTTGACGGTTGCACCATTGCCACCATTGGCGGGGCCGCCATTGGGTGGTCCGCCATTAGGTATGCCACCGTTGGGTGGATTAGGGCCGTCGCCACCGTTGTCGCGATTGGCGCTGGTTTCGCCGGTGTTGATGACGGTGCACATGAAGTGGTTGGGGAAGTTGTTGCTTCCGCAACTTTCGGATCTGGAGCCGTAAACCCCATCTTCCGTTGCTAAGCCACCCAGATCGGATCCACGACTGCTGTCGCTGTCCGTGCTCTCAGCTGTTGCTAAGGTGTTGAGCTCGCTGATGGTGCCGATTGGTGGCGGGAACCACGATGCTGGAGCAATCGCGGATGCCGTTGGCTGGTCAGGCATGCGAAGTGTGCCCATCTGACCAAGTTGGAAGCGGAAGCTTCCGATTGCCAGGCTGATTCCATCGCCCACGGACTCGAAAGTCGGACGACGTGTGGACGGTGAAGTCGAACGCGCCGAAGAGCTGGCAAATCTCCGTTGTTGCAGAGTTGTAGATCGCGGTTGATGAGGCCGAAGAAGCCGCAACATCAGCACTCCCAATTCCCACAGACGGCGCCAATTGATGAGGGTTTAACTCGTCAATGCCCATTGTTATGGACTTGGGATTTTGGAGAAGGAGGGAGCGCTGGAAGCATCAATCGGCTAGCAAAAAAGTACACAGGGACACAAGGTTTACCCAGGTTTAGGCCTCGTAGAGGTCCCTAATCCTGCTTGTCTGCTCTTGGAATTAACAAAGGAATCGAAGATTACAGGGGCACGCAGATGCAATCTGGCGAGAGTTGTGGAAACTAGGGTTGCGTGTGTCCTCCTCGCCACCCCCAACTAGCCTTTATATATATAGGCCAGGTCCCGGGTAGCAGCTAGAGTCAGTTACAGATTAGGGTTTTCCCTTTAAACTTTCTATCTTTAAACTTCTTCTTGTCTCGCAAGTCATCGAGAGTCTGTGGGCCACTCGAAGTCTTTATTGGGGCGTGGCAACGCCGTGGGTTTCCACTGTATTTGGACCGTATATACCAAACTCGAGTACCTACAGGGTATACCCATGTCAGATCCCTTCGGGCATTTTACTTCCAGCGCCAAGTTGATGCGCCCATTCGCGGATCCTGAGCTCCAATGCCACACGCCTCCGCCACTGTTGTGAGGCTCTAGCCCGCCTCCGCTGTCGACGAGCTGAGCAGCATGGAGGATGGCAGATTCTACTAGGGAGGAAGAAGTAGTTCTGGCTAATTGCAGGTGAGTTACCACTGTTTATAGTAGGTGTGATGTGGGTTTAGATATTGTTTAGGCTAGTTGCAATTTCGGTTGCTTTTAGTGCGGGTGCAAATTTTATGCCTTATTTTATTACTGTCAAGTTTACTGAGGATTGTAATAATCTGCTGTAATTCGCAATTGTAAGTTGTTTGAGGACTGTTACAAACCCAGCATCTATCGGAATTACTACACAAACATGAAAAAATAGTTAAAGTGTAAGAGGTACAACACACGATCTTCTGGAAACAGGGAGAACATCCATTGTATTACACGGGCACCGCATAGAACTTGCATAATTCATAGACGTTCACTCAACAAACTGAACACACAAAGAGTTGGCCTGAAGAGAATACATCAGGAGCAGACCCACACGATCCATCAATCTTACGGATAGCCGTCGTAGTAATTGTAGTGGTTGTTACCATCCTCATCATAAGGCGGAACCATCTCTAGCTCAGAATGCTCGTAAATTTTGAAATACTCCACCAGCAATCGATCGAGTTCGAAAGGATAGTCATTGATCTGTAATCCCCCTACTCCATACCCATGTACAACCCTTGGATCCTCTTCCCACGCAAGAGCCTCAAAGTTGTAAGATCTAATCTCGGATAGGTCCGCATAGTATATGTTGCCTGCCTGCACCATGGGTACCCTGGCAGAACCGCAACCGTGTTTCATCAAAATAGCACGTGCATGCGCACGCACACTAATTACGGACAATGGATGTGCACACCAGCGTACGACCCCTTGGAGCACGCGAATGTGTAGGATGATACTAGTAGTAGAATCATAACCTCATTGTATATAATTATCCCTAGGAGCACGCGGATGTGTAGAATGTGTAGAGAAAATTGCAGATAACACCAACATTCGTGGCATTTGATGCACAACACACAGAAACGCAGTTTGTGGCTTAATTTTTTACACCTAGCCCAAATGAACTGCTTAACTTAACAAGATGAATAAGAGAGAATATCATTGTTCATAGACCATTATCCATACTTGCAAGCTCAATTTATTTATTCATAGATATCCTGCATGCTGGTCGGGGAGGGCAGCGTGCCGGCGGCGGATGGGAGGATGGGGGAGAACAAATTGCGTCTATGCCATTTGCATGCAGGTGGGGAAAGAGGCTTCGAGGGGAAAGAAGAGAAGTAAAATGGACATGACACTGGCAGGTGGGCCCAAGGAACAAGTGACCCTGGCAAGTGGGAGCACGCGGTATTGTTAGTTTGTCCATAGAAAGCGGGTGGTAAGCATGGCCAATCATGTCACAGAACAGCCTACTCACGGATCGCTCTTACAAAGAACCATCACAATCTTCCAAGTGCCCCGATCGAACGGTATGTAACAATCGTGATGTAGAACAAGTGTCTTGGGGCATGCCTTCTAGAAGACTCGATCTAACGACCACCATTGGGGGCTAAGGTTAGGGCTCTCCTAAGGTTAGGATCCATGTGGTTTATGAAAAGAACACACATTCAAATGGCCCGGGTGGATCCATGTGGTTTATCAAAAGAACACACATGCAAATAACTCTAGTGGATCCATGTGGTTTATGAAAAGAACACACATGCAATGACTCTAGTTGTGGTTTATGAAAAGAACACACATTTAATGAATCTCGTTGTGGTTTATGAAAAGAACACACATGCAATGACACTGGTGGATCCATGTGGTTTATGAAGAGAACACACATGCAATGACTCTGGTGGATCCATGTGGTTTATGAAAAGAACACAGATGCAATGACTCTAGCTGTGGTTAATGAAAAGAACACACATGCAATGAATCTAGTGCTGGTTTAGGAGGAGAACACACATGCAATGACACTGGTGGATCCATATGTGGTTTAGAAAAAGAACACACATTCAATGACACTAGTGGATCCATGTGGTTTATGAAAAGAACACACATACAATGACTCTAGTGGATCCATATGGTTTATGAAAAGAACATACATGCAATGAACTCTAGTGGATCCATGTGGTTTATGAAAAGAACACACATGCAATGAACTCTATTGATCCATGTGGTTTATGAAAATAACACACATGCTGTGGTGGCATCACTGCATATGTTCTTTTCCAAAACTACAATGATGCACACTGATACACACACATCCAATGGGGTGTGGTGATGCAGCATATTTCAAGATGGTGGTAGAATGCATGCTACAGTTGAATCCCAGCATGCTGCTAGGGTTCCTGGACATGGTTGGACACATGTTGTGGTGGCATCACTGCATGTGTTCTTTTCCAAATCCACAATGATGCACACTGACATACACACATCCAATGAGGTGTGGTGATGCAGCATTTCATTGTATTTCATTTTATAAGACACTCACTTTCCATTTTTATACTACTCCGTTTTGTCCTCGGTTTTTTGATACTACTT
The DNA here is from genome assembly GCA_023614405.1 of Avena insularis. Taxonomy (NCBI): domain Eukaryota; kingdom Viridiplantae; phylum Streptophyta; class Magnoliopsida; order Poales; family Poaceae; genus Avena; species Avena insularis. Next base: position 384,041,920 of record CM042684.1, read on the forward strand.
AGTTTTTCCCCCTCTCTCTTGTAGAAGCCCAAACTTGTGCTCACTCTGACTACTATGTCCTGATTGGTTGTCACAGTTGTCACGCGGATCATGTGCACCAACCGTTGATCCTGTGTGATCCAAAGCGGATCGTTGCACATGTCTTGCCCTTCACAGTACATCGTGAGACAGCACATACGTCTCTCTCAGCGAGACTTCTACAAGGAGGAACATGAAGCCGTCCATGGAAAAAGTCGTCGAGTGGTCATGTCATGTTTAATCACGTCTGAAAAGCCTACTACTACTACTACTAGCACAACACATGCATAGGGCAACAGGGTCATCGAGTGCATGGTTGTAGACGAGACGCTGCAATTTATTGCCACTTGATTTTAATAAGACATATCCCATTTTTACGCGGCGCGCTCTCATTCTCACTTCTAACTGGGCCCTACCGCAAGTAACTTCCACGCATCAGGGGGGCCCTCGAGGAGACCTAACGCTGCTAGAAATTAGTTTTGTGCCACTTGCATGCGGTGGAATTGAGGTCTGCCATGCACGTGTTTTCAATGCAGTTATAAAGTGGAGATCATGGTTCTTTCAAAAAAAATGGAGATCGTGGTAGCCCCATCCCCCCGCACACCACACGCGTCCACTCGAGGACTACCAAAGGTCTAGTGTTTATAAACCCGCTCGGCCTTCTTCTTCCATGAGCTTATGTCATTTTCCCCAATCTGTCTAGTCCCAAAACCCCAATCTGCACCTACCGCGCGCGCCGAAGCTCCTTCGCTTGCACCACTGCCTTCCCTAGGTGTGCCATGAAGCATACGCATGGATACGAGGCGGAGGTGAAGCCAGTTGAAGGCACAGCAGCAGATGGCTCGGTCGTCGCCAAGCAGGCGGAGGTGTCTTCTTCGAGCACGCACGCTGCTCGTCGCCGCGCCATCGAGGCTTCGAGCTCATCCGTCCATCTAGTAGTCGTCGTTGTCGAGCAGCAGGTGGCTGACACCTTCGTGGTGCCAACGGTAGGTCTGGATGAGGGGCAGGCGGCAGGCGGAGGCAATCCAGTGCTCTACATCAATGACCCCATTGCCATCCAAGAAATCGTCGATGCAATCGCATAGAATGACGAGTTCGAGGAGGAGGTCCCGGATGAGGAGTCCGAGGTACTACATTGCTAGCTTCTCTAGTCGCAGCCGTAGATTTCACTGTTCATACATAGAATTTGCTCAATCGTGTATAGATTCTTTTTCTCTTGAAGTAGGGTAGTATATATATGGTTCGAACGGTCGATTAATGCATCTGCCATCTAGTCACAAAACCTCAATCCTCTGGATGTTTGGAAATACTAGTGGGGTGAGAATTACAGCTCCACAGCCTTCTATGCCCTGTCCCCCGGTGTATAAATGGATCTGGAAATCATCTTGTATCATGACAACAAAATGCTTTGCTTGGCTGTTACTCTCCGACCGATTAAACTCATGCGATCTCCTTATTAGAAGAAATTGGAAGGTCATTGAAGACAAGCACTGCGTTTTATGTGTCACCAGAGCTTACGAAGATAGGCTTCATTTATTCTTCACGTGTAACTTCAGCCAACGAATATGGTCATATCTCCAGATCGATTGGTCAGCTGGTTCTGATATTCAAACCGATGTATCAGTTGCAAGGAAGGATTTCTCCAAGCCATTTTTCATGGAGGTCATGATTATGTCATGTTGGAACATTTGGAAGTTGAGGAATGGTTTAATTTTCCGCAACGAGAGACCCACGTTTGCTAAGTGGAAACGCAACTTCATCCATGACATGTCCTTGTTGAAACATAGGATTAAGGTTAAATTCATACATAGCTTTGAGACATGGTTGTCTAACCTCCCTTAACACATGTAATTAGTTGGTAGGCGTTTGAATCTTTTCATGTACAGTATGTACCTTTTTCTGTTTTAAATAAAGTTATGTCTGTGGGGCTGCTTGCCTCACAGGTCTGGGTCAAGAAAACCCAATCCGTCTAGTCATAAAACCCCAATCTGCTCATCTACCATCTAGTAAATTTACATTTGCTTAACTTGTTGTTGTCCATACAGTTCTTCTTGTGCTGTAAATTTAATTGATCTGTAACATTTGATCTAGAGGTATTAGGGTTTGCTAGTTGAGTGTTGATTTTGATACTACAACATGCATATAACATTATATTTCTATTCCTTACTGAGCCCAATGATTCAATTTTTCCCCAAAAGAGTGACAGGGAGACACATCTGATGGTGTTGTTTTCTTAGGGATGGTTAGTAAACCCGAGGCAACGTTGTACATAAACAATATAGGTTGTGCTGTTTGTATTTTGGTTCTCCAACTCCATCTCTGAAAAAAATAAAGAGGCCCTTGATTTATTCCAATATGGAACCTATATATATATAATCTATGTATTGTTTCTGATCTTTGAATGAGTCGTATGATGCATATGTATATCCCTGAATATTATTTCGTAGGATTACATTTCAATTTCTTATTGTGGCCAATGATTCAAATTTGCCCCAAAAGAGAGGCAGAAACATTAGCGTCATATTTTTCCAGGGATGAGTTAGCGAACCTGGGGCTATGTACAAGAACAATATAGGTTGTGCAATTGTTACTTGGTTCGCTTACGCCATCCCTGAAGAAACTTATGAGGCCGCAATCTTTATTCTATATCCATAGAACTATGATATTTGAATTATGTATTGCATTTATTCATAGTGTATAAGAATTACATTTCAGTTTGTCACCGAGGACGATGATTGAAATTTGCCCCAAAAGAGTGCAAGGGGAGGAACATATGATGGTGTCATTTTTTTAGGGATGGGTTGGTGAACCTGAGGCAGCAATGCACAAAAACAATCTAGATTGTGCTCTTGGTACTTTGGTTCACCGCCTCCTTCCCTGAAAAAATTATGAGGCCCTTGATTTATTCTCATATGGAACTACATATATGATCCTTGAATTGTTTCTGATCTTTGAATGATTCCTATGATGCATATGTATATGAATGGTTTTGATCATCAGTATTTTTAACATGTACCTGAAGATTAATTATTTGTTTTTTATTTATAATTACAATATTTAGGATTGTTTTTGTACCTGAATATGTATATCCATGAATATTGTTTTGTAGGATTACATTTCAATTTCTTATTGTGGCCAATGATTCAAATTTGCCCCAAAAGAGAGGCAGACACATTGGTGTCAGATTTTTTTAGGGATGAGTTAGCAAACCTAGGGCTATGTATAAGAACAATATAGGTTGTGCAATTGTTACTTGGTTCGCTCATACCATCCCTCAAAAAACTTATGAGGCCACAATCTTTATTCTACATTCAGAGAACTATGATATTTGAATTATGTATTGTATGCATTCATAGTGTATAAGAATTACATTTCATTTGCTCACCGAGGCTGATGATTGAAATTTGCCCCAAATGAGTGTAAGGGGAGACAATATGATGGTGTCGTGTTTTTAGGGATGGGTTGGTGAACCTAAGGCAGCTATGTACACAAACAATATAGGTTGTGCTGTTAGTACTTTGGTTTGCCAACTCTATTGGGGGGATACCCCCGGGTAGGGTCACGCCGTGGTATAAAGGCCGAGTTAGCCGAGGTCACCTCAAGGTAGGCCGACTTACGGAGTAAACTGGCCCGTGGGGCATCTTCCTAGCATTAACCCGGCCGGCATAAAATATATGTCGGCCATATTTGTCTATCCATTATGCAGGTACCCTCGTAGCCGGGTTAGCCAAGTGCTAGTCGGGCTACCACTTGGTTTCCAAGAGAAGGAAGGAATCTCCCGCTGGTCAAAAGGTGGCCTTTGCTAGCTGTAGCATGAGCGAAGCAAAGCAGAGGAAATGACCAGCAGGGCAGGGGCGACCAAGATGACCTTGACGTTAAAGGTGGCGTAGCCCATGTCGTGACGCAACAAAGGCATGGATTACACAGTGGGTTACGTCCATAGTCCGGACAAACCGTTAAAGAGAATAAAGAAGCATCTAGCTTTAACCAAGGGGCATATTCTAGGAATATGCTGCCACGTGTGCCCTAACTTTGTAACCCGTGCTCCTCTATATAAGGAGCACTAGGGCCTCCATAGAAGGGGATCAATCATTTTATCTGTCTAAGATAGAACTCTAGAGCTAAGCTGTGGGGAGTAAGAGACCTAGTCTCCTTCTCATGAACAGCTCAAGGATCACTTGTAACCACCATTGATAGAGGAAATACAACAACACCTGTGCGTGGAATCACCACGCTATCCCTTCCTGGATTCCCCTAGCACTCATTGGCCCCATCTTTAGCCTATCCATGGCATCTGTCGTGCCACCACCATGGTTGTTGGCGCCCACTGTGGGGCTAGCGGTGCTAGCAGGGGTGAAAATCCGAACAAGAAGCATCTCCAGCACCAGTGAGCGCGTCGTCTCCGGCGTGGTTAAGCATTTTGGAGCACCGGACTACGTCAGCGACAATGCAGGGAACTTCGGCAGGCGTCCTCCTTCGTGCAACAACCTCTTCATCAAGCTTGGCGCGCACAAGATCTACGTCGACGTGGACGTATCATGTGTTCATCCATGGCACGTCGTACAGGGAGGCGAACCTCCTCTCAGCGCAGCTCGCGGTGTGCATATCACTCGCCCCACTAGCAGCATTGAGGTCATGATGGCTGCGCCGGACGTGGGAGCAAGCAAGGGCCTAGCGCTAGACCCGGAAGTCACGCCAAAACAGGCAAGGTCTAGGTTCCCACCCCTAGAAAGGCTAGAGAATGTACTGCAACAAGCAATAGATAGCCTAGCGACACCAATAGCTCCTGTGGTAGATCCGGCTCAGGTGCAAGCTGAGTTGGAGGAAACTAGGCAAAAAATGTTAGTTGGCACGAAGAAGGTAGCGGAGTTACAGCAGTCCTTGAGCATCACTTTGAGGGAATATGCAAAGGCAAACCACATAGATAGGGTGAAATTCTAAGGTAGAAACCTGATTACGGAGATTGACAAAGAGTACGAGCCTAGTCCGTGTCAGACAGCCACAATCGTAACAGGAGGGCTAGAGAGGTACAAGACGCAAAGAACCTCAGGTGATAAGCGCAGCAAAGTTAGAGGGTTTAACTAGAGAGGCCCGAGAAAGGCAACAGGAGAGGGTGAACCACTTGCTGAGAGTCGCTTGCCAGCAAAACAAAGAAATGAACAAGGCAAACTCGGCACCACCCGGAGCATCAGACGTGGTTCATTTGGCCAGAAATAACCTGGCAAAATCCGCCGGAGCTGCATCATCTCCGGGTCATAACCCCAGGAGAGAAGAAGTGGTAAAGTCTAGGATAAGAGACAAACAGATGGTCCCCTATGACCCGGTGAGAGCTGGAAAAGGCAAAGTAGTGCAAGTTGATGAGGATAGCCACAGTACCAGCCAAGGTAACCACGACCAAGGCAATGCCAGTCAAAGGAACGTTGCCAACAGCAATGCCGGACAGCGTGATCCGGCAGGGGCAGGGCAAAATGCGCCTCGGCAACAACAACAATATGCACCTCGACAGGAGAGAAGTGCTGGTCAAGCGATACAATAACAGAATGATCATCCAGATCAAGGAAGACACAATGATGGTTATTTGGTGATGGTCAACGATGGATACCCAAGACCGGAGCACCATGTGATTTGCTCAAGGCTGGGAAGCAGAAACTTGCAGCCAGATGATGCGAGGCTGAAGCTTGACCTGATTTACAGGTCGGAGTTGATCGAAGTACAAGGACCTCCATGCCCAGCGTGTTTTGGGCCCCGGATCATGAGAGATCCACCTGTGCCGAATTTCCAGTTGGCAAGAGGAACAAAGACCTATGATGGAAGCACCAAACCTGAGGATTGGCTCACTGATTACGGAACAGCAATCAAGATTGCAATAGGAAATTTGAAATGGGCAGTGAGGTATGTGCCCCAGATGTTGGAAGGACCTGTGAGAGTTTGGCTAAACAACTTGCCACCAGGAAGTGTCAACTACTGGTTGGATTTCGAGGAGTTGTTCGTCAGCAACTGCTCAAGCACCTACAGAAGGCCCAATAGGCCATAGACTTTGGCCTTATGCCAGCATAGGCCGAAGGGGCCTAACCGATATTTCCTGACTCGATGGTGCAATGTGCGTAACTCATGTGAGGGGGTAATTCAATCACAAGCAATTGCGTGGTTCGCCCAAGGCTGTAGATATGGAAGTATATTGTGGAAAAGGTTACAGCGAGATATGCCAACCACTTTGGCTGAGACGATCCGGATTACAGATGCATATGCTTTGGGAGACCCAACTCAACCCTGGATAATGTCGAGCGAGGCGAATGAAGAATATTACAACTGAGATGGCTCCGCGTCATCAAGAAGAAATTATTTCCGGGGAAAAAGAAGGCACGAGCGACCGGATTACAAATATAACTCGCAGCAAGTGGCAGCGGTAGAGCGAGATCATCCTAATGCCAGAGCCAGCCAACGCCAGAAAAATGGAGGCCAACAATGGCAGCAAAAGGGTGAAGGCAAGAAGCCCTGGACCCTAGAGCAGAAAAGGCAGTGGCAGGAGCGAAAATATCGTCTGAGGTATACGTTCGAATCTATGTTGGATCAACCTTACAAATTTCATACGCCAAGTCCGAATATCCCGGCAAATCATACGACCAGGCAGTGTGAGTGGATGAGGAAGCTAGAACAGGGTAGTTCGGGGAATGCTCAGGCACCTCAGAATGAAGCACGTCGGCAGCCATTACTAACAGGGGGAATGGACAGCAACTGATGTTGCCTCCACCTCCACCGAGATATGAAAATCAGGAAAGGAGGAATGCTGTCCATCAAGTGCATAATAACCAGCAGCAAGACCAAGGTTACCATGCAAATGAGGGACGAAACGAGTACACGGAGCATCACCAGAGTTACTGTGTATTTACCACGGAAGAAACTGACCAAAAAAGCTTGTAGCGCTGGCATATGGAGGTAAATGTGGTAATGCCGGCGGTGGTGAGGTATATGCCTTGGTCGGACCAGGAAATTACGTGGAGTATCAAGGATCACCCGAAGCTCATGCCCAGCCCAAGGACCTACGCGCTGGTCTTGGATCCGACATTCATCGGGCAGAATCTCAATGTGAAGTTTTCCAAGGTGCTGATAGATAATGGGAGTAGCATTAACATCATGTACAAGGATACCATGCACAAGTTGGGGATATTAGAGAATATGCTCCAAGCTACAAGGACCACCTTCCATGGCATTGTGTCTGGTACCTCTTGTGAACCAATTGGTAAGGTCCGGGTAGATGTGCTATTTGGTACAAGGGACAATTGTCGGACTGAAAATTTGGAGTTCGAGGTAGTAAACTTGGAAAGCGCCTATCACGTGTTACTTGGCAGGCTCGCATTGAACAAGTTCATGGCAAGTACCCACATCAGTTACTTAAAGATGAAACTGCCCGGACCAACGGGAGTGATAACCATAACCGAGGACTTCAGGCGCTCTATTGAATGTGCGCCCGCCGGGTCTAATCTGGCCGAGTCAGTCGTGATTGCTCAAGAGAAGAGGAAAATAATGGAAGTGGCTGGATTGGCTCAGTCCGCACAGCAGCATATGCTGGCCCTAACTAATCCGCATGGTAGTGTGTCATTTCAAGCAACCAAGGACACTAAGAAAGTGCCAATTGATGATCAGGTCCCAGGATGCACCGTCACCATTGGTGCCGGGTTAGGCGACAAATAGGAAAGCGAGCTTGTCAACTTCCTCCGTGAGAATCGGGATATCTTTGCTTGGTCCATGCAAGATATGCAAGGTGTCCTGAGGGAGTTGGCTGAGCACTCTTTGAATGTGAGACCCAGGGCAAAGCCGGTGAAGCAACCTCTCCGCCACTTCGCCGAGGATAGGAGAAAAGTTATTGGATATGAGATAGCTAGGCTCTTGGCAGCCAGATTTATCATGGAAGTACTTTACCCGGATTGGCTCTCTAATCCGGTGCTGGTGGAGAAAAAGAAAGATGATCCGAATGTGGCAGGGGTATGGCGTATGTGCATTGATTACACGAACCTGAATAAGGCGTGTCCAAAGGATCCATTCCCATTGCCAAGGATAGATAAGGTCATAGATTCAACTGCGGGGTGTGAGTTATTGTCATTCATAGATGCATATTCAGGTTTCCACCAGATACCCCTGAATCCGGATGATCAAATAAAGACTGCGTTTATCACCCCGTACGGGGCTTATTGCTATCGCACTATGCCGTTTGGATTACGTAATGCAGGAGGAACATACTAGCGATGCATGCAAAAATGCCTACATGACCAAATAGGTCGGAATGTACAAGTCTATGTGGATGATGTGGTGATAAAAACTAAGGAAATCAATATGCTCCTTGATGATATCCGGCAGACATTCGCGAACTTAAGACGGTTCCGAATGAAGCTGAACCCGGAGAAATGCACTTTTGGTGTGCCTGCAGGGAAGTTACTCGGTTTTCTGGTGTCCAGTCGAGGTATTGAAGCTAACCCGACGAAAATCCGGGCTATAGAAAGAATGGAATTACCAAAATGCCTTAACGATGTGCAGAAGTTCACTGGTTGCCTAGCATCGTTAAGCCGGTTCATATGTCGGATGGGAGAGAAGGCCTTGCCCCTCTACCAGTTAATGAAAAAGGCAGATAAATTTACATGGACACCGCAAGCAGACAACGCATTTCGAGAATTAAAAAAGATGCTTTCCTCTGCACCAATCTTAGACGCACCATTACTCAAGGAGCCAATGTTGCTCTATGTAGCTGCGACTAACCGAGTCGTAAGTGCAGTAATTGTGGTGGAGCGTGAGGAGGAAGGAAAATGAGTGCAGAGGCTAATGTATTACTTGAGCAAAGTGTTATCAGCTTCAAAACAGAACTACCCCCATTATCAAAAGATGGCGTATGGCGTGTATATGTTGGCCAAGAAACTCAAACACTACTTTGAGGAACACCCCATCAAAGTGATATGTGAGGCACCCATATTGGAGATTATGAGTAACAAGGATGCTAGTGGCCGAATAGCAAAATGGGAAATTGAGCTGGCCCCATATGCACCACAGTTCGATAGAAGAGATGCGATCAAATCGCAGGCTGTGGTGGATTTTTCATGGATTGGGCCGAGATGCAATACGAACCACCTTTGCCGGACTCCAACTATTGGCGAATGCATTTTGATGGGCCAAAACTAAAAGAAGGACTAGGCGCCAGAGTAGTACTTACCTCTCCCAAGAAAGATCAGTTGAAGTATGTCCTTCAAATCCATTTCAGTGCATTGAACAATGTTGCAGAATATGAAGAACTTGTGCATGGGCTCAAAGTTGCCAAAGAAGTAGGGATACATTGGATACAGTGCTTTGGAGACTCAGATTTGGTGGTGTAGCAAGTTTTTGGCAATTGGGATGCCTTGGATGCTAACATGGCCCTTTACAGATTCCATGTTCAAAAGATAAGCGGATTTTTTGAGAGATGTGAATTCCATCACGTACGTCGGATTGAAAATGAAGCGGCTGATACACTGTCCAAATTGGGCTCATCATGGCAACCAATCCTACCAAACGTTGCTTTGGAACACTTGAGAAAACCATCTATTACCCCATCGCCGGAATCCGAGTAAGTCTATATCCCGGCTCTCTCCGGGTCAGAGGCTACACCTATGGAAATAGACTAGGGGAACACTTCAGTAAACCCGGGGACTGCTTCGGCAAACCGGAGGACTGCCTCAACAAACCCAGGTGTCATCGGATTGATGACAAGTAAGCCATGAGGGGGTCCTCGAAGCGTGCAGAAGAGAGCGGTGTGAGACGTACGGTGTTCCGGGACGGTGAGCACACAAGTTTACCCAGGTTTGAATCCACCGGCTTTGGACGGATCCTACTCCTGCTAGCAATCTAGTAATACGGCAGAGCCGGAATATGGGTTACAAGGGTTTGCCTGTGCGAGATTGTAGACTATTGAGGTGTCTAGAGTGTTGCCCTAAAGGCTCTCCCTAGGACGGCTTATATAGATATCCGTCCTAAGGTTTACAGGAGAGATCTATCCGGCTACGACTAAGAGTCGGTTACATAGTACATCTTGAACTACAAGTAATCTTATGGGCCTAAGTCGGTAAGTCTTCTGGGACTTCCCGTAGCCGGATTGGACTCCGTCGTCTCTCCCTGACTGGGCCGCCCGTGAAGCAAAGCTCTAACCCGAAGTGGGCCACCCTGGTCAGTGAGGAACTGTGAGGATACCCGGAAAGTATATCCCCAATAGCAGCCCCCGGAGGCCTCCAAGATCCAAAGTCGGATTCATCATCGTCTAGCTTGATCTTCGACTTGCAGAATCTTGAAGGGTTCCTAAAACTTCACAACAAAAAATACGATCCGGGTCTTAAAAATAAGTCGGACCTATCAACAGGTTACTCGGATTTTCCAGCTTGATTTCAAACTAAGCCAGAACTTGGTCTCTAACGCCTCCTGACACAAGTCATAGTCAAGTCACGTCATCTGATAGGCATTCTGTCAACACGACCGTTGGTGGGTCCGCGGTTCGTGGAACCGAGGCACCGTTTCAATGCGTGCATGGAGATCGAGGCGACGTAATCATCGCGTGGGTCTTTCCCAGTTCCTTCCACGACACGTGGCGGTTACACTGTAGCATTTGCACGAATCTTGGCGTGGTTAGGTGGATATAAGGGGTGAGGATTCTTCTCCTCTTCTCTTCACCTGTCCTTTGCCTTTTCCTCTCCTCCAATTCTCCCCCACACGCACAGAGCTCCTCTGCTTTCCCCCAAAAACTCCTAGCGCCGCCCATCCTAGGCCAACTGCTCGCCGGAGAAATGGCTTCTTCTTCCTCTTCCGGCTTCACGGCAGCAGCATCGGCGGAAGCGCAGCGGAGAAGGAAAGCTTACACGGGGTCTGGATTCCTTGCGTACTCGATGACGAGAAGCTCCAAAACATGGAGACAAAAGGGCTCCTCCGCGTCGGCGACTGGCGGAGCGGCTTCGAGGAAACCGTCCCCAACCCGCGCGCCGACGAGCGGGTCCACTTCGGCACCCACCTCGACAGAGGTTTGTCATTCCCTCCCTCGGAGTTCTTCTCCGAGGTACCATTTTGGTGTCCAACTCCACCATCTTCCTCCCAACTCTCTTTTCGAGATGAGCGCTTACGCTTCTTTGTGTGAGGGATTTCTCGGCATTAGGCTGAGTTTGACCTTATTCCGGTACTATTTTCATGTCCGAAGAAACTCTATCACTGCCGGTGTTCCTTACATCACCAGTACTATTAGTTTTTCGCTTAGACGCGAGCGCGCATATCCCAAAATCCTAGCTAGTGACCCGGTCAAACAATGGCCAGCCACATTCTTTTATCATAGAGATATTCTGGCTCCCGGCAAAGCCACTGCTTTGCCGTCTTTCATCGACAGAGCTGCCATGGCCCAACCATCTTGGGACGAGGCTCCTCCGGCTCTCACTGACGATCTGATCCTCGCTAAGAGGCGGATCGAATACTTGATCAAACACAAAGGACTGAAGGGATCCGACTTGGTCCAATGCTGGGTGTCACGTCGGATCCAGCCCCTTCAGTACCACGGAGATCGACTGATGCACTCCATCACGTCGTCCAAGAAAGACTCCCTCTGCATCAGCCCCAAAGCCTACACCACGCAGGGCTATATAAGCCAGATCAAGTGGCTGATAAGGGAGCGGATCGAGAGGAGGATCCCGGAGGTTTCTCTGGATATGCATACGGCAGAAAACCCCGTAGTGACGGTAAGATTCTAACAGTATACCTTTTTATGTGTTTCAATCTTCGAGTTACATTGCAATACTGATATGTCTTCTTCTTTTCAGCTTGCTGACCTCCCCGAGTAGGAATTTGCTCCGCTCGAAGGATATCCTCCGGAGTTTTCTCATGAGACAGAGGAGGTCCCATTGCCGGACCTTGCGCTCAAGAAGCGCAAAGCTCCAACAGTGGCTATTGGCACAAAGGAGGTGCCCGTCGTGAAGAGGTATCTTTCAATCACAACTTCCGCCTTTGTACCTTACTCGAATTTTCTTCTGAGACGTAATGTTTTCGGCTTTATTACATTCTCAGAGCTAAACAGCTCATCAAGGGCAAGGGGAAGGGAACTTCTTCGAAGCCCCTGCGGAAGATGAAGCTTACCATAGCTTCTCCTGCCGTGGATCCTCTGACTCCTGCCCCTCAACCTTCCGCAATGCCGGTGATTTCTCCGGCTGCCACAAAAGATCCGGCTCCTTCAACGGAGCCTGCGATCCTTGAATCGCAAACTGACGTCATCATGGGTGAGTCAGATTTAGATAAGGGTGAACCCTCTTTGGGTAATGATCCCTCAGCAGAAACTTTTGCCAAAACCCTTATCAGTAATCTGGGACTTGCCAAGTTTGGCCTGTCCCGGAAATCTGCTGAAGAGATCCAGCGGCTGGCCAGGCAATGCCTGGGGAAAAGAAACTTATCTGCCGAAGAAGATGCGCAAGAAGCAGAGGACATCAAACACTCTAATCTTCTTGACCAAGTGCGTCTTTGCAACGAGAGGATCAGGTCCAGGGAGCTTCCAACTGCTCCTGTGACCCCTCTGACTCTCGCTGAGAAGGTTGCAGTTGAAGTGAACGCGAGTTTGGATAGACTCACTCGCGAACAATATGTAAGTCAGAATTCCAACTCCTGTTTTTCCTTTATTCCATATCATATCCTCTAGCCCCCAAGCATGAAGTAGGATATATAATCCGGGTTTATGCTTCATTAGGATGCCAAAGAATGAACTAGTGTAGCCCCCAAGGCTCGTGCTGATATTAGTAAAAATATTAGCCCGAGTCTTTAGTAGACTTCTGACTTTGGGTATTTTGACTTACAGAAAGTATGTTCCTATAACCAGGATTTTTTGAAAAATGTCTGTGATAAGCGGATAGAGATTAGAGCTCTCCGACTTAAAAATGCTGAGCTGAAAGTTGCCAAGGATGAAGCTAAAGGTAAACATTCCGAGACTCAAACCTTGTCTTTGTGTTTTCAATGTTGAATTTTTTCGTTGAACTATTGTTCTTTTTTGACTTACAGAACTGGTGAAACAATCCTATGCCATGATTGAAGAGGCTGAGAACCTCAAGACTTTGGTGGTGGAGAACAAGGATAAGCTCAAGGCGGATCATGAAAAGAGCATTGCTCAAATCCTTGAGTCCTCCTCCATGGCTACTGATGAGCATGATCGCAAGATCGCTACTCAAGGTCAAAAAATCTCGGACCTCAATAATGAGCTTTGCAGAGAGAGGGACCTTTCCGAGGCGCTCCGGGCTGAACTCCAGAGTCTTCGGGAAGAGAAGACCAAAATTTATGACGTCATTTTCGGTACGTTCCATCTGTCTGACTTGTCTTTTTTTTCTTCGACTTCTTTGAATGTCGGATTTCTTTTGACTGCTTTTGTATATAGGTCCTCTAAACTTGACGAACTCGACCTCCGTTGAGCCCCGCACCCACCGGCTTACCCAAGTCGGTGACCTGCTTCATGACTTCTGCCAATCCCTTGAGGACATTGGCGAAGCTCTCAAGATTCTGGACATGCACAGCATGTCGGATTTTTAGGTGCGGAACAAGGCAAAGGAGATGCCGCAACTTGTCCAGGATTGGAACATGTCTTACGGGTGAACTACAGTGCAAAACGCTCTCACTATGGTCATGAGCCACCATGGAAACATGGAAATATGGCAAGTGACCAGAGGGTACTGCAAAGTAGACAAAGACGGCCAGGAGTAGGACCTTCAAGCCATCATGCACTCATGCGCCGGATATGGGTGTCACGTGGCTGATTTGACCAGCTACGAGACCCCTTTGTTCACCTGCCTGGACACTCCGCCTCCACCTCCAGAAGAATCAGCAGAAGTTTCCGACGATGAACGCACCACCTCGGATGTGGACATCTCGGAATGATACCAAGGCGGTGTATCCAGCGAGCCGGCAGCTCCTTCCTCTCCTGCATCATAGATTAACAGAAATATTTGTGTTATTCTGAAAAACATGATGGGCCTGTAAATATGTAGTACTATAATTTTGCTAGTTCTAAGCTTTTGATCTATTCAACACTTTTGGCTTTAAACTTTTTGCGTGCCTGAAATGTTTACATAAGCACTTGTATTTTTTCGTCCATACTTATCGTTTATCTGGCTTTCTGCCTCGTCCCTTTCGTGAGCCGGCTAAACCTTCTGCCGGAAACTTTGCTGAGCAACGGAGCTCAATTGCTAAACCATTTTAAACTCGGAAACAAAGCCGGATTCCAGTACCAACAATTCACTACTCGGAAAATGCCTGCATCCAGCAATCAGACAAAAAATCAAAGTAAAGACTAGAAACTTTAGAGTTATACCTGAGGGTAGTAGTTTTAGAATCGGAAATCTAAACCAGAACGAACATGAGCATAAAGTAATTTCAAGCATTCTGGGATTTTTGACTATGACATGATCATTCGGAAATAAGATGGTAAAAACTTCTCAGAAAAATTGAGGCAACCAAAACTTTTATTTCTCACAGAACATGTACATATATATGTTTACAAAGAAGGATAAACTAAGAATAAAAGGGATGTAGCTGAGCAATATTCCACGGTCTGTCTAACTCATCCGGATTTGTACTGCCTCCAGCTCTCTTTCTCTTCTTAGTAGTAGGTCTTTCTTTGACTGGCCTCATGTCAGTTAAGTAGTACGATCCATTGTGCAATACTCGACTAACTAAAAAGGGTCCTTCCCATACTGGGGAAAGTTTGTGCTTTCTTTGTTGCACAAGCCGGAGAACCAAATCACCTTTATTGAAAGATCTATTTCGGACTCTCTAGCTATGATACTTGCGTAACTTCTGCTGATAGGCTGTAGATCTCATTTCAGCAATGACGCGAACTTCTTCGAGTAAGTCGAGATCGTTTTGACGAGAAATCTCGGCATCCTCTTCAATATACGCGGCCACTCTAGGAGAGGTGTGAATCAAATCACTAGGAAGAACTGCTTCTGCGCCATAGACCAAGAAGAAAGGTGTGTATCCTATTGACCTGTTTGGAGTCGATCGTAAACTCCATATTACAGAGGGTAATTCCTCTGCCCAAGCCCCCGCAGCACGTCGTAGTGGTGCTTCGAGTCTTGGCTTTAGGCCTTGTAGGATTAAACCATTTGCTCTTTCGACTTGTCCGTTAGCCTATGGATGCGCGACTGATGCAATGTCAAGCCGGATATTTTGCTCGTTGCAGAATTCAGCCAGTTCTCCCATAGATAAGTTACTCCCGTTGTCCATGATAATGCTATGTGGATAACCATACCAGATTATAACATCCTCGACAAATCTTTTGGCTGTTGCTCCATCACAACTAGACAGGTTTAGCCTCAATCCATTTGGTGAATTTATCGACCATCACTAAGAGGTGAGTAAATCCACTTGGAGATCGTTTAAAAGGTCCTACAATATCAAGCCCCTAGACCGCAAAAGGCCATGTTATAGGTATTGTTCGCAGCTGATCAGCCGGAACATGAGCTTGTTTGGCGTACTTTTGGCAGCCTTTGCACGTCTTGACTAATTGTTCGGCATCTACCTGAGCTGTAAGCTAGAAAAATCCTTGTCTAAAAGCTTTTGGCACTAGAGATTTGGCTGCAGTGTGGTGACCACACTCGCCTTCGTGGATTTCCCTTAAGATTTCCACTCCTTCTTCCGGAGATACGCAGCGCTCAAAAACCCCAGAAACACTCCGCTTAAAGATCTCACCTTTAACAATAGTATAGGCTTTTGCTCGTCGAATAATCTGCTGGCTCAGAACCTCGTCTTCGGGTAGTTTGCCATCTACCAGATAATCTAAGTAGGGTTGAGTCCAGCTAGGGATTACAGCCAGAACTGCTATTAGAGGTGAGTCGGATTTGGTCGGATATTCCTCATCTATTCCCTTTATTGAGGGAACCTTGAGGTGCTCTAAAAAAGCGCCATCTGGGACCTCTTTCCGTGCAGAGCTTATCCGAGATAGTGCATCTGCTTCCTCATTTTTTGCTCGATGGATGTGTTGAACCTCAAACCCTTCGAACGATTTAGATAGATCATCCATGACAGCTTTATACGCTGCCATGTGTTTATTTGCATTACAAATATCTGACACTTGTTGAGCAACAAGATCTGAATCTCTGTAACACATCAAACATCGGATGCCAATGTCTTTAGCAATCCAGATTCCATGTAGTAGTGCTTCATACTCAGCAATATTATTTGTCGCTGTGAAGTGGATCTGCAACACGTATAAAAGTTTATCTCCTTGGGGTGATTTGAGTACCACGCCAGCCCCCGAGCCCCCTCGAGCCTTAGACCCATCGAAATAGAGGGTCCAATATTCTGACTCAGGGAGGATCATGTTCTCCTTCATCTCTATCCAATCAGCGACAAAGTCACCAAGGATCTGGGATTTGATTGCTGTCCGAGGTTTATACTCAATATCAAAAGTTGAAAGCTCTATGCCCCATTTGGCGACGCGTCCTGTGGCGTCACTGTTGTTGATTATATCTCTCATGGGAGATGTGCTCACCATGGTAATTGGATGCTCCTGAAAATAGTGTCGTAACTTACGCGATGCTAGAAAAACACCGTAAGCCAACTTTTGATAATGCGGATACCGCTATTTTGACTCTGTCAGGACTTCACTGACAAAGTAAGTCGGATGCTGCACCAGGTTCTCCTGATTTTCCTCCGGTCTCTCCACCACCATGACAATACTAACGACCTTATTTGTCGCAGCAAGATAAAGCAACATCGGTTCCTGAGGTTCCGGCGCTGCAAGGATAGGAGCAGATGAGAGTACTTTCTTCAGGTCTTGTAGTGCAGCTTCAGCTTCATCAGTCCAAACAAAATCCTTGGTCTTTTTCAGGAGTTTGTATAATGGTGCGACTCTTTCACCAAGCCAGCTTACAAATCGACTGACCACAGCGATGCAACCAGTTAATCTTTGTACGTCCTTCAGGCGAGCTGGCCTGGAAATATTGAATATAGCCTTGATTTTGTCCCAGTTCACCTCTATGCCTCTCTGAGACACGATGAAACCTAACAATTTTCCGGCTGGTATTGCAAAGAAGCATTTGTTCGGGTTAAGCATGATGTTGTATTTTCGTAGATTGGCAAATGTTTCCTCCAAGTCGGAAATCAGTGTTTCCTTCTTTCTGGACATCACTGCGATATCATACACGTATGCATGTACATTGTGTCTGAGTTGGTCATGGAGGCAACGCTGCATCGTGCGCTGGTACGTAGCTCCTGCGTTCTTCAGCCCAAAGGGCATCGTAACAAAACAGAAGGTTCTGAAAGGGGTTATGAATGAAGTTTTGACTTTGTCAGATTCCTTCATCCGGATTTGGTGATAAACGGAATATGCGTCGAGAAAATAGAGGAGTTCCGAGCCTGCCGTAGAATCGATAACTTGATCAATTCTAGGCAGAGCGAACGATCTTTTGGACAAGCCTTGTTCAAGGCAGTATAATCAACACACATCCTTAAATCAGTGGTGTCCTTTTTAGGGACCATTACAGGATTGGTCGACCACTCAGTGTGGATGACCTCTTCTATGAATCCGGATAACTCGAGCCGTGCTAGTTCCTTAGCTATTGCCTTACGCTTTTCATCGTCAAATCATCGTAGGGACTGTTTGACGGGTTTAGCGTTCGAGTTTACATTTAGAGAGTGCTCGGCAAGTTCCCTAGGTACTCCGGTCATGTCAGATGGCTGCCATGCGAAGATATCTTGATTTGCTTGGAGGAACTTGATGAGCGTGCTTTCCTATGCGCTACCTAGGCCTACGCCTATCTAGGTCACCTTGGAGGGGTCATCATCCTTCAACGGCGTCTTCTTCGTCTCTTCTGATGCCTTGAACTCCGGATTTGGCTTTGTCACCTCCTTCTTTGTTGCGGGCATCTCGGACGGATCTATGCTCTTCTTGATCTCCTGGTACTCTCGGCGTGCAAAGATGGCTTAAAGAAAGGCGGCATTTCCATCCTCGCACTCTCGCGCTTTCTTCGGGTCTCCCCTGATGGTGATCACGCCGTTGGGACCTAGAATTTTCATCATATTGTAAATGTAACACGGACGAGCCATAAAAGCCCAGTAAGCCGGACGTCCGAATATAGCGTGGTATGCGCTCTTGAACGGGACCACTTCGAAGGAAAGTGCTTCCGTCCGATAATTCTTTGGAGTTCCAAAGGTAACATCCAAAGTAATCTCTCCCAGGGAATTAGCTTGTCTTCCTGGGACAACTCCGTGAAAGATCACAGAGCTATGGTTCAGCTGGGTTTCCGAGATCCTCATCCGTCGTAGCGTTTCGACATAGAGAATATTGATACTACTACCACCGTCCATGAGGGTCTTGGAGAAACCATAACCGTCAATAAGTGGATTGTCGATTAAGGCGTATTTTCCTCGCCTGTGCAACTTAGGCGGATGATCAACACGGTCAAATGTGATTGCTACTTCCGACCAGTTCAGGTATTGGGGGATAGCCGGAACTGTTGCATTGAGCTCGTGTAGAACTGCTTTCTTGACCTTTGCTGGTTGAGATCCGAGGAAAGTGACATAAGTGTCCTTCTTGGTGGGAAAAGTTTTCTTCCCTTCCGGCTTGGGATTTGAAGCAGCAGCTTCCTCCATGTCGGAATCTTCCTTGGTCTCTTTTTGTTTTTTGGGATTTTTCTTTCCCTTCTTCCGCTTAGCTTTGTAGCCCGTGGTGTCATCTCTTTTGATGTCGTCATTGAAACGACATTCGGCGTTGGTGTGGGACGAGCCCCTATTGGCGTCTAGGTGATGCACACATGGGTTATTGGCAATGCCAGCCCAAGAGTAGGTTTTGCCTGGTTGCTGGTCTCCTCTCCCTTGGACCCTTGAAGTCCCACGGCCATGCCCGCGGCCTCCGCCGCGTCCTCCAGACCCAAAAGTAGCAGTGACCACTGCTGTTTCCACGTTGGGTTTCTCTTCCGAGGTATTTTTGCGCTTCTGAGCTTGTTGCTTTGGTTGTTTTGCCGATTTAGGCACATCTAGGGCATTGAGTAATCCCTCTGCATCATCGTCGGCATCTACATACTTGCTCGCTGTTTCTATCATCTCTCCCAAATCAGTGACCTTGTCACACTTCAAGCGATGGCGCAGTAGACCAATTGGGAGACCTGCGATGAAAGCTTCAATCGCAGTTGGATCATTTACTCCTTCGTAGGAGTTCTTGGTGCCGATCCATCGTCCGAGGTAATCTCGGCAAGTTTCTCCGGCCTTCTGGGTGCAACGTTGTAGGTCTCCAACCGTACAGGGCCTCCGATACGTGCCTTCAAAATTCCGAAAGAACGCACTTTGCATGTCATACCAGTTGTGGATGGTGTTCTCCGGAAGTTCGTTAAGCCATGATCGTGCCGTCTTCCGCAACATAAGTGGGAGATATCGGGTTGCGACCAGGCTATTTCCGCCTTTGGCGATGCAAGCTTGAAAAATCTCGTAGCTGTGTGTCCGCCGAGCAATGCTATCGTAGGCTTGGATATGTCTTGAGATAGCAAATCCTTCCGGGAATCTTGTAGCTGATGCATGGTGCGAAGCATTTTGGGCCCATGTAGATATCATCGTTTTCATAGCGCCGTGCCTCTATGTTGGAATTGATCATGTGCCTTGCGTCGTTCGGGGATATTGATCGTCCCGAATGTCGGCTGTGGCTGCGGTGCCTTGGAGCCGGACTTCGACTTCTGCCACCACCTCCTCCGCCACGTCGTCCTCCATGTCCCTCTTGAGAGCCGTTGTGATGACTGCTTGGTGGAGAGAGTGGTGCAGCTGGATTATTTCCGGCTGATCGCCGGCCTCCGTCCTGAGCGTCATTATTCCGGTTCCAGGGAGGGTCTTCACTATGACGAGCCCCCTGCCGGCTTGTCCCGACATGGTTTCCGTCGTTCCTTCGTCCGTCATTCCCACTATGGTGAGGCTCAGCCGGACGGCTTGCATGCCTAGGAGGTGGCATTTTTTGATGATCCTCCTCCCGATGTCTCTCTTTATCTTCTCCCCTTTGATCGTTAGACTCTCGTCGGGGAGGATTCCTCGGATTTAGAGCAGTAGTGGCCTCTTTCTCGGCCACTAGGGCGACGTTGCTCCAGTCACGCGTAGTCCTGTGGTGCTGTCCTGAAGATCCGGTTCTCGAGTAATTGTCTTCTTGGCGCTCGGGGCGATGATACTGCTCCGGGATGCGCTAGGGTCTTACGTCCGCCCATGCTGGATCTGTGCGACATTGGTCGGAATCTGAGAACAGTTTTTGACTTCCGGACATGGCGACCTTTTGCTGCTCTAGTCCCTTGTTGAGTAGTTTGATGCCCAAGTGGATTTCCTCCGGTCCTGGTTTAGCCGATAGAATTTCTCGGGCTGCCATGGTATTCTGTACTGGGGTTGGATATACCCAATCTCCTTTACTATCTTTCCGAGGCTTCCCCATCTCATCTCCGAAAAAGACGCTGTGGGAACTGGTTGTCATTGGTGTGACGCTTCCTGGTCTTCTGGTACTGCCTGGAGTTGTACTTCCCCGCAGATGCTATGCGTTTCTTTTCCTCCTCTATGTTTTTGGCTTCATCGAGGAGTACTTGATGACGCGCTTCTAGGGCCTGCGCCCTCTCATCTAGTTCTTCAGCAGTAAGTTCTGTAGCTATAGGAATAGGTGTGGTTAATGCAGCATCGATGAGTTTACGTGCACCCTCAGTGATCGCGTGTCCATCCACCGATTCTTCTTTTGTCGGCTCTTCTGGGATAAGCGCTCCATCCAAGTCTTCTTCGTATTCCTCGGCAATCACTTCCTCTGTCAGAGGGTCTTTTGCTGGGGTCTGGTTCTTCTTGTTCCTCTTCTTTGCCTTCTTGGCAGCACCGGTAGCAAAGACGGCTTTGGGCCCGTTTCCCGGAGTCAAGCTCTTATCGGTACTTTCGGACATCTAGACCTCGGGATTATCTCTGACGTCCATGTCATCCTGCGCTTTGGGAGAGTGTTTCCCGGATCCTTCATCCATGGCTTCTCCTTCTTCTGCAGCTTTGGAGTTATACTCCTCTTCATATTCCGCGGAGAACTTTCGAAAATCCGCTGACGTCATCGATTCATCCGAGGATGCGGGTACGTTGGCGTTTGTTCCAATCGCCTCCAGCACAGAGTCGGTGTTTTCTCCAGCATCGGCAGAGCTGGATCCGGATCCCACATATCCAACGAAGTGCGACACGTGCTTCCTGAGGTACCTGCGGCTCTTGCGGTCAGCCATGTCGAAACTTTTGATGGTCTCGAGAATTGCATCTGTGCTTGCATCTTGCATTATCATACATCGCAGTGTGTACCTTAGGAAAGGTCTCTCTGTCCCGGCATCCTCAGAGCCGGAATCAGTGTCGTTGATGAGCTCCTCCTGGTTTTCGACTTCCACGGGTGGGTCGATCTTGGATCCGGCCTCTCCTAGGAGATCCACTCCAGATTCGATTTCGACCGCTAGGTCTTCCTCACGTTCGGATTTCTCCACTGTCTCCGCAGCTGGGGCGGGCTAGGTGGGATTGGGATTTTCTGAGATCCGGAACTCTGCCGCCTCCGCGGACAAAGGGGACCCAGATTCTTCTGCCTCTATCATCACCGCTGGGGTGGGTGGGCAGGTTCAGCGAAATCGATGTAAATATCGATCTCGCCAAAAGACATGATTGTGTAGGCAGTCACAGCCTCCCTATCCAGAATCCAGGTCTCTTCGAGAACGATGAGAGGGATGTTGCTGGCGTAGAGTATGCGACCGACAACAATAGTTTCGCCGATTCCGATTCTTGCAGATTCCGTTCAGAACGCAGATCCGAAGCTCACTTGCCCCACGGTGGGCGCGAACTGTCGTCGGATTGATGATAAGTACGCCATGAGGGGGTCCTCGAGGCGTGCGGAAGAGAAGGGTGTGAGACGTACGGTGTTCCGGGACAGTGAGCACACAAGTTTACCCAGGTTCGAATCCGCCGGCTTTGGACGGATCCTACTCCTGCTAGCAATCCAGTAATATGGCAGAGCCGGAATATGGGTTACAAGGGTTCGCCTGTGTGAGTTGAGATTGTAGACTATTGAGGTGTCTAGAGTGTTTCCCTAAAGGCTCTCCCTAGGACGGCTTATATAGATATCCGTCCTAAGGTTTACAGGAGAGATCTATCCGGCTACGACTAAGAGTCGGTTACAGAGTACATCTTGAACTACAAGTAATCTTATGGGCCTAAGTCGGTAAGTCTTCTGGGCCTTCCCGTAGCCGGATTGGACTCCGTCTTCCCTCCCTGACTGGGTCGCCCGTGAAGCAAAGCTCTAACCCGAAGTTGGCCACCCTGGTCAGTGAGGAACTGTGAGGATACCCGGAAAGTATATCCCCAACACAGGGACTGTTCAGCTAAACCCGGCAGGAGTTATGTCGATAGAGGCAATGGAAATCGATGACGAAATTTTTCCTATCCGAGCCATACCCGCTTGGGCCAAGCCAATATTTGACTTCCTGAATGAGGGAACCTTGCCAGATGATGAGGTACTCTCAAGGCAAATCCAGAGAAGAGCAAAGGCCTATACCATTATCAATGCTGAACTATACAAAAGAAGTGTAATCGCTATGTTGCAACGATGCGTTGATCCGGAGAAGGGCTGGATATACTCCGGGATATCCACCAAGGAGAATGTGGCCACCATACATCTTCAAGAGCATTAGTGGCAAAAGCTTTCCGGCATGGATTTTATTGGCCAAGTGCTTTGGAACAAGTAGAGGATCCAGTGAAGAAATGTAATGGCTGTTAGAGGTATGCCAGCAAAAGCCATGTACCTATGTCAGAACTGAAGACCATCCCCATTACTTGGCCATTTTCTATATGGTTCCTAGACATGGTAGGACCATTTAAGCCGGCTAAGGGAGGAATGACCCATATCTTGGTTATGGTGGACAAATTTACTAAATGGATCGAAGTGAAGCCAATCAGGAAATGCGATGGGGCAACAGCAATAAAGTTCCTCAAGAATATAATCTTGAGATATGGCTACCTACACAGTATCATAATTGATAATGGCACAAATTTTACTGAAGGAGCATTTACGAGGTTCTATCGAGAGAAGAAAATCCGACTAGATGTAGCCTCTATCGCCCACTCTGCATCGAACGGGCAAGTGGAAAGATCCAATGGACTGGTGTTGTCCGGGATAAAACCCCTGATCATAGAGCCGCTGCAAAGATCAGCGGGGTGCTGGATAGAAGAACTACCAGCGGTACTATGGAGTTTAAGAACAACTTTGAATCGATCAACAGGCTATATGCCATTTTTTCTAGTATATGGGGCAGAAGACCGACATAGAGCATGATTCGCCAAGGGTCACCCAATACACAGAAGCCGAAGCGCACGAAGCCCGGCAAAATGATGTTGATCTGCTGGAAGAAGAAAGAGAACTGGCCTTGTCCAGATCCGCCATATATCAGCAAAATCTCCAACGCTACCATAGCCAGAAAGTAAACCCCCCGAGTCTTCCGGGAAGGTGATTTGGTACTCCGGTTGGTGCAACGCATTCCTGGCATGCATAACTTATCCCCTCCATGGGAAGGACCTTTCATTGTAAGCAAAGCTTTGCACAATGATTCCTACTATCTTATTGATGCACAACCACAGGAAAAGAACAGGGCAGATAGGTCCGAAGAGGAATCTAAGCGACCATGGAATGTAGCACTACTTTGTCCTTTTTACACCTGACAAAGAGGTGAATGTATCCGAGCTACTCATATGTCAGTATGTATGTCGGCAATGAGGTTATTAATAAAACTTCGGCACCCCAAGAAGAAACTCGGGGACTGCCATAATAATTGTTCTTCTTGCTTTCATGTTTTTATATGTCGGTTGGGTTAAGTTGCTTACATCTTAGCCGGATTAGTAATGTGTGAGCAACAAAAACCCAACTCTTCGACTTTGCTATTGTCCAACAAGAATTGGCTTCATGGCAAGCAAGAGAATAAGTTTGGAATTGCAAAGCACATGAAAAACGACTAAGGGAAAGAACCTAAGCGAGCCGACATTTGTTATTCTGACTAACCCCTTATTTATTTTATTCATCTACCGCCAGATTATTTTGAGCTAACCTCAAGTTTCGAGTATTGTTAAGTCAATTTTTTGAACCTCGGACTCATAAGTCGAAAAACCGAATCAAGGTAGACGCGAGCCGAGTCAAAAATTGGGGGAACAAGAAAAGGAAACTCGGGGACTTCGCCCACGATAATCCGACATTAAAAACTTAGTGGCAAACAACACAAATTGTAGCAAAGGCGAACCAAAGTACTTAAGTACATCTTCACCCGGCATTCCGGGGATCTGACAAATATTGTTGAGTGCTTTTTATGCTCAAGGAGCAGGAGTAGACGCCGAATAATCGGCCGATGGAGGAGGTACTTTGGTGTTAGTAGGAGGGGCGTTGGACTCGGCTTCATCTTCAGGTTTGGCCTCTTCATCTTCTGGATCTTCGGCATCATCACCAAGTTCAGAGGCCTCATCCTCGCCTTCCTCGTCCTCCCCGCCCTCAGCAGCATCAACGTCATCAAAGACATCTAGATAGCACGGACCGTCATTCCAGGCGTGGCAGAAGGAATACTGAATGAGCTTGTTGGCACAGGCCTGGTGTTGAGCGATGCATTCCGGGTTATTGGACCACCTTGATCCGGTGCGCATACACTCAAGCAGCTCCAAGTCTATATCCTCATAGCACGAGAGAACGAACTGTAGCGCTGTGTCAGCTCTATCCCGTGCAGCGGATTCCCGCCACAGATGCAACTGAGTTTCACACTCCATCAACTTTGCTATAAAAGCAATGCTTCCTTTGGGAGTGGGCTCAGTGGGCCAGACAGAGTTAAACATGTGCATCATTGCCGACATAATATATGCGCCAATGTTCTTCACTAACTCCATGCGAGCAACAAGCCTCACAAACAGATCTTCTGTCTCATAAGGAATGGACCCGGCAGCAGGACCTGTGGGAATACCATGTTGCTCGCCAGACCGGGTTACAGCGGTAGAAGCAAGAGTATCACTTTCTAGGAACTTGCCTGAGAACAAAACCACGGAAAATAGTGAGCAAAAAGCACTAAATCCGGAGAAATGAAAAATGAAAGAGGAAGAGAACTCACGGGAGATCTGGAAGAGGAGACGTTGGAGCTCGGCATGGACATTGACGTTGCTGGCTTGGAGTTTTTCATATTCTGAGGTCACCGACGTAAGTTTTACGTCAGCTTCCTACAGCAGGTCCTTGTCCTTAGAAATGTGAGTCGTCAAGCGCTCCTTTTCTTCGGAAAACTCTTGATCCGCCTTAGCCAGCTCGGATTTATGGAGATCCTTGAGCCTTTGGATTTCGGTGTTCAGCCGAGTAATCTCTGAGTCTTGGAGGCACAACTGAGCTATCTCGTCGTCCTTCTTCTTCAACTCAACTTGATGCTTTCCTACTTGTTAGAGAAAATGTGTCATCATATTAGGAATGGATACGCTGTCTTCAAGGGAAACTGCAATAATGGGTTAACCCGGCGAGGCCGAAGTACAAATATCTACCGAGTCAAGGGAACAAGACAAGTTAACTTGGATCTCAGCCAGATTCTTCCGCATGATAATATTTTCATCCTCAACCTCGGCTGCATAGGTTTACCACTTAATAATCATTAAGGATAACAAGTGACGAAAAGGAAAAGGTCTTAAGCAAAGAAAGTTACCCTTCCTCGGGTGATCCTCTAATAGCTTGCCATATCGGGCGTGAATGTCTTTATAGGAGTCTAGCAGGCGCTGGAATTCAGCAGTTCGGCAGTTCGTGGTGAGCTAGGAAATAAGATAATGTTAGTTCACAGGCAGAGACAAAATAATTCGAAGTATTCAAGATCCAGGCAAAGTGGAACTTAACCCTGCTCTAGGTGTGTGGATATTCGAAGTATTCAAGATCCAGGCCAAGTGGAACTTAACCCGACTCTAGGAGTGTGGATATTCGAAGTATTCAAAATCTAGGCCAAGTTGAACTTAACCCCGCTCTAGGTGTGTGGATATTCAAAGTATTCAAGATCCGAGCCAAGTGGAACTTAACCCGACTCTAGGTGTGTGGATATTCGAAGTATTCGAGATCCGGTCCAAGTGGAACTTAACCCGGCTCTAAGTCTACAGCTATTTGAAAGAGCTAAGGACTTGCACGAAATTATCTAGGAGCATCCGACCAAGTAATAAATTACTCCCTCAGAGGCTCGGGGACTAGTGGGTATATCTATAAGCATTAAGGTATTTAGAGCAGCATAGCAGAAGAAAAGGATTACCTCCATCATGTGGCCAGCCAAAGAGATAGCCTTGGTCACGGAGTTCATCTGAGCGCTGAATTCAGCTGGCCCGAACTTCTCTGGCAAATCATCCCTTTGATCAATAAACTCAGCATTGTTCTAGTTGTTTACATATTCAATAAGCAATGGGCTGTAGCTTTCGCTGCTGG
Organism: Avena insularis; assembly: GCA_023614405.1. Taxonomy (NCBI): domain Eukaryota; kingdom Viridiplantae; phylum Streptophyta; class Magnoliopsida; order Poales; family Poaceae; genus Avena; species Avena insularis. The sequence goes on from CM042684.1 coordinate 384,068,381, forward strand.
GAGTATGGTGTGTCACCAAGCCTTTAGCGTGGGCCTCTTGCCTTGCAGATAGAGCAGCAGTGGGACTAGTATGCAGGACCAGTTGTTTGCTGCCCTCTGATCCAGTAGCAGGAGACCCGGAAGCGGAGCCTTTGGCTGGCTCGATAGCTTTCTTGAGCTTGCTGGATGGCGCAGGACGCTAGAGAGGAGCCGAGGCTGCAGATCCGAACTACGCCTGGGAAGCTGGCTGAAAGATGTCCGCAATGGACACAATAGATCCGGGAGTAGTGGATTGAGCTTTTCTCTTTGGAGGCTTGGTGGAGGTTGTCGCTGCTGTTGCTAGCTTTAGGGCCGAGGCTGGTGCTGGTGTTGATGTTGTTGATGTCACTAATGATGCTGGTGTCACTTGTGTTGTTGGTGGTGCTGCTGGTGTGGCAGGTACTAGTATTGCTGGTTCAGAAGAAACTGGGGTTGAAGAAGAAATTGGTTGGGGCGGTGCCGATGAAATTGGCACCTCAAAGGTGGACTCTGGCGGTCTTGCAGAGGAGCTGGGAAGATCGAGCATGGCCACATCCTAGGCCGCTTGGCCACCCCCCACGTCAACATTGCCCTCCTCACGATGAGGTGGGCTCTGATCAGGCGCAGCCATGGAGTCCTCATGGATAGGGCTCAGCGGATGAACGTCGTCATCACGGGGGGGGGGGGGGGAGAAGAGCCACTCCAGATCATAGAAGAGATGCTGGTGCAACTCTGGGAGGTAACCCGGGGAGCCTTGGGGAAATGAGAAAACAGCGAGTCAGAAAAGGAGATAGAAAGACAGATAAAAGGACAAAGGCAAAGGTAGAACTAGAAATACCCAAAAGCAAACGGAAAACGACTTACTCATCCGAGGTGGGGGGTGCCGAGGTTTGGGCACCCTCCGGACTGTGCTCTTGGCCGCTAGCTTGGCCGAGGCTTTCACCCCGGACTTCTTCTACCTCTTCTTGGGCGGTGGTGCCTCCGAAGTTGCGGCCGAGGTAGCCGCACGCTTCTGAGGAGGGGCAGGAGCTGGATCACCCGTGGCGAGAGGGGGGACCTCGAAGACCTAACTGTCTAGGTTAGCTGAAGATTCGGACATAGGTGGGAATGCGTAAGAGATGGGCACCGGATCAAGTACCTCAAGAACCTCAACATCCGAGTCATCATCATCAGGCCAATCCCTTAGAGAAGAGGCCTTACTAGAGGTGCGTTTGGTGATGTCCGGTGTGGGTAAGAAGCTCTCCGGGTCAGGCTTGTCCTCGTCCGGCTCAGCACGGTCTGCCACCCACTTGCTCCCCAGCACCTGGCCATTCTCAAGTGGTTGCTGGAGAAATCACTGAGAACGAGAGTATCAATGGTCGAGTTAGAGACAACCCGGCATACGAGAAAATCCGGAAAAATAGCAAGAGAGAAATTTACCTTTGGAGGCAGGTTGTCCCGGGTATAGGGTGCAAGCCCCCACTCCCAAGCCTCAGAGAACTCCTTCTACATGTTGAAGATGGTCTTGACCCGGTGGAACACCGCCGAGTTCTCAAGCTCGAAAGAGGAAGTCTGGTGGGGGTCAAGGGGGCTGCTCAGGTAGCAGATCTTGTGGGCGTGCTTCTGTAGGGGAGAGACCCAGCTACGGAAAAATGTGATCATGATATCCTCGCCTCGCAAACTCTTCTTGAGCAGCTCCTTGATCCGGCGATCGACCAAGTTTGCCAGAGTCGTGGGCCGCTTCAAGACATTGTCCCATGGAGAGGTGTCCGGGACGCTGAGCTTGAAGGGGAGGAGCCGGATCAGGTCCTCGTCCGTGGTATTATGGACGTAGAAGAAGGTCCAGGCCCAGCCTTTGCAAGACTCGAGCCCGGTGACCCGGGGGAATGTGGAGTTTTTGCAGGGAGATATGGAGGCTTCCCCGCACTGGGTCAGATTCTTCTCCGCCGGAGTAAGATGCTTATCCGGAACGACGTTCTTCTAAAGACCAAAGAACTTGATCCACATCTCCTTGGATGGCCAGAGGCCAATGAACCCCTCTATGCTAGGGGCAAAAGAAGAGAGAGAGGTGATGGCATTGGCCGGGAGATGGTACAATTGCAATTGATAAGTGGAAATAAAGTCATGGAAGAAATCGGAAACAGGAAGGCCGAAGCCGCGCTGGAAGTGGGAGAGAAAAACTACATACTCCCGGGGATTTGGAGAGGGAGTAACCTCGTTGGCGGCGAGGCGGCAGGCAACACCCACAGGGATGCGGCACGGTGCATATAGCCAATCTATATCGTCTTGGCAGACGAAGGCGCCAGCCCAGCCACCACGCTCAGGGACCTCCTCCCCTTCCTCTTCCTGGGGGACGACGGCGGCTTCCTCTTCAGTCATTGTGAGGTCAAGATCCTCGAGAATGAAATCAGAACAGAGGTAGCCGGCCACGGGGAATCTGGAAGCACAGGGCCCCGTGGTGAGGAACTTGAGTGGGGTGGTGCGGTTGCAAGGAACGACTGGGCGCGGTGGCAGTGGCGCTGCGTGGACGCAGAAGCGGTGGCGGCGGAAGCGTTGTAACAGAGAAGAAGAGAGGCAGAGGGGCGCGAAGTGTGGGGAACTTCCCCCAGGATGGCCCTACCCCCTACTTAATCGCGCGGTGAGAGCACGTAGTGGGATGCTTTGCGGCAGCCCAACCGCACGGTGTGACCGTGTACGCAACAGATCAGCCAATCAGGTGTGAGCCACAACAAGGGGCACAGGGAACAAAAGATCCTGTGACATGACACGATGATGCAGTTAACGAGGCGTTGCTGTGATAGGACGTGCAGAGCAGTTATTCCTGACATTACTACAGTAACCGGCACAGTAAATAGGCGTGGCCCTTAAAATGAGGCAAAGTGATGATTACCCTCCACGTAGTACGTGGGGAAGCGTATGAAGGAAGGAAAGATAACCCGGATACATGAGCAAAGACCCGACCAATGAGGAATAACTCGGAATGAGCCAATGGAGCATCAACATAGAGAGTCCGGATTACGAGATAACTCGGACGAAGAAGAGCAGATTCGGATGGTGAACCTGTTGTGGCCTTAACAACTGAAGTTGCTAAGACAACACAGTTTCAGGGACTAATGTTGGGGGATACCCCCGGGTAGGGTCACGCCGGGGTATAAAGGCCGAGTTAGCCGAGGTACGGCACGGTCAAAGCAAGTACATGCTGGGTCACCTCAAGGCAGGCCGACTTATGGAGTAACCCAGCCCGTGGGGCATCTTCCTAGCATTAACCCAGCCGACATAAAATATATGTTGGCCATATTTGTCTATCCATTATGCAGGTACCCTCGTAGCCGGGTTAGCCAAGCACTATCCAGGCTACCACTTGGCTTCCAAGAGAAGGAAGGAATCTCCCGCTGGTCAAAAGGTGGCCTTTGCTAGTCAGTGAGTGAGCTAAGCAAAGGGAAGGACCAAGCAAGGGGCAACCAAGATGACATGAATAGTGTCGGCTAACGTAGCCCGTGTATGGTGACGCTTAAAGGCATGGATTACGTAGTGGGTTACGTCCATAGTCCAGACGAACCATTAAAGAGAATAAAAAAGCATCTAGCTTTAACCAAGGGGTATATTCGGGGAATATGCTGCCACGCGTGCCCTAACTTTGTAACCCGGGCTCCTCTATATAAGGAGCACCAGGGCCTCCATAGAAGGGGATCGATCATTTTCTCTGTCTAAGATAGAACTCTAGAGCTATGCTGTGGGGAGTAAGAGACCTAGTATCCTTCTCACAAACAGCTCAAGAAGAACTTGTAACCACCATTGATAGAGGAAATACAACAACACCTGTGCATGGAATCACCACGATATCCCTTCCTGGATTCCCCTAGCGCTCATTGGCCCCATCTTTAGCCTATACATGGCATCTGCCGTGCCACCACCACGACAAACTCCATCTCTGAAAAAAATTATGAGGCCCTTGATTTATTCTTATATGGAACTACATGTATGATCCTTGAATTGTTCTAATCTTTGAATGATTTGTATGATGCATATGTATATGCATGGTTTTGATCATAAGTATTTTCAATATGTACCTGGAGATTAATCGTTTGGTTTTTTATTTATAATTACAATATTTAGGATTCTTTTTATACCTGAATATCTATATCCTAAATATTGTTTCGTAGGATTACATTTTAATTTCTTATTGGAGCCAATGATTCAAATTTTCCCCAAAAGAGAGCAGACACATTGGTGTCAGATTTTTTCAGGGATGAGTTAGCGAACCTAGGCGATGTACAAGAACAATATAGGTTGTGCAATTGTTACTTGGTTCGCTTATGCCATCCCTGAAGAAACTTATGAGGATGCAATCTTTATTCTACATAGACTCTGATACAATTAATTGTCACTTTGTTGAGATAAAATGATATATGAACTGATCAAACTATTGTTGAGATGTTTTTCTCTCTGGTATCAACTTAATATTATCTTACATATATGTGTTGTCAATTCTTGAGTTATAATACAATTCAATCATATGTATGAGTTCTAAGTTATGTTCTTAAAAATCAACAGGAGGATGATGATGATGTGGACGAAAGCTAGGAATCTAGGGACAACAAGAGCCGCTACGTGTTGAGTCGGTTATGGTGTGGGCAAATCCTATTCTACTGTAGGAGAGACTGTTTTGCCCATTCTATGGCAGAGCAATCAACGTGGACCTCGACAGCATGATCCAGCATGCGGTGGGTGTTTCTAGAGACGGAGGCAGAAGGCATAGGCCGATTACCTTGGTGCGGCACGCAGCCTTTGGTAAATTCCTCCGGGATTATATCAGGACTGGCATGTATCCCCTCGACTAGGCTGTCCCTGCCTCCTGCTGCTGCCCCTGCCCTGCTAGGCGTCTCCATGTCCCCGCCTCCTGCTGCTGCCCCTGCTTTTATTTTATTCTAGTTAATTATTACATGTGTGTTGCATGTAAGATAATATATCCGTGGTGTCTCTGGTGAACCTTCTCTCTCTATATATTAATATACTCCTTTATATGGAGTGCCTTAAAATTTCTTGTGTTCAATTATATTACTGATCATGCTCATGCATACTACCTAATATTTCTAGTTCTCGATTATATTATAATTATCAAGGAATACACCAACAAGTTAAATTGGTCAAAATTTCGTATTGAAGTAACTAAATGATCTCACATCGGTGGTCGATGTTGGCAGAAGCCGAGGCCGAAGGCATCAGCCGAAGACCTTGGCGCGGCATGCAACCTTCGGCAAATTCCTTACATGTTCAACAACAGGTTGCCGCCGCCCAACTCCGAATTTGCTTACAGGTTCAATATAGAAGAACTTGAGCTATTGAGGCCTCGGCAGGGGGTGGTAGAATTGGTGCAGGCGCGACCACAGCGACGGCGAGCTCGGATTCTAGAGGAGGAAAACAGGACCGAGCATGGTCGACATGGTGATAGATCTCAACAGGAACCAATTCTCGTCCCCGCGATGTGCCATGGGTGCGGCCATGGTGAGGGAGAGCTCCGACTCGGGATGGGGAGGAGAGCGGGGCTGAGCAGGTTCGTCCATGTCTCAGCTTCGCTCCATGGCCACTGATACGTCCAAAACGTATCTACTTTCCCGAACACTTTTGCTATTGTTTTTCCTCTAAACTTGTGTGATTTGGATACAGCTAACACGGACTGACGCTGTTTTTAGCAGAATTACCTTGGTGTCTAGTTTTTGTGTAGAAAATCAACTATTAGGAAAAATCCCGGAAAATTTGCCAAAAATCCTATTTCACAAGAAGACTCATGGAGCCAGAAGACGAGATGGAGTAGGGCCACGAGGGGCCCACACCACCTGGCCGTGCCTGAGGGTGATGTGGCCGCCTCGGCTGCCCCCTCAGCCTCCCTCTTTGACTTTAAGTTGCCTCTTGACCTAAAAACCAAGGGGTTCGACGTTTTTCCAGAAAGAGTTCCACTGCGCCACCGCCACCAGATTCCGTGATTCGGAACCAGAAACTCCATTCTGGCACCCTGCTGTGACGGGGAATTGGAGGAGATCATTGCCATCATCATCACCATCGCTTCTCCATCGACCATCCATGTTTCCCCCATCTATGAGTGAGTAATCCCCCGTTGTAGGCTTTGGGGATGGTAGGGATTGGATGAGATCATTCATGTAATGGTATCAGATTGTTAGGGCATGGTCCCTAGTATCTATTATTAGTGCTTTTTGACTTTGTTACAACTTGTTATGCTTAATGCTTGTCACTAGGGCCCGAGTGCCATGCTTTTAGATCTAATCATGTTATTGATTCATTATGATAGTATTGTTTATGGTCTTACCTACAAGTTATATGCACATATTGTTGTCCGGAACCAAAGGCCCTGAAGTGATAGCCGTCGGGATAACCGGAGGGAATGGCTTCGATGTGAGGATCACGTGTGTTCACGAAGTGTTAATGCTTTACTCCGGTGCTCTATTAAAAGGAGCACCTTAATTGCCAGTAGTTCCCTTGAGGCCCCGCTGCAAACGGGCTGGCAGGACAAAAGATGTTGTGGAAGTTCTCATTGCGAGCATGTATGACTATATATGGAACACATGCCTATGATTATCTAGTACTTGGATGCTTTATCTTATTTATCTGCAAATGCCCTATGTCTTGATTGCCATGTGAATTGTCTTGTCCATGCAACGCCCGTCCATCCATCCCTATGCCTACCGCGCTTTAATCCCATCACATCGCAATTGTTACTACTGTCTTTACTTTTACTACTGCTATTACTTTACTATTGCTACTACAAAACCGTTGCTACTGATAAACTGCTGTGAGCAAGATTGTTTCCAGGTGCAGCTGAATTGACAACTCAGTTGTTAAGGCTTATAAATATTCTTTGACTCCCCTTGTGTCGAATCAATAAATTGGGTTTCACTTCCCTATAAAATACTGCGATACACCCCCTATACTTGTGGGTCATCAAGACTATTTTCTGGCGCCGTTGCTGGGGAGCATAGCTTTATTTATCAAGTTCACTTGGAATCACTATTGTTCGCTGCCGTCCATCCATCCATCATGGGTAAATCTCGTGATGGAAAGGTTCCTATTTTACCATCCACTACAAGGAGAGGTACGGTTCTGAACACCTCTCTTGCTCTTGATTCACCATTTGTTATGAGTAAGCTCCTTACACCACCACATACACATGCTACACACACTACTACTACTGCTAAATTTGAAACTTCTGATACTTATGATGCTGCTTGTACCGTCCTTGATAAGAGTGGTTCTTTAGGTCCTTTCCTAGATGCTACGATTGCTAGAACTATAGGTGGAAATACTGAAACTCCTAATGAAGACACTACTACACCTGTTAGTTTACCTAAGTCTAGAGAGAGCTATGATATTGAAGACGGTTATATTGAGATGACCGATGAATTTATTAAAGAATGTCAAAACACCCATGATAGGAGTGCTATTAAGAGTCTCCTTGAGAGGCGTACTATAAAACCCAAATTGTCTCCTAATGCTAAGTTTGTTGCATCTCCCATAAACATTAAAGATAAGGATTATGATTTCTCTCTTGATCTATCTTACATAACTATTGTTGAGAAAGAACCTTTTTGTGGGACTAAGAATGAAAGTGCGGTAGCACATATGACTGAGCTTTCTACCATGAGTGGCTTATTTTCTGATGATATTAAGATGCGCACCTACTTTGTTGCTAAAATTTTCCCTCCTGGATATATTGATAGCCCTGATTGCTTGATTAGTACCTTCCTTCAGAAATATTTTCCTCCTAGTGCTAGACATGCTATTTTGCAGGAACTTTTTGCTTTTAAACAGGGAGAAAAAGAGATATTGCTTGAATAATGGGCAAGGTTTTGTGCTTTGATTCATGCATAGGATGGATGTCCATTACCTAAGAATGAGCTTCTTGATATATTATATAATGGACTAACTGAAGAATCTAGGACATACCTGGATAGTTGTGCTGATTGTGTTGTCAGGAATAGGACTCCCAAGGAAGCTGAGGAATTAATGGCTGATCCATCCATTTTGCATCACTATTCTATGTCTTATTTCACTATTATTCATTGATATATTTCGTATTGAGAGGTGATACTTATGTTATTTCATCTGTTTTTGCATGGTTGATGACTTTTGGAGCATGGACCGCTGTAGTCAGGATTCTGATGGAAAAGGTGCTGTTTGGAGGCAAAATTCATGAAGATCAGAAAATTCAGGAAAATATACGGAAAATCCTATTTTTCCAGAAGACTAAGGATGCCAGAAGACGGAGTGGAGATGGGCCACAGGGGGCCCACACCACCCCCTGGTGTGGGCAGCCCTAGGCCGCGCCAGCAGGTGGTGTGGCCACCCTGGCCCACTCTAGCCTCTCCCCTCTGGCGTATATCATCCTTCCGAAACCCTAAGACTCGGGGAGCGACCACAGAAATATTCCGCCGCCTCTGTGGGGCGGAAAACACCGAGAGAGAAAGATCTCTCCGGCAGACAGATTTCAGCCAGGGGAATTCCTTCCCGGAGAGGGGAGATCATCGCCATCAACACCACCATCAAGCTGGACTTCATCGGGATCATCATCATCATCACCACCATCATCACCATCAGCACCCTCATCACCATCTCCATATTGCTGTAACAATTGGGTTGAATCTTGCATAGTTCATGGGGGAAACTTTCCTGGTGTTGATTACTCTTTGTAGTTGATGCTATTGAGTGAACCATTGAATTATTGTTTATGTTCAGATTGTTATACATCATTATTCCATCTCTGATCATGATCCATATGATGTCTTGTGAGTAGTTCGTTTTGTTCTTGAGGACATGGGAGAAGTCATGTTGTTAGTAGTGGAGTTGTGTTGAGAAAGATTCAATAGTTTGATATTTAAGTTGTGGTGTACTTCTTCTAGTGGTGTCATGTGAACATCGACTGCATGACACTTCACCTATATGAGCCTAGGGGAATGCATTATCTATTTAGCTACTAATCGTAGGGGTTGCCGGAGTGACAGAAACCTAAACGCCCGTTAAGAAACCATTGCACAAGGGACGTAAGGGTCTTAGAGTTTAAAGTTGTGGTTAGGTTTCTACCTTAATTACTTTCTTGTACTTACGGATGTTTGCAAGGGGTATAATCACCCACATTAGCATAGGAAGGTCGGTACATTAGCATAGGTTCACCCACACAACACTTAGCAAGCTAAAGAAGATTAATCAACTATATGAAGCGAAAGCACTTGACAGTCTTCCCATGTGTCCTCGAGAACATTTGGTCATCTTAAGTAATACAACCGGCTTGTCCTTTGCTGCATAAAGGATTGGGCCACTTGCTGCATTTAGTCCTACTGTCTTTTATTTACTCGTACTTTGTTTACTTGCTTTATAAAAAACCCCCTAAAAATCCGTTTGCTAAGTATTTGCAGAGAATTCCTAATCCATACCACTAGCCAGCACCTTCTGCTCCTCGTTGGGTTCGACACTCTTACTTATCGAAAATACTGCGATACACCCCCTATACTTGTGGGTCATCAAGACTATTTTCTGGCACCGATGCCGGGGAGTGAAGCGCTATTGGAGAGTGGAACTGGTAAAGGAAACTTCTACTGTGAGTATTGTTTACTTCTGCTAGTTTCTTTATTTTCGTTATGGATAATTCGCTGAGTTTCTTATTTGGTAATGCTACTACCACTGCTAAGGTAGTAGATAAGCCACCACCTGCTGAGAATGATGTTTTCAAAATACCTACAAGAATTATTGATCGTGTTATGGATAACTACTATGTTGGGGATGGAACTGTCCATCCCGGTGATCATTTGCTCTTTATACACGAATTATGCAGGTTGTTCAAGTGTGCAGGTATTACTACAGATCAAGTTAAGAAGAAGTTATTCTCATTATCGCTGAAAGGAAGAGCTGAGGAATGGTATAAGCTGCTGAAGAATGGTCAAGCTCTGGAATGGGAGGAAATAGTGCCTCTCTTTTATTCAAAGTTTTATCCTCCTAGTGAGATTCATAAAGATCGGAATCAAATATACAACTTTTGGCCTCTTGATGGAGAGAGTACATCTCAAGCTTGGGGGAGATTGAAGTTAGTAATGCTCAAATGTCCCATTCATGAGCTCCCCAACAATATTATTATCAATAACTTTTATGCAAGGCTCCCTCCACATGACAAGGATTTATTGGATGCTTCTTGTGCTGGATCATTCACTCGCATCGAAGAAGAAGCTAAATGGGATCTTCTGGACCGTATTCAAGACAATGTTGAAGCTTGGGAGAATCACAAAGGTATAAAGTCAGGTATAAATTATGATTATGAATGCATTGAATCTTTTATGGGAACTGATGAATTTCAAAATATTAAAAATGCTTATGGTTTCGACTCTCAAGCTATTGCTTCTTATTTTAAGGCCTTTGCTTCCTACATTGAAGTGCCTAAAAAGAAGTGGAATAAGTATCATGAACCTTATAAAGATGTTGCTAAGAGTGTTCCTGCAAAAAATACTTAAGTTTATACTGCTAATCATGTCTTACCTAAACCTTATATTGAGAAAATGCCTTTCCCAGTTAAGATAAAGGAACATTCTATGATGGCTAGTATGGTTAATGAGAGTACAAATAAAGCTGTTGAACCTGATAAACGAATGGTTGATGAACCTATAATAGCAAATGTGAAAGACTTTGTTACTAAATATGAGAAAGGGGGACACCCTATCCTTTGTAAGGATACCTCTAATATTGTTTCACAAAGTAGTGTTATGAGAGATATTATTCCTGTGTTTTCTGTTAGAATAAGTGATCATTGCTATGATGGTCCTTGTGATAGCTATATTGTTAAGTTTATGCACGATACTGAAAGTTACTATGAAAGAGGAAAAAGTGTTCTTATGCATCTCAATAATATCAAGTTTCCTCGTTTTATGCTGAAAGTTTTTATGTTGCACTTCTTTTGCCTTCCTATGCAAGTAGCCTATGTTTTCAACAACTTGTTTGTTTACAAAATTCCCTTGCATAGGAAGTGGGTTAGACCTAAACGTGTGTATTTTTGCTTCTTAATGCTCTCTTTCACTTCAATTCATATTCCTATGTGAGCATCTTTGAAATTATCATGCCCATCTTAATGGCTATAAAGAAAGAGCTTTTTGGGAGACAACCCAATTTGTTTTTGCTTTTGGTTTGTTTTTGTTTCTTTGAGTCTTGGAAGTTATTACTTCAGTAATAACCTCTCCTTATCCGTTTTGTTTGGTTTTTGTGTCAAGATCAACCTCTAATGAGAGAGAAGTAATATTTGGGGAAGTTGCTGTCCCGAAACAGATTGTTGTGCTTCATCATAAAAAATCGTGAGAGATTTCTGTATGTCAGATTGAGCTGTAATTTTTTGTGCTTCTGCCCCAGGTTGTTATTTAACTTTCCTTAGTTTTGCACATTTTGATTTGAGCAACATAAGATTTTCGAAAAAATTGATCTTTACCTGCTGGTCTGTTTTGACAGATTTAGCCAATCTTGCATTTGCTTCTTTATTCGATTTCCTTTTTGAATTATTTTTGGGTTTTCAGAAGGAGTTGCTACAGTAGCTTATGTTTTGTTAGTTTTCAGTTGAAATTGAGCTCAAAAGGTTTTGTCACTTCACTTATACTAATGTTGCTAATGAGAATTGTGTGAAGTTTTGTGTGAAAGAAATTCCCAGGAAATGGAGATATTGGTGTAATAAGGAAGAGAATGGTTTTATGACTCAAGTAATAAGTGTATGAAGATGAAGATATTGATGTTATTCTAGTGGAGACTCCGGAATAATCCACTAAATACCAAATTCAGAGACCTGCAGAGTCCGTTTCCAAATAGGTAACAGTTCTGGTAAGAAAAGTTCCGCGAAAATACAATCCAACTATACTTTTGCAGTTTTCAGTCAATAAGGGAAGCTACGAAGCAAAAAAGAGACGGAAACGGAGCCAGGGTGGGTCACACCACCCTGTGGCGCGGGCCCTCCCCTAGTCGCGCCACTAGGTGGTGAGTCCACCCCGGACTCCGCCTCCGACTCGTTTTCTCCCAGTACCTTCCTTTTGTTATGGAACTTCGTAATATATAACCCCCCCGGATCCCCCGAGGTTCGTATATCGTGTTTTCGTCGTGTTTTTGTTTCGATCTGTTTCTGCCAGGACATACTCTTTGAAAGTTTAGAAGCACAATGGTGACCGCCAAGGATAAGGGAAAGGAGCCTATGGAGGAAGACCTCCAAGACCCCGGGAAGGAGAAGGAGATCAAGAGTGAAGGTGAAGAGGAGGCAAAGCACACCGACACTACCATTGCAAGTATTGGAGTGGTGGCAAACCCCACCAGGACTATTGGAGGGAACCCTCTTCATCATAGTTCAGATCCCTGGTCACTTCCTCCATGCACCAAGAATCCTTTCCATACCCTTATCCATGAGCATCAATACCAGAATATGCCCAAGGGGAAATTACCCTCCAATTGGGATTTGCCTCGTTCTAGCCATTCAGGAAAAGGAGACTTTAAGGAGGAAGAGTGGGGAAAGAATAGCAAGAGCTAGAATTCTCAACCCGACATGATCATGAGCCGCATTGAGCAAAACTCACAGCTGATTCGCAATCTCACCTTCGAGATTGAGGACTTGGGGAAACAGATCAGAGAGCTCATCGAGAGGATACCACCACCACCAAAGCAGTAATTCGTCATCAGGTTTGGCATCCCCTTGGCTTGTTCCAAGCTTGGGGGAGTGCCGCGGTATCACATCACTATCTTCTATATTTTTACCTAATTAGTAGAGTCATATCATGAATAGAGGAGTTATTATGTAGTATGGTTTGCATTATGTAAGTGTCCCCTCTCTCGTTAGATGTGTATCCCTTGGTGTGAGTTGTCGTTATGGAATATTAATGAGAAGTTCTATCATTCACTCTTTTGCATAGCTTATATTAGTTTTCAATTCGTGGTTGTATGATTGATCTTGTTGTTAGTATTGGTATCACTTTGGGATCATTGAGTTAATTTAGTTGGTTTTGGCAAACCTGGCTCGGTCAGTAGCACACTATTTTTGAGAGTTGAATGAAAAAGATAGAAGTACTCTAAAGAAATATAATTTCATCATCTTTATTTCTTGATTTGCTCATAAGTCTAGTATTATCTAGTTAAGATCTTTTGTGCTTCCAAGGAAGATTGCATGTTTGACTTTATCACTTTTATGTTTGGTTGTTTCCTTCAACTCTTATACTTGCTACCCAGCCTTGCTAGCCAAAAACCTGTACTGAGAGGGAATTCTTCTCGTGCATCCACCTCCTTAAAACCAAAACCTTTGCCATTTGTGTCCACCATACCTACCTATTAGCATTATTGCTATTCCAAGCAAATTCTTATTTTATCTACCTCCCAAATTAAACTTGTTATGTGAAAATTAGTGATTAAAGCTCTCACAAACTTGATGGCACACATTACTTTCTTGCACTTAATAAACTTGAACCATTGTGCTCACCTATGTTGCGTATATGCTTGCGCTTTGTAAGTTATGAATTAGCAGAACTATGTTGTCATGGGGAACGCTTTCAACATTGCACTGGTACTTTGTACCTAGTTGATATCATGTTATTTTGTCTATGGATGTTGTCGGTGTGAAATAAAAGGGGATCTTGTAATTCCATGGAGTTATGCATATGTGTTAGAGAAATGCCTGGGCCGCTGGTCTAATCCATGCTGACATGGTGGAAACCTGCAGCGTAACCATAACAAGTATCTATGAAGTATTCTTCTTATAAAAAAAGAGATAGAGATTGAGAAAAAAAAGAGAAAAAGAAAAAAGAGATTATGAAAAGAGGAAAGAGAGAAAAAAGGACCATATTCCCATGGTAAATAAGAAGATTGCTGAGATACTTGTTGTCTGCTTGCCTTGTCATTTTGATATGGGGATTCTTCCGTATCATCGGGCAAGGGGTACCCCGTTGGCGGTTCTCAATGATACACATATTCTTACGATGACAAGAACTTACCGGTGACTAAACTTGAGTTGCATGAGGAGCGGCCCTCGTATTCAAGGGACATGAGATTCTCAATTTACAACTTGTCAATGCATATCCTCATATTTGATCACTTTAACCTTAATCACCTAAAGATGCCTATGATAGGGGCAATGAGAGCTGAAAGCTAGTAAGTATCATAATTTTTGGGAGCTCTTTATGAGACTTGCAATCCCGGCTTCCCTCTGCGAAGGGCCTTTCTTTTGCTTTGTAGATGAGTCTGTAAACCTATTCCCTTCTATCTCAGCAAGTATTTTGAGTTGTTGTGTTTCATTCATTCATATGATGATTTATTCAATCATGTCTTATGTTCCTTGCTTTGCACATTGCTCTTATCTTGATGTTTACTACTTTGAAAGCTTCATACATTGCAAATGTATCTATAATTTTTGATGTTCCATGCTTGGTTTTATCCACTTTCTTGTGTTTTGTCCACACTTTGGAGTACTTTTCATATGATTTCTTGGACTAACCTATATAAGATGCCCTCAGGACAAAAACCCTAAGTGCCCGATCAAAAATCCACTAAAGAGTCTGTAGCCGCCGTCATCTCCATCCCTGGATCGGGAGGGATCTGAAGCTCTTCCCGGCACCCTGTCGGAGAGGGGAATTCACCCTGGAGGCCTTCTTCATCACCATGCAAGCCTTCGGTGTGATGCGTGAGTAGTTCATCCTTGGACTACGGATCCATGTAGTAGCTAGATGGCTGGTTCTCCTCCTTTGTGCTTTCATGTCTAGATCTTGTGAGCTCCGTTCATGATCAAGATCATCTATTTGTAATCATACATGTTGTGTTTGCAAGGATCCTATGGATATTGAGATGCTATTTCAGATTGATTATTGATTCTATCATATCTTTGTTATTTGTGATCTTGCATGCTTTCCGTTGTTAGTAGCTATCTTGGCCAAGTAGATGCTAGCAACTCCAAGAGTTAGTATTTATGCTCAATAGTGGGTTCATGCCTCCGTAACTGGGAAGTGACAGAAATCTCTAAGGTCCTAGATGTGTTGCTACTAGGGAGAAAACAATCCTTTGTTCATAGAACAATCGTATTGTTTACTTTACACGATTCATTATAGCAATAATCTGTTGCTTGCAACTTAATACTGGAGGGGGTTCGGATGATAACCTGAAGGTGGATTATTAGTCATAGATGCAGTTGGATGGCGGTCTATGTATAATGTTGTAATGCCTAATCAAGTCTCAAAGGAGTCAAGATGATTAGTATATGCATGTATTGCTTTCTCGATGTTTGTGAATTGCCCCGCTGTAATTTGTTCACCCAACATGTTATCTATCTAAGGAGAGCCACCTCTAGTGAACTATGGATCCGGGTCCTTTCTTTACATACAATCTACAAACTGTTTACTTCTTTGTGTTTACTTTCTGCAAACTTTTACTTCTTTCCATTCGATACGTTTAATCCTTTGTTTTCAGCAAAAAACGGTGAGATTGACAACCTCATCGCAAGTTGGGGACAAAGTTCTGTGGTTGTGTTGTGCAGGTCTCCACGTTGCTACTAGCACCGGTAGTGCGCCCTGCCAAAGCTCATCTAGTAACACCTTTGGGGTGTTTCCTTGCTCCTACTGGTTCGATTAAACCTTGGTTTCATAACTGAGGGAAACTTGCTGCTGTGCTCATCATACCTTCCTCTTGGGGTTCCCAACGAGCTCTACATCAACCACGCACCAACACTTTTCTGGCCGCCGTGCATTGAACCATCAAGCATTTTTCTGGCGCCGTTGCCGGGGAGTCAACGACATCTTCACAAGGGGAGTCCCTCATAACCAATCTCTTTACTTTGTTGTTTTTGTTTTGCTTAGTTTTCTTTTTGCTTTGTTTGTTTGTTTTGTTATTCAAAAACACAAAAAAATTAGTTTCACAAGTTTGCTTTCTTATTTGAAAACTCAAAAAAATGACTACTCTTGAAAACACTAAGTTGTGTGACTTCACTAGCACCAAGAACAATGATTTTATGAGCACACCTATTGCTCCACCTGTGCCTAAAGATACTTTCTTTGAGATAAAACCTGCTTTGCTCAATCTTGTTATGAGAGAACAATTTTCTGGTATTGGTAATGAAGATGTTGCTTCCCATCTAAATAACTTTGTTGAACTTTGTGAGATGCAAAAGCATAGGGATGTAGATGGTGATATCATTAAACTTAAATTGCTTCCTTTCTCTTTGAGAGGAAAAGCTAAAAATGGTTGAATTCCTTAACTAAGAATAGTATTGATTCTTGGACTAAATGCAAAGATGCTTTTATTGGAAAATACTACCCCCTGCTAAGATTATATCTATGAGAAGTGAAATAATGAAGTTTAAACAACTTGATAATGAGCATGTTGCTCAAGCTTGGGAAAGAATGAAATCTTTGGTAAAGAATTGTCCCACTCATGGACTGACTGCTTGGATGATTATCCAAACTTTTTATGCAGGATTGAACTATTCTTCAAGGAACCTATTGGATTCTGCTGCTGGAGGTACCTTTAAGACCATCACTTTGGGTGCTGCAACAAAACTTCTGGACAATATGATGATTAATTATTCTGAATGGCATACTGAGAGAGCTCCACAAGGTAAGAAGGTAAATTCTATTGAGGAAACCTCCTCCTTGAGTGATAAGATTGATATTATTATGTCTATGCTTGTTAATGGGAAAGCCCATATTGATCCAAATAATGTTCCTTTAGCTTCTTTGGTTGCTCAAGAAGAGAAAGTTGATGTAAACTTCATAAGAAATAATAATTTTGGCAACAATGCTTATGGTAATAACAATTATAGGCCCTACCCTCCTAATAATACTTATGGTTATAGTGGTAAACCTGGATTATCTAGTGAAGGAAGAATTTTAGAAGTTGAAAGAGCCACTAAAAACTTCATGCAAATGCAATATGAGCAAAATAAACTATTTACGAAAACTATGGAGGAACAATCTACCATCTTGAAGAACATTAGCCATCAACTTGAGAGTCTAAATAGGGAAATTCCTAGTTTACAATTGAAACTCTCTAATGCTGAAAGAAATATATCATCTTTGTCTGAAGCTCAATCTTCATTGATTAATAAAATGGCTGCTAAACCTGAAACTAATGATAATCCCTTTGCAGCTAATAATGATATACAAGTAAGAATTGATGAAAATGTTAAACTATTAGCTGAATTACATGCCAAGTGGGAAAGAGAAGATGAAATTGCTAGAAACATTAGTGTTTCTACTATTACCACTACTAGTGTTGAGGCTAATAATAGTTCTACTACTTTAGATGATAAATTTGATTTTGATCTTGATGGTTGTAACATCTCTGAAGTTATTAAGTTCCTACAAAAGCTTGCTAAAAGTCCTAATGCTAGTGCTATGAACATGGCCTTTACAAAACACATAACTGATGCTCTCATAAAGATTAAAGAAGAAAAGATGAAACATAAAGCTTCTATTCCTATAAAACAATAAGATGGTTGGGGACCCATCATTAATATGAAAGTGAATGACTTTGATTTCAAAGCTTTGTGTGATCTTGATAGTAGTGTTTCTATTATGCCTAGAAGGATTTATGATATGCTTGTTTGCCTCCACTTGAAGATTGTTATTTGAATGTCCCACTTGATGATAATGCTAAAAAGAAACTCATGGAGAGTCTTAATGATGTTCTTATTATGGTTAACAATGCTTATGTCCCTGTTGATTTCTATGTTTTGGATGTTGAATGCAATGCTTCTTGTCCTATTACTTTGGGAAGACCTTTTCTTAGAACTGTTGGTGCCATTATTGATATGAAATAAGGCACCATTAAATATCAACTCCCACTCAATAAAGGTATATAACACTTCCCTAAAAAGAGAGAAAAGATTTCTTTTGCTTCTCCTATGAAAACAAAATTTGGTCTTAATGCTTCTTCATTTGAGAACACTTGATTCTTTGTTTGCTTCTTATGCCTAACTTAAAGGCGTTAAAGAAAAGTACTTATTGGGAGATAACCCAAAAGTTTTAGATGAGTATTGTAAGTTATTACTTCAGTAATAACCGCTCCTTATCCTTTTTATTTGCTTTTTTTCCAAGAGTAACCTCTAATGAGAGAGAAGTAATCATTGGGAAAGTTGCTGTCCTGAAACAGATTTCTGTGCTTCATAGTAAAAATTCGTGTAAAATCTTTGAACGTTGTTTTGAGGCGTGATTTTTTTTTGCTTCTGCCCCAGGTTATTATGTAATTTTCGTTAGTTAAACACTTTTTGATTTGAGCAACAGAAGGTCTTTGAAAAAATTCGTCTTTACCTGCTGGTATGTTTTGACAGATTTTTGCCATTTTCTGCATTTGCTTCTTGTTGGTTCCTTTTTGAGTTCTTTTGGGGAATTGAGCTTTTTGAGGGAAGTTCTACAGTAGCTAGTGTTCTAATGGAAGTTTATTTGGTGTTAGAACTGAACCTTAAGAGTTATTTATCTTGAGTGCACTAATGTTGCTAATAAAGATTGTTTGAAGTTTTGTATGAAGAGAAATTTTCAGGTGTATGGAAGGAATGAGTAATCAGATGAAGGATGGACTAAAGCTCAAGCTTGGGGATGCCACGCGTGTCACCCCACGAAATCTCCAAGAAGTACAAGCGTCAAAGCTTGGGGATGCCCAAGGCATCCCCTTCTTCATCAATAAAAATCCCAGGTTTCTTCCAAACGCTTCATTTTTATTGTTTCATGCACAGTTGTGTTGTTCTTGGAGCGTCTTTTTCTCGTTTTAGTTTTGATTTTAGTTTGCTTTTGTTTGCTTAGTTTTCTGAATAAATTGGTTGGACCCCCTCTTTCATACTTTGGTTTGCAAATAGTTTTGTTTGGTTTAGAAAAGAGTAGGAAAGTTCATGCTTATGTGGTAAAAAGAGCTCGTTTTTGACTATGGCCTATGCTTTGTTATGCCATGCTTGATATTGTTTTGGCTTTATGCTTAGTATTATTTGCTGTAGCATGAATTTTTATAAACAATTGAGATTGCTTAATGTGCCTTGGATGAATCATGCGTTGTTTTAGCATATTAAAGCATAGTATAGTGGTATTCTCCTTTGATGCTTTATTTGGGTTGACTTGGCGCATGCTCACACCATGTTATGACTATCTCAAGTCACCATAAGCCTTTATGATCCTTTAGTTTTCAACTTGTAGTATCACTTTATGCTTTGATCAATGATGTTTTGTTGCTTTGCATGATTATGGCCATTATTGCTCTCTTAGTTTGTCGCTCCCAGTCTTTTGCTAGCCTCCACCACCAAGTATGAGTTCCACTCATGCATCCAACTCCCTAAACCAAGTTATTCCAAAGAGTCCACCATACCTACCTACTAGCTTATGCTATTCCAAGTATATTCATGCTTTTGTTTACCTTCCAAATTAAACTTGTTATGAGAAAAACTAGTGAATTAAGCTCTCATGAACTTGATGGCACACTTAACTTTTCTTGCCCTTAATAAGCTTGAACCATTGTGTCGTCTATGTTGTATATGCTTGCACTTATTTGTTGGGAATTAGCAGAACCATGCTTTCATGGGGAAAACTTTCAACATTGCACTTGGTACTTGTACCTAGTTGATATCATTCTCTTTTGTATATGGATGTCGTCGGTGTGAAATGAAAGGGGAGCTTGTAAGTCCATGGAGTTATGTATATGTGTTAGAGAAACGCCTGGGCCGCTGGTCTAATCCATGCTGACATGGTGGAAACCTGCAGCGTAACCATAATGAGTTGTCTATGAAGCATTCTTCCTATAAAAAAAGAGTCCTATATTGAGAAAAAAGAGATTATGAAAAGAGGAAAGAGAGAAAAAAGCACCATATTCCCATGGTAAATAAGAAGATTGCTGAGATGCTCGTTGTCTGCTTGCCTTGTCATTTTGATATGGGGATTCTTCTGTATCATCGGGCAAGGGATACCCTGTTGGCGGTTCTCTATGATACACATGTACTTACAATGACAAGAACTTACCGGTGACTAAACTTGAGTAGCCTGAGGAGCGGCCCTCGTATACAAGGGACATGAGATTTCTAACTTATACTTCGTCAAGCATGTACACCATAGTTTGTTCACTTTAACCTTAATCACTTCAAGATGCTTATGATAGGGGAAATGAGAGCTGAAAGCTATAAGTACCATAATTTTTGGAAGCTCTTTATGAGACTTGAATCCCTACTTCCTTTTATAAAGGCCCTTCTTCCACCATTATATTGAGTCTCCATCTTCTACCTTTATGCACCTACTTTGAGAGCATAGTGGCCATTCTTAGTTCTATGTGCATTGTCCCAAGACTAGTTGATTGATGCATAACTTGATATTGCTTGTTTTAAACTATTTGTATCTAGTCACTCTTATGAACTTTGAAGGTGTCCTATGCACTTATACTCGCTACTCTATGAGGGACAAGCTGAATACTATTATGCTATGTTTTCTTTATGTGAAACAAACAAACGTCTTGCAAAGCATTGTTATTCATGAATCTTTTGTTTGTGCCTTTTCATGTTGCATCATAGTTTCTTTGCTTATTGCTAGAACTTTGTCTTTCATGTTATGATTGAAGTACTATGATCCCAGCTTTGAATGTTTTGCAAATACTTTGATCAAGTCTTTTATGGTGCATGTCACCTCAAAAATTATTCTTTCTTTTTATCACTTACCTACTCGAGGACGAGCAGGAGTTAAGCTTGGGGATGTTGATACATTGCAAATGTATCTATAATTTTTGATGTTCCATGCTTGGTTTTATCCACTTTCTTGTGTTGTGTCCACACTTTGGAGTACTTTTCATATGATTTCTTGGACTAACCTATTAACAAGAGCCACAGTGCCAGCTGCCTGTTTTTCTGCTGTTTTTGGTTCCAGGAAAGTCAGAAAATGAATATTCTCGGAATTGGACAGGACAAAAGCCAAAGTGCCTATTTTTCCGAAAGTCATCAGATGTATCACGAGAGGCGGAGAGGGGCGAGGCCACACCACCTGGCCGCATGGCCAGGCCTGACCCGCGCCAGGGGGTGGTGTGGCCGCTCTCGGCACCCCCTCGGCTTCTCCTTCCGCCTATAAGATGCCCTCGGGACGAAAATCATAAGTGCCTGATCAAAAATCCACGAAAGAGTCTGTAGCCGCCGTCATCTCCATCCCTAGATCGGGAGGGATCTGAAGCTCTTCCCGGCGCCCTGCCAGAGAGGGGAATTCACCCAGGAGGCCTTCTTCATCACCATGCAAGCCTTCGGTGTGATGCGTGAGTAGTTCATCCTTGGACTACGGATCCATGTAGTAGCTAGATGGCTGGTTCTCCTCCTTTGTGCTTTCATGTCTAGATCTTATGAGCTCCGTTCATGATCAAGATCATCTATTTGTAATCATACATGTTGTGTTTGCGGGGATCCGATGGATATTGAGATGTTATTTCAGATTTATTATTGATTCTATCATGTCTTTGTTATTTGTGATCTTGCATGCTTTCCGTTGTTAGTAGCTATCTTGGGAAAGTAGATGCTAGCAACTCCAAGAGTTAGTATTTATGCTCGATAGTGGGTTCATGCCTCTAGTAATCTGGGGAAGTGACAGAAATCTCTAAGGTACTAGATGTGCTGTTGCTACTAGGGAGAAAACAACAATCCTTTGTTCATAGAACAACCGTATTGTTTACTTTACATGCAGTTCGTAAATCAATAATATCTTGCTTGCAACTTAATACTGGAGGGGGTTCGGATGATAACCTGAAGGTGGATTATTAGTCATAGATGCAGTTGGATGGCGGCCTATGTATAATGTTGTAATGTCTAATCAAGTCTCAAAGGAGTCAAGATGATTAGTATATGCATGTATTGCTTTCTCGATGTTTGTCAATTGCCCCGCTGTAATTTGTTCACCCAACATGTTATCTATCTAAGGAGAGCCACCTCTAGTGAACTATGGATCTCGGTCCTTTCTTTACATACAATCTACAAACTATTTACTTCTTTGTGTTTACTTTCTGCAAACTTTTACTTCTTTCCATTCGATACGTTTAATCCTTTGTTTTCAGCAAAACACGGTGAGATTGACAACCTCATCGCAAGTTGGGGACAAACTTCTGTGGTTGTGTTGTGCAGGTCTCCACGTTGGTACTAGCACCGGTAGTGCGCCCTGATACGTCCATTTTGCATCACTATTCTATGTCTTAATTCACTATTATTCATTGATATATTTCGTATTGAGAGGTGATACTTATGTTATTTCATCTATTTTTGCATGGTTGATGACTTTTGGAGCATGGACCGCTGCAGTCAGGATTCTGATGGAAAAGGTGCTGTTTGGAGGCAAAATTCGCGAAGATCAGAAAATCCGGGAAAAAATACGTTAAATCCTATTTTTCCAGAAGACTAAGGATGTCACAAGATGGAGTGGAGGTGGGCCACAGGGGGCCCACACCACCCCATGGCGTGGGCAGGCCTAGGCCGCGCCAGGGAGTAGTGTGGCCACCCTGGCCCACCCCAGCCCCTCTCCTCTGGCGTATATCATCCTCCCGAAACCTTAAGACTCTGGGAGCAACCACAGAAAGATTCCGCCACCTCTGCGGGGCGGAAAACACCGAGGGAGAAAGATCTCTCTGGCAGACAGATTTCTGCCGAGGGAATTCCTTCCCGGAGAGGGGAGATCGTCGCCATCAACACCACCATCAAGCTGGACTTCATCGGGATCATCATCATCACCACCATCATCATCACCATCAGCACCCTCATCACCATCTCCATATTGTTGTAACAATTGCGTTGAATCTTGCATAGTTCATAGGGGAAACTTTCCCGGTGTTGATTACTCTTTGTAGTTGATGCTATTGAGTGAACCATTGAATTATTGTTTATGTTCAGATTGTTATACATCATTATTCCATCTCTGATCATGATCCATATGATGTCTTGTGAGTAGTTCGTTTTGTTCTTGAGGACATGTGAGAAGTCTTGTTGTTAGTAGTGGAGTTGTGTTGAGAAAGATTCAATAGATTGTTATTTAAGTTGTGGTTTACTTCTTCTAGTGGTGGCATGTGAACGTCGACTACATGACACTTCACCTATATGGGCCTAGGGGAATGCATTGTGTATTTGTCTACTAATCGTAGGGGTTGCCGGAGTGACAGAAACCTGAACCCCCGTTAGGAAACCATTGCACAAGGGACGTAAGGGTCTTAGAGTTTAAAGTTGTGGTTAGGTTTCTACCTTAATTACTTTCTTGTACTTATGGATGTTTGCAAGGGGTATAATCACAAGTATGTATTTAGTCTTGGATGGGGCGGTACATTAGCATAGGTTCACCCACACAACACTTAGAAGCTAGAGAAGATTAATCGACTATATGAAGCGAAAGCACTTGACAGTCTTCCCATGTGTCCTCGAGAACGTTTGGTCATCTATAGAAATACAACCGGCTTGTCCTTTGCTGCATAAAGGATTGGGCAACTTGCTGCATTTATTCCTACTGTCTTTTATTTACTCGTACTTTGTTTACTTGCTATATCAAAAACCCCTAAAAATCCGTTTGCTAAGTATTTGCAGAGAATTCCTGATCCATACCACTAGCCAGCACCTTCTGCTCCTTGTTGGGTTCGACACTCTTACTTATCAAAAATACTGCGATACACCCCCTATACTTGTGGGTCATCACGCCTGCCAAAGCTCAGCTAGTAACACCTTTGGGGTGTTTCCTTGCTCCTACTGGTTCAATTAAACCTTGGTTTCATAACTGAGGGAAACTTGTTGCTGTGCTCATCATACCTTCCTCCTGGGGTTCCCAACGAGCTCTACATCAACCATGCACCAACACTTTTCTGGGCACGGTGCATTGAGCCATCAAAGCTATCATTGAAAAACCAGTTATTTGTGAACTCCAGCATATTATCAACTATTCTTCGACCAAGAGCTAAGTTTGCCATTACCAATTATGATTTACTTCATGTATCTTTATTGTGTTTCCTTTACTCATTACAAGTTGAGTTATATAATAGTGAGTTGTCTTCTATTATGATCTATGTATTTGATGAATGTGATGGTTCTTGTCCGTATTCTTTTATCGACTCTTCACTCCATAAACCTGAGGCCATGTTTATTGAGCTCAGTTTCGCTTGGGGACAAGCAAAATCTAAGCTTGGGGGAAGTTGATACGTCCATTTTGCATCACTATTCTATGTCTTAGTTCACTATTATTCATTGATATATTTCGTATTGAGAGGTGATACTTATGTTATTTCATCTGTTTTTGCATGGTTGATGACTTTTGGAGCATGGACCGCTGTAGTCAGGATTCTGATGGAAAAGGTGTTGTTTGGAGGCAAAATTCGCGAAGATCAGAAAATCTGGGAAAATATACGGAAAATCCTATTTTTCCAGAAGACTAAGGATGCCAGAAGATGGAGTGGAGATGGGCCACAGGGGGCCCACACCACCTCCGGCGGCAAATTAGTGTGGGCAGGTGGTGTGGCCACCCTGGCTCACTCTAGCCTCTCCCCTCTGGCGTATATCATCCTCCCGAAACCCTAAGACTCAGGGAGCAACCACAGAAAGATTCCACCGCCTCTGCGGGGTGGAAAACACCAAGAGAGAAAGATCTCTCCGGCAGACAGATTTCTGCCGAGGGAATTCCTTCCCGGAGAGGGGAGGTCGTCGCCATTAACACCACCATCAAGCTAGACTTCATCGGGATCATCATCATCACCACCACCATCATCACCATCAGCACCCTCATCACCATCTCCATATTGTTGTAACAATTGGGTTGAATCTTGCATAGTTCATAGGGGAAACTTTCCTGGTGTTGATTACTCTTTGTAGTTGATGATATTGAGTGAACCATTGAATTATTGTTTATGTTCACATTGTTATACATCATTATTCCATCTCTGATCATGATCCATATGATGTCTTGTGAGTAGTTCGTTTTGTTCTTGAGGACATGGGAGAAGTCATGTTGTTAGTAGTGGAGTTGTGTTGAGAAAGATTCAATAGTTTGATATTTAAGTTGTGGTGTACTTCTTCTAGTGGTGTCATGTGAACGTCGACTACATGACACTTCACCTGTATGGTCCTAGGGGAATGCATTGTGTATTTGGCTACTAATTGTAGGGGTTGCCGGAGTGATAGAAACCTGAACCCCCGTTAGGAAACCATTGCACAAGGGATGTAAGGGTCTTAGAGTTTAAAGCTATGGTTAGGTTTCTACCTTAATTACTTTCTTGTACTTACGGATGTTTGCAAGGGGTATAATCACAAGTATATATTAGTCCTAGGAAGGCCGGTACATAAGCATAGGTTCACCCACACAACACTTAGCAAGCTAAAGAAGATTAATCAACTATATGAAGCGAAAGCACTTGACAGTCTTCCCATGTGTCCTCGAGAACGTTTGGTCATCTTAAGTAATACAACCGGCTTGTCCTTTGCTGCATAAATGATTGGGCCACTTGCTGCATTTAGTCCTACTGTCTTTTATTTACTCGTACTTTGTTTACTTGCTTTATCAAAAACCCCTAAAAATCCATTTGCTTAGTATTTGCAGAGAATTCCTGATCCATACCACTAGCCAGCACCTTCTAATCCTCGTTGGGTTCGACACTCTTACTTATCAAAAATATTGCGATACACATCCTATACTTGTGGGTCATCAATGGCTAAAATAAGCAAGAATTATGAAGACTGGACTCCTCCTGAACCAGCTATACCTGAGACAACTATACCTGAACCAACTATTCCTGTGCCTATACCAACATCAAAGAAGAGGGGAGTTATTGAACTAAATGATGAAGTGATGAAGGAATCTAAGAAATGTCTTAAGGAGAAGGGAATTAAAGCTGCTGACGTCAAGAATTTATCTCCTATAGAAGAATTATGTAAGCCAATTCCCCACTCATCCACTATTGAGGTACACTCTCTCCAACATTTTGATGAAGGTGATATCCCTTACTCTAAACCTCCTCATCAATGCTAAGAAGAATTTGATGTTTTTATTGTTAAGCAAGATAATTTTAATAAAAGGGTGCAAAATCATTTGATGGAAAACACTAGAGCTATTATTGAGTTGAAGGATATTGTGGAAAGAACCTAAAATGATGTTAAAATGCTTGTTAAACATTTTCAAATGGTTCAAACTCAAATTGATCAGCTTATTAAGGTACAAAAAGACTTGCTAGTTAATGCTGCTAAAGAAAAACATGCTTATGAAATTAGAACTAGAAGTGGTGCTGCTACCTAGGATCCTCTATATCCTGAGGGGCATCCTAAAAGAATTGAGCAGGATTCTCAACAAGCTGAAAATAGTGGTATTACTCCTAAGAAAAGAAAGAAGAAACATAAAACCATTGTAGAACCTTCTGAACCTGCTAAAGATCCTAATATCATATCTGTCTCTGATGCTGAAATTGAAAGTGGCAATGAAGAAAATGATGCTCCTGATAAAGAAAAAGTTGAACAAGAACCTGAAAAGCACACTAAGAATACTAAATACACTAAAGAAGATTTTGTTGCTAAGAAACATGGTAGTGAGAGAGAGCCTTAGGTCCAAAAACCTATGCCTTTTGCTGATAAGAAACACAAGTCAAAGGAAGATGAACACTATAATAAGATTTGTGAGTGGATGAAACCTTTATTCTTGCAAATTCCTTTGACTGATGCTATTAAATTGCCTCCTTATTCAAAGTATATGAAGGATATTGTCTCGAATAAAAGGAAGATCCCTAATGAAGAAATTTCTACTTTGCTTGCTAATTATTCCTTTAATGGTAATGTTCCAAAGAAACTTGGAGACCCAGGGATTCCAACTATCCCGTGCTCCATTAAAAATAGTTATGTTAGAACTGCTTCGTGTGATTTCGGAGCAGGAGTTAGTGTTATGCCTTTTTCTCTCTATAAGAAACTTCAACTAGAAAAACTAACACCAACTGATATATCTTTGCAAATGGCTGACAAATCTACTACTATTCATGTTGGTATATGTGAGGATGTACCTGTTCAAGTGGCTCATAATTGCTCGATATTAACTGATTTTGTTGTGCTTGAAATTCCTGAAGATGATAATATGTCTATTATTCTTGGGAGACCATTTCTTAATACTGCATGAGCTGTTATTAATTGTAATCAAGGAAAGGTGACTTTTAATGTTAATGACAAAGAACATACTGTCTATTTCCCCAAGAAGATTGATAGGACTTATGGTTTAAATTCAATTGAACATGTTGAGGGCATTCAAGTTAGAAAAATATATTGTCCTTACCAAGAGAAAAATATGAAATTATTATGATTGGGACCATTGCTATCAAGGTTGAGGTAACATAATCATTAGTGGAACACAAAGTTGTGTTTCATATAAAATTGTTTTGGTAACAAGACCTGATCAACCTTGTTAACAAAAGGATTTCAATGAACAAAACAATGTTTTCACCATGATTATCTTTGTTTACTTTTATTTTATCTTTTCTAGTTTTTGCTTTTGTTTAGTTTACTTTTCTATTGTTAGTTGCTTGCATGTTAGAGTGTCTTAGAACTTTTGAAGTTTTTGTTTTGTTTTGTCATTGCATCTTTCCAGAAACTTTTTCTGTCAGAAAATCACTCATCTATACCTGAAAATTGCTCAAAAATAAAGTGTCTCGAAAAATTCCAGAAAATTCATATTAAATTTTTACGTGAAAAAAGGGGCAGAGAAGTGCCTGGAGAGTACCAGGGGGCCCACCAGGTAGGCACACCACCTGGTGGCGTGGCCAGCCCAGGGGCGCGCCTGGCCATGGTGTTGGCCACCCCTAGCCCTCCACTCACTCTCTCACTTCCGACTTATTTCTCTTTCCCGAGAAAACATCTGTTCTTTGCTCGAAATCGCGTTCTTGCTGTTCTTGCCCACGATTTTTCGATCTCCTTGCTCAGCCCATCTTTGCTGCTGAAATTTGGAGCATTTGTTCTCCGGTATGTGACTCCTCTGCTTGTCCAAGTAGATTTGTGTTTAGTGGTTTATATCTTGAGTATTTTGATGTTGTAGGTGATAGGTTATGAGAGCTTGTAAGCTTGTCCAATGCTTAGAGATATTGTTTTGATGCATGTTTAGGCCTCTTACAAGTCCCCATGAGTAGTGCCCTTCTTTATATATTCACTTTGCAATCACTTGTGTAATGGATGCTTAAATTTCAGAATAGAAGATGAATGAACATCAACTCAACCAACATGAACTGGGGGTGCCTGAGGTTATGAAGGTTCACCGAGAGGAGGAAGTTTTTCCTTCCATCTATCCATGCTTCGAATTCATGAGGGCTGCAGGAATTTCCCAGGACTTCTATACATTAGTTGCTAATGCAGGATTGGAGCACTTTGTGGAAGATGAACCTTGTCAATTTGTGAAACTAACTATGTCTGTAGTGCAGGACTTTCGATTTAGTTGCTCTTTTCCTAACCCCATGGTTCACTACAAAATTTACAATAATAGTTGTCGACCTTCCTCTTGATGACTTTTGTGCAGCTATTAAGGTACCGCAGTGGGGATCGTGTGGAAGGATTAAAGAGCGACCTGCACCACCTATGGACTTGTATGCAGAGATTTGCCAAGGGAGCAGCTTCTCGAAGGAGAGTAGGAAAATCCGTAACATTCATCTCCCGTCTATTCGCTACTTTGCTTACTTTATTGCCAAGTGTGTTCTCGCTAGGAAAACTGCTAATAAGTTATCCTCATATGATCTAGCATTCATCTCAGCTGCTTTAAAACGAGATAGGACTTATAACTTGGGTGCCTTGATAGCTTTCTGTCATGCTGCTAACCGCAAGAAAGGTGGAATTTGTGGAGGCCTCATCGCCTCTCATTTATTAGCTTTGCATGGTGTAGTGCATCATCATCTAGACCTATAGTTTCCCATAGAAAGGCTTGACCTTAATTCCATGATACAACATAAATTTGTTTCTTCTTGGGCTAATTTGAGTGATTTGTCTTATGAAATAACCTTTCTCAAGGCTGGTTGGAGAAGGAGTAAGTCCGAGCGATTTGTTCTTTTGCCTGCACCTGTTTTGTTTAACCTTGATACCAGGGTAGGATGGTCACTCACTGAGGAGGAGCTTGATACGTACCTAGGAGAGCTCTCCCAACAGGAGCAGGATACTAGAAGAGAGGTTACAGATGATTCGGTCTAGCCCTCGAATGAGGGGGAGTCTTCATATCAGTAGCCTACCTATGATTGGGGAGCTTCTTCTTCTTCCCAAGGGCCTAACCACGATCATTCTTACAATGACCCGCCTGCTTGGAACCCTTACTCGCGTTGGGGTTGATACCCACTTAGGCCAAAAGCCTAAGCTTGGGGGGAGGTACACCGACATCACACTCATCTCCATATCATGCTTCGTCGGTACTTTATATATTCATGCTTCGTTCTCTTTTTAGTTTTCATTCTTTCTTTACTTTTGCTTTCTAAAACACAAAAAGACCAAAAATATTTCTGTTGTTTCTCTTTGTTTGCTTCTTCTAATTTTTGCCTTGGTTTGCTTTTTCCTTTTGGCTTTGTCTTAATTATTCGAAAAACCCAAAAAGATTTTGCTTTGCTTGTTTTTCCTTTTTTGCCTTTGAAAATTAAAAACACCAAAAATATTTGTTGTTCTTCTTTGGTTTTGTGAAGTTTGTTGCAGGGTTCAGCAGTCCTTAGTGGAATTTGGTTTCATTGTATTATTCAAGCCACACAAGTGAAGGGAAATAATGAGGATTAATGACAACTTGAGTTGTGGTAAGAGGCTGGTAGCGAACTCTATTTGTTTTCATTTTTGTACGTATACTCATCATTGTGGGCATGCTTAGTCTGTTCATGTAGGGTGTATGTTATTTATGGATGCTTAGTAGTTCTTTCTTTCTTATGATTAACTCCAGCTTGCTAATAGTTTGTAGCATGTCATATGAATGTTTGCTTGCATTGCTCTATTCATAAATTGGCATGACATTGTGGTATCCTCTCTGATTGCTTCACTTGAATCGACTTGGCACATGCTAATGCATGCATATGACTGAAACAAAAATCAGTTAAGCTTCGATGAATTATTTTGCCTCAGGGGTCTTGAATCACTTTCATGCCATGATTAGTCCTGTTTTGTTGCAAGCATGATTATGATGCTTATTGCTCTCGTTTGTCGCTCCCTTACTATTGCTAGCCTCCACTTGCACTGAGTATGATCTCTACTCGTGTTTCCAATTCCCCAAAACCAATATTGCCAAAAGTGTCCACCATACCTACCTATTAGCATCATTTGTTGTTTCGTGCATATTCAATATGCCTTGTTTTCTTCCGAATAAAATGTTTGCTTGTTATGAGAAAGTTAGTTAGTAAAGCTCTCACTAACTTGATGACACACTTTATTTCTTGCACTTAATAAACTTGAACCATTGTGACTGTCCATGAAAGTTATATGCTTGCAAATTATAGGCTGGGGATTAGCAGAATCGTGTTATCATGGGGAACGCTTTCAACACCTGTAAATATATACCCAGTTGATATCATGCTCTTTTGTTTGCAGATGTCATCGGTGTGAAATAAAAGGGGAGCTTGTAAGTCCATGGAGTTATGTATGTGTGTTAGAGAAACGCCTGGGCCGCCGGTCTAATCCATCCCTAATCATGGTGGAAACCTTCAGCGCAACCATAATGAGTATCTGACATGGGTATACCGATACTTTGGTCTAATCCATGCCTAATCATGGTGGAAACCTGCAACGTAACCATAATGAGTATCTGACATGAGTATCTGACATGGGTCTAATCCATGCCTAATCATGGTGGAAACCTGCAGCATTGTTTCACCTTAAGGTGGTTAACTGATACCGATACTTCGGTTATATCAGGCACGTACATCGACAATCCCTATGACACAAATAAAGTAGTCGAAATATACTCATTCATGCACTCGAAAGGCTTCAAAATTCCCCAGTCGAATCTGCGATTCCCATCGACACTGGGGCTATCGACATGGGTATACCCTACAAATTACTCGAGCTTGGTATATACGGCCTAAGTACAGACCCGCAGTGTCGCCAAGGCCCAAATGAAGGACTCGAGTAACCTATGGACTCTCGATTGCTTGAAGAACAAGAAGAAGCTAAAGATAGAAAGTTTGAAGGGGAAAACCCTAATTTGTAACCGACTCGACCTGCTACCCGAGACCTAGCCTATCTATATAAGGGCTAGGAGGAGGCGGCGAGGAGGACACACACGCAACCCTTCCACAACCCTCGCCAGATTGCATCTGTGCACCATTGTAACCTTCGGTTCCTTTGATAATTCCACGAGCATACAAGCAGGAGTAGGGACCTCTACGAGGCCTGAACCTGGGTAAATCTTTGTCCCCTGTGTGCTTGTTTGCTAGCCGATAGATGTCTCCAGCGCTCCCTCCTTCTCCAAAACCCAAGTCCATAACAATGGGCATTTATGAGTTAAACCCTCGTCAATTGGCGCCGTCTGTGGGAATTGGGAGTGTTGATGTTGCGGCATCTTCGGCCCCATCAACCGCGATCTACAACTCCGCAACAGCGGAGATTCACCAGCTCTTCGGCGCGTTCGACTTCACCGTCCACATGCCAGCCACTCGCCCGGCCTTTGAGTCCGTAGGCGACGGAATCAGCCTGGCAATAGGGAGTTTCCGCTTCCAAGTCGGTCAGATGGGCACGCTTCGCATGCCTGATCAGCCGACGACACCATCGGTTGCCCCAGCATCATGGTTTCCTCCATCAATCGGCAGCCTCAACGAGCTCAACGCCCCGACAACAGTCGAGAACACGGTCAGCGACAGCAGTCGTGACTCCGATCTAAGGGATCTGGCCACTGAAGATGGAACCTACGGTTCCGGATCTGAGAGTTGTGGAAGCAGCAGCTTCCCCAATCACTTCATGTGCGCCGTCATCAACGCAGGCGAAACCTCTGCCAACCGCGACAACGGCGACAATCGCGGCAATGGAACCGACCCGCCTAACGGCTGCAACGGTGGCAATGGCGGAAATGGCAGTAACAGTGGCAATCGAACCCCCGTTGACAACGGAGGAGCAGTCGAACCTCCAACCATAGTAAATGAGCAAACCGGTGAACGTGTCGTGATCAAGCTCAACGAGCAAGAATGGGCTCCCTGCCGCGAGGCCCTGTGAGGCACCCCTATACCATTCGGATCCCCGCAAGAGCTGCTGATGGGCTATCACTAGCTCCTGAAGGAAGAATTCAAGCGCCAAGTACAAACAATTGCGCAACTCGAGGCGCGCAAAAAGGCGGGAGACGAGTCGAGCCTTCGTCGTGCTGGGCTCTCCTCCTACGGAGGATCCTCCTCAAAGGGCAACGAGAACCTTGCCAAGAAGAGGCAATCTCGGATGGCCCATCTCACTGAGCAGGAACGCATAGAGGCCACAAAGGTCCTCGACTTCGGCTCTATGACAGTCGACACTAGGGGCAATGTGGTCCCCAAGACGCTGCAGGCTGCGGTGACAGCGGCCACCATGTACCTCCTGAACAACCAGCCACCAGCTGGGGACCCCCGAGCCGCCATGCACCAATCTATGATCGCGGGCTTGGGATTAATCGAGGCCGCCCTCGGCAAGGAGCCGACACCGGAACCAAAGAAAGGCAAAGCGCTAGCAAAGCGTTACTCCTCGCCCTCATCCAGCGATGACAGTCACGACTTGTCTCGACGTCGCCGCTCACGACGACATGACCACGACTATGAAGCACGTGATGACATCACGCAGCGCAAGATCGACAAATCAAGAGCACGACGTGCTCGATCGACTAACTCAAAAGAGGAAGATGTGGAGCTTTGCGGCGCCAGATGCTTCAGCAGATCCATTAGGCAGAAATGAATGCCTAAAGGGTTTAAACTCCCGTCGGAGAACCCGAAGTTTGATGGCCTACAGGACCTGAAGATCTGGCTGGAGGACCACATCCCCTCCGTCAGGCTCCACGGAGGCAGTCGAAGCACGGCCATGCAATGCTTGCAGCTACAGCTACAGGGCGTCGCTCGAGCATGGCTTAATGACCTCCCACGCGGATCCATTCGCAGTTGGGACGAGCTGGTTTACAGCTTCATGCGCAACATTAAGGGCACATACAAGCGGCCCGCATCAATTGAAGAGTTGAGATGTTGCCAGCAAAGATCTGGCGAATCGCTGCGCTCCTACATCCAAAGGTGGTCCATCATCAAGAACTCCACAGAAAACATCTCGGAGGATCGCGCGATTGACGCATTCAACGGTGGCGTCCGCCGCTTAGAACTCAGAGAGGAGCTGGGCCGCTCAAAGCCCAAGACCATTGACCACTTGATGGAGATCGCGAATCGGTGGGCCGATGGAGAAATTTCAGTGAAGAATCGCGTTCACTCCGATGACGAGGCCGAGCTCGAGCGCAGACGCGATCGCCGAGGCAAGCGTCGCATGCGCATTTACGATGACCGCGATGACGTCAACATGGTCGCGGCTGGCTATGCCAAAAGACGCGACGACAACCGCAACAGCAGATACCGCAGCGGCGGATACCACAGTGGCGGATACCGCGACTCTGGAAAAACCACGCAAGTGTGGCAACGCCTGTTGGGGGGATACCCCCGGGTAGGGTCACTCCGGGGTATAAAGGCCAAGTTAGCCGAGGTTCGGCAAGGTCAAAGCGGATGCTGGCCGGGTAACCTCAAGGCAGGCCGGATCACAGAGTAACCCGGACCAGGGGGTCGCCTAACATTATCTCAGCCGACTTAAGGAGTAAGTCGGAAGTGCTTGTCTAACTTGTATGCAGGAACAGGTATAGTCGGATCTACTATGATCCGGGTCCCGTTTAGCTTCTAGGAGAAGGAAGGAATCTCGCTGGTCAAAAAGAAGGCCCGGTATGCACTGCATGAGCGAAGCAGACAAGGGCAGGACCACCGGGTCATGGCCGACAAGGGTGACGACGCCCATGTCGGATGACGCGGGCGCCGCAGAGGCTCACGTAGCTAAAGCATGTGTGAAGCGGTGGAAAAGCACCCCGGTCGGCTTACCACTTTGAGAGGAAGCATATTCTTAGGAATATGCCTCCACGTATGCCCTAGGCAGAGACCAAGCCCCCTCTATATAAGGGGGGCTAGGGTTTCAGTAGAAGGGGTTGGGTTTTCTTCTATTCTGATTTGGGTAAGGTTTTAGGTGTGAACTGTGGGTGAGAGTAAGAGAGATCCTTCTTCCTCCTCTCGCCAATACAGCTCAAGGAGCACTTGTAATCTTGGAAGGAAAGCAATACAAACTTCTGTGTGGAGAATCACTCCACTATCCCTCCCTGGATTCCCCTAGCGTGTATTAGTCCCCACCTTTAGCCTATCCATGGCATCTGCCGTGACACCACCATGACAGTTGGCGCCCACCGTGGGGCTAGAGGCACTAGAAGGGGTCAAGATCCGGACGAGAAATTTCATCGCCACCAGCGAACGCATCATCTCCGGGCTCGTTCAGCGCTTTGGAGCGCTGGACTTCGTCAGCGACAACGCGGACTGCTTCGGCACGTGCCCACTTCCGCGCAACGGCCTCTTCGTCAAGCTCGGCACGCACAAGGTCTACGTTGTTGTGGACGTAACGTGGGCTCATCCACGCCGTGTCGTCGAAGCAGGGGAACCACCCCTCACTGTGGCTCGCGGAGCGCGTATCGCTCGCTCTCTGGTCAAAACAGAACTACCCGCACTTTCAAAAGGTGGCATATGGTGTCTATATGGCGGCAAAGAAGTTAAAACATTACTTTGAGGAGCACCCCATCAAAGTAATATGTGAGGCTCCCATATCCGAGATAATGGGTAACAAGGATGCGAGTGGTCGAATCGCAAAATGGGCAATTGAACTAGCTCCTTATGCGCCACAATATGACAGAAGAGAAGCAATCAAGTCTCAGGCTGTGGCGGACTTTTTTGTAGATTGGGCCGAGGTACAATACGAACCACCGCCACCAGATCTGAACTACTGGAGGATGCACTTTAACGGGTCAAAAACAAAAACCGGGCTAGGCGCCGGAGTTGTGCTTACCTCGCCAAAGAAGGACCAGTTAAAATACGTATTGCAGATCCATTTCGCGGCATCAAACAATGTCGCAGAGTAAGAAGCACTTGTGCATGGGCTCTAGGTGGCAAAAGAGATTGGCATACATCGGATTATATGCTTTTGCGACTCGGATTTAGTGGTGCAGCAAGTGTCCGGAGTGTGGGACGCCCTGGATCCAAACATGGCACTGTACAGATTTCATGTGCAGAAGATATCTGGTTACTTTGAGGGATGCGAATTTCACCATGTACCTCGGGTGGAAAATGAGGCTGCCGACATGCTATGGAAGCTCGGATCAACCCGACAGGCAATTCTACCGGGTGAAGCATTGGAACACCTCAGAAAACTATCTATCAGGCCGTCCCCAGGAACCGACTCGATCTATGTCCCGGAAGATACAGAATCTGGAGCTAAGCCCATGGACATTGACATGGGAGGTAGTGCGCGGAACTCGGGGACTGCATCAGCAAACCCGGGGACTTCCTCAGCAAAACCGGGGACTACCTCGCTGGACCCGGGGACTGCTCAGCATGATCCGGCTGAAGTTATGCCGGTGGATCAGATGGAAATTGATGAGGATGTGTTCCTTGCACGAGCAATACCATCTTGGGCACTGCCTATATTTCAATTCCTGAAAGATGGAACGTTACCCACTGAGGAGGTGTTAGCCAGGAAAACTCAGAGGAGAGGAAAAGCATATACGATTATCAATTCCGAGCTGTACAAACGGAGTGCAACCAATGTCCTCCAGCGATGCGTTGACCCGGAAGAAGGGCTTGACATCCTCCGAGATATACACCAAGGAGAATGCGGGCATCATGCTTCATCTAGAGCCTTGGAGGCAAAAGCATTCCGGCATGGGTTCTACTGGCCAAGTGCCTTAGAACAAGCAGAAGATCTGGTGAGAAAATGCAATGGTTGTCAGAGATACGTTACTAAGACACATATGCCAATGTCGGAACTCAAGACCATACCAATCACATGGCCATTTGCCGTATGGTGCTTGGATATGGTTGGTCCGTTTAAACCAGCAAGGGGAAACATGACTCACATTTTGGTCATGGTTGATAAATTTATGAAGTGGATCGAAGTAAAGCCTATTAGGAAATGTGATGGGGCTACGGCCGTAACGTTTCTCAAAGATATAATCCTGAGGTACGATTACCCACACAGTATCATAATTGATAATGGCACAAATTTTGCGGAGGGAGCATTTGCGCGCTTCTGCCGGGACAAGAAGATCTGACTCGACATAGCCTCGGTAGCCCACCCCGCATCAAACGAACAAGTGGAAAGATCCAACGGATTAGTACTATCCGAGATAAAACCTCGGCTCATTAAGCCGCTGCAAAGATCAGCGGGGTGCTGGATAGAAGAACTACCCGCGGTACTGTGGAGTTTAAGAATAACTCTGAATCGATCAACAGGCTATACGTCGTTTTTTCTGGTATATGGGGCAGAAGCTGTATTACCAGCCGACATAGAGCATGATTCGCCTAGGGTCACCCAATACACAGAAGCCGAAGTGTAAGAAGCCTGGCAAAATGACGTTGATCTGCTGGAAGAAGCGAGAGAACTGGCACTGTCCAGATCCGCCATATATCAGCAAAATCTCCAACGCTATCATAGCCGGAAATTGTGCCCCCGAGTCTTTCGGGAAGGCGATCTAGTGCTGTGGTTGGTACAACGTACTACTGGCATGCATAAATTATCCCCCCCATGGGAAGGGCCATTCATCGTGAGCAAAGCATTGCACAATGATTCTTATTATCTTATAGATGCAAACCACAGGAAAAGAACAAGGCGGACAGGTCCGGAGAGGAATCTAAGAAACCATGGAATGTAGCACTACTTCGTCCTTTCTACACTTAGCTAAGAAGGGTATGTATCCGAGTCGTCTCATATGTCGGTATGTATGTCGGCAATGAGCTTATCAATGAAATGTTAGCACCTCGAGCAGTAACTC
The DNA here is from genome assembly GCA_023614405.1 of Avena insularis. NCBI lineage: Eukaryota > Viridiplantae > Streptophyta > Magnoliopsida > Poales > Poaceae > Avena > Avena insularis. The sequence goes on from CM042684.1 coordinate 384,105,346, forward strand.
GGGGACTGCCTTAATAATTTTTGTTGTTGTCTCTTGTGCATTAGTTGGAATAAGTTGTTCTACTTAACTCGGATTAGTAATGTGTGAGCACCAAAAACCCAACTCTTCGACTTGCTGCTGTCCAACAAGAATTGGCTTCATGGCAAGCAAGAGAACAAGTTTGGAATTGCGTAGCACATGAAAAGCGACTAAGGAAAAGAATTTATTCGAGCCAATGTTTGTTTTTCGGACTAACCCTGTATTTATTTTCGAGTTATTATGCAGCTTTATTTTTGAGCTAAGTCTAAAAGTTTCCTAGTATTGTTAAGACAATTTTTGAAGCTCGGATTCGTAAGTTATAAAACCGAATCAAGGTAGACACGATCCGAGCCAAAGGATTGGACAAACAAGAAAAAGAAACTCGGGGACTACGCCCAAGTTAACCCGGCATAAGAACTTAGTAGCAAAATATCACATATACACGGGATACAGTTCCGCCCGGCATACCGGGGATCTGATAAATTTTCAAGTTTTTTGACTTAAGGAGCAGCAGGAGGAGGAAGTTCGGCGTCGTCTTCGCTGTCTTCAATATCTGAGGCATCGCCTTCTTCGTCCTCATCCGACCCGTCATCAGCGTTCTCAGCGTTCGCCCCGGATTCTGTGAAGCTCGGTCCTTCAACCCATTCATGGATAGGAGAGTATTCGATGAGGCTGTGGGCGCAAGCCTGGCGCCGAGCTACCCACTCCGGGTCATTATTCCATCTGGATCCAGTGCGCAGGCATGTAAGGAGGCTGAGGTCGATCTTATCATACCATGTGAGTATGTGGTGAAGGATGATTACCATGCACACCCAGTCTTCTCTCCAGAGATCGAGCTGGGTCTCAGTCTCCATTAGCTTCTCGACGAGAATCGCGGTGGTCTCCGGGGTATATTCTCCGGGCCAGAACGTGTTGAAGATGCGAACTGCAGCGTCGAGGATATCCTTGCCATAGTTCTTGATGAGTTCCACGCAAGATGACAAGCTGACCAACATGTCCTCCATGTTGTAGGGAACCTCCTCACCATTAGGGGCGGCAGGAGTACCCCTCGCTCGGCGGAAATCTGCAACTGCTTCACTTGCAATAGTGGTGCCCTCAGGAAATTTGCCTAGGAGGAAGACAAAGGAAGAAGGTAAAGAAAAGACATATGAAGTAACCCGGAAAAGTATGTCGGATAAGGGAAGGAACTTACGTGATATATGGCTGAGGATCCGGGTCAACTCCTTGATGCAGTCATCGCGTCTCTTGCAAAGTTGCTCAAGCTTAGCGTTTGCCAACCCAAGCTGGATGTCGGATTCTTTGAGTAGGTCCTGGTCCTTGGAGATCTGGAGAGTAAGGCGCTCGTGCTCTTCTGTGAAGTTCTGGCCAACCTTTTGGAGCTCGGTTTGGTGCTGGGCCTTCCTCTTATCCATCTCAGCCTTGAGCCTGGCAATCTCATTGTCCTTGGTCCAGAGGAGAGCGAGCTCATCATCCTTTTTCTTCAGCTCGGCTTGATGTTGCCCTGCTTGTTCGAGAAAATGCAGCATCATATCAGGCACGGGCACGCTATCCTCAAGCGATGCTAAAATAGTATGTTGACCCGGCAGAGCCGAGGAATGAATGTTTGCCGAGCCAAGGAGAAAAGGAAATGGAAAACACTACAAGGTCGGACAAAAAGGACATACCCTTGATTTGCTCCAAGTTCTTCCGCATGATCTTGTTCTCAGCCTCCACCCCAGCTGCAGAAACCGAATGATGAGATTAGTTCGACAGAAGAAGATGAAGAAAAGCGGAAAAGCGCCAAGGGAGAAACTTACCCCTTTTCTCATGTTCCGTGATAAGTGCAACATGCTTTGCGCGTAGCATCTTGTGGGTATCCAGCAGGCGTTGGAATTCAGCACTCCGGCGATTGGTGGTCACCTGAAAAAAGTACAGAAGCATAAAGTAGCTTAGTGCATATTCGAAGTGTACAAAATCCGAGCCAAGTGGAACTTAACCCGGCTCTAGGTGTGTGCATATTCGAAGTGTACAAAATCCGGGCCAAGTGGAACTTAACCCGGCTCTAGGTGTGTGCATATTCGAACCGTACAAGATCCGGGCCAAGTGGAAGTTAACCTGGCTCTAGGTGTGTGCATATTCGAAGTGTACAAAATCCGGGCCAAGTGGAACTTAACCCGGCTCTAGGTGTGTGCATATTCGAAGTGTACAGAGATCCGGGCCAAGTGGAACTTAACCCGGCTCTAGGTGTGTGCATATTCGAAGTTCTCATGGAGCTACGTTAGTTTTCTAATGAGCATCCAGCCGAGTAACAAGTTACTCCCCCGGAGGCTCGGGGACTAATGGTTATTATCTACAGCATGTAAAGGAGAAGCGACATACCTCCATCATCCGCCCCGCGAGGTTAATTGCCTTAGCGACTTTGTTCATTTGGGCGGAAAATTCTGCGGGGCCGAACTTTTCCGGAAGATCGCTGCTAGGATTTAACTCCGCATTGTTCTAGTTCATGACGAACTCAATCAGGCTCGGAGGGTACCGCTCACCGGTGAGCATATGGGGTGCCACCAAGCCCTTCGCATGCGCTTCTTTCCTCTCAACCAAGGCAAGGGCTAGGCTAGTATGCAGAACCATTTGCTCCGCATCAGTTGGCTCGGAAGGGGCATCCTTCACTGCCGGAGCTTTCTTGGGAAGCATTGATGCTAGGGTTCGTTGCCTAGCCTCGACGAATGATGACTTGGTAGCATCCGGAGCCTTTTTGCCCTTGGCTTGCTGAGAAGAAGTAACTGCAGCGGATTTCCCCTTAGGAGCTGCTGGGGTAGTTCCTCGCCGAGGTTAGGATGACTCGGACGAGGCGGAAGAACTTGGCGCCAGTGCTCTTATAGCTGGACTTGGTGCGGTTGCTGATTTTCTTGGTGCCGGAACGGGTGCTGGTGTTGGTTCGGTCACTGGTACTGGAGCTGTTGCTGGTGCTGGGGCCGGTGCTAGTGTCAAGGTAGTCTTGGTGGTTACTGGTTGTGGCGATGCCGAAGTTGTGGACGCCGTCGCCTCGGCTGGGCCGGTCTCTCCCGCTCCGAGGTTGCACTCCTCTTGACGAGGTAGTGCGGAACCCGGAGCAACCGCGGAACCCTCTGGAATAGGGCTCAGCGGACGTGACTCATCGTCACGAGGGGGAGAAGGGCTAGATCGGAGCGGTGAAGAGATGCTAGATCCGCTCTGAGGGACCTCCACCGGAGCCCTGCAGAAGAGAATAATGTTAGAAGAGAAATTACAACGATGCAAGGAAAAGTGGGTTGCAGAAGGAAAAATGACTTACGCATCCGAGGTTTGGGCCTCCTTGGGTTTCTGAGCCCTTCGTGCCGGGGCTTTGCCTGTCGGCTTGGAGGCAGTTTTGTCTCCGGCCTTCTTTCGCCTTTTTGCGGGCTGAGAAGTTCCAGAGGAGGAACTTGGTGCGGCTCCGCGCTTCTTCTGCGGCGCCACCGGAACCGGCTCGCCCGTAGCAAGCAGAGGATCCTCGTGGATATGCCCACCAGGGTTAGCTGATGCCGGAAAGGCAAAAGAAAGAGGGACAGCCTCAACAGGTTCAATCACCTCGACAACTGAGTCATCCTCATCATCGGGCCAATCTCTAATAGAAGAGAATTTACCGGTGGGTCATTTTGTAGCGTCGGTCATAGGGAGTAACATCTCCTGGTTCGGATCCTCCTCATCCGGGGTCTCTCGGTCCGGCGCCCACTTAAGGGTCGGATCCGTGCCGTCCTCAAGGGTCTACTGAAGGAATAGCTGAGAAAAAGAATGAAGAACCGAGTCAAAAATACAACAAAAACCGACATATATTTAATCCGAAGTAAGTTTGCCCCGCGAAGCTTACCGCGGGATGGAGCCTGTCACGACAAAAGTGCTCAATTCCCCACATCCACTCAGCGAGAAATCCTTGTGGGTGGTGAAGAGAGCCTTAACCCGGCAAAAAATCTCTGTGTTGCTCAGCTCGAAGGAGGAGGCCCGGTTGGGGTCGCGGCCGAAACTCATGTGGCACACCTTGTGGGTGCGCTTCTGGAGGGGAGAGATTCGGTTGCGCACGAATGTGATCATAGCATCCTGGTTGTGCAATCCGAGCTTCTTCAGTTCTGCGAACCTCTTGTTAACCTGGTTGGCCAAGGCCTTGGGATTCTTGGAGATCTCCTCCCAAAATTCCGGGTTAGGTGGACCTGGAGTATAGGGGAGCAACCGAATCAAATCTTTAGTGCCCCTATTCCGGACATAGAAGAAGGTCCGGGCCCATCCTTTGCAGGAGTCAAGCCCGGTGACCCGGGGGAAAACGGAAGTGCTCCAGGGTGAGATGGACGCAACTCCAAATTGGGTGAGCTGCTTGTCCTCCGACTCAACTTGGATGTTGGGGATGACGTTACGACGGAGGCCGAAAAACCGGATCCATAGCTCCTTCGTGGGCCACAGTCCGGTATTGCCTTTGATCGTAGAAGCAAAAGCAGAGAGAGAGGTGATAGCGTTGGCTGGAAGGTGGTGCGGCTGCAGCTTGTAGGTGCTAAGCCAATCTCGGAAGAAGTCGCTCACCGCAAGCCGAACCCCCGTTGGAAGTGGGACAAGAACACGACAAACTCACTCGGATTGTGTGAGGGGGCAAGTTCGGCGGAGGGGAGACGAGCGGCGACGCCGACAGGGATGCGTCTGGTCCGGTAAAGCCAGTCAAGGTCATCTTGACAGACCCAAGACCTGTCCCACGCGCCACGCGCCACGGTCCGCCAGTCAAGCCAATTTCTTGCTCGGCGATGACGAGATCCTCCTCCGTCATCTCGTACTCGCTACCCTCGCTGGTGCTAGCGGCGGCGCGGGTCAGAGGCCTGGATTGGCGAGGACCCGTGGCGAGGGAGTTGCGCAGCGGTGGCCGCGACGCAGAGGCACCGGATAAAAGTGCGGCGGCAGCGCTGCTGCTAGGAGCACTGGCGGCAGCGCGATCGCGAGGAAGACGAAGAAGAAGAGCAACAGGCTGAGGGGCGCGGAAGAGGAAAAAATCCTATGGGGTGCGCTTCTCCGCTATTTAACCACTCCCTAAAGGGATGAGTGGGATCGCACCCTGCAAATGAGCCACATGGTGTGGCCGTGTATCACCTGCCTCAGCCAATCAGTGAGGGGCCACACGGAGGGCCACAGGGCAGAGGCGATCCCATAACGTGGCGCACTGATGCGGTAAACGAGGAGGCAGGCGTGACGTGACCCTCGCACAGTAATAACTGATAATTACTGCGGCGATTACTGTGCAGGCCCTTAAAATAAGACAACGTAATGATTAGCCTCCACGTGGGTTGGCGTATGAGAGAAGGAAACAAGGCCCGGATCGAACCATGGTAACCCGGACAGCAAGTAAAAACTTAGAATGTGCAGAGGGAAAGTAAAACCATGAGATCCGAGTCAAAGTGGTAACCCGGCCGACAAGTGGAAACTTGGAACGTGCGAAGGGAACGTAAATCCATATAATCCGAGATAAAGAGCTAACTCGGAAATAACGTCCAAGGCTCGAACATAAATGAACCTGATGTGGCCTTAGCGGCCAAGGCAGCTAAGACCGCACCAGCCTCGGGGACTAATGTTGGGGGGATACCCCCGGGTAGGGTCACTCCGGGGTATAAAGGCCGAGTTAGCCGAGGTTCAGCAAGGTCAAAGCGGATGCTGGCCGGGTCACCTCAAGGCAGGCCGGATCACGGAGTAACCCAGACCAGGGGGGTCGCCTAACATTATCTCAGCCGACTTAAGGAGTAAGTCGGAACTACTTGTCTAACTTGTATGTAGGAACAGGTATAGCCGGATCTACTATGATCCAGGTCCCGTTTAGCTTCTGGGAGAAGGAAGGAATCTCGCTGGTCAAAAAGAAGGCCCGGTACGCACTGCATGAGTGAAGCAGACAAGGGCAGGACCACCGGGTCATGGCCGACAAGGGTGACGACGCCCATGTCGGCTAACGCGGGCGCCATAGAGGCTCACGTAGCTAAAGCATGTGTGACACGGTGGAAAAGCACCCCGGTCGGCTTACCACTTTGAGAGGAAGCATATTCTTAGGAATATGCCTCCACGTATGCCCTAGGCAGAGACCAAGCCCCCTCTATATAAGGGGGGCTAGGGTTTCAGTAGAAGGGGTTGGGTTTTCTTCTATTCTGATTTGGCTAAGGTTTTAGGTGTGAACTGTGGGTGAGAGTAAGAGAGATCCTTCTTCCTCCTCTCGCCAATACAGCTCAAGGAGCACTTGTAATCTTGGAAGGAAAGCAATACAAACTTCTGTGTGGAGAATCACTCCACTATCCCTCCCTGGATTCCCCTAGCGTGTATTAGTCCCCACCTTTAGCCTATCCATGGCATCTGTCGTGACACCACCACGACAACGCCGCACTCGCGACGAGGCACCCGCGAGCTCCATTGAGGACAAACTGTCTGGGCCATGTACGGTGCACTTCTACATCGACAAGCATGATGGCAAGAAAAAGTCCAGCCACCTCCTCAAGGATTGTCGCGAGTTCCTCAAGCTACATGAGGGACTGGTTCGGATGAACCACAATGCAGTCGAAAGAGGCTACAGGTCCGCTCTAGGCGCCGTGGCACATGGCGCTCCGCTACCTCCACCTGGGCCACCTCCGAATGCAGCCGCACCGGACCAGCACCATGGAGGCGAACCGTACCCACGAGCCATGGGCACCATGATGATGCAAAAGGGACGCCCCTCCAATAGGGTGCAGAAGGCCATCACTCGCCAAGTTAACTTGGCCACACACTCGCCACCATCCACCACTGAGTACCTTAGTGGAAGCGAGTCCTGCATCACCTTCGACAAACACGACCATCCGCCTCAGGTACCCCGTCTAGGCCATTGCCCCCTCGTACTCGAGGCACAAATCGGAGGCTTCGACATGAGCCGCATCTTCATGGATGGCGGAAGTGGCATCAACCTTATATTTGCGAGTACCTTGCGAGCAATGAGGATCCCCCTAACTTGCCTGGAGGCCTCGGACACAACGTTCCACGGCATCGTCCTAGGGAAAGGCGTATACCCCCTGGGCAAAATCAACCTCGACATCATCTTCGGCATGCCGAAGAACTTCCGGCGCGAGCGCATTGACTTTGAGGTCGTCGACTGGCCCTCACAGTACCACTGCATCCTCGGGCGCGTCACGTTCGCTAGTTCATGGCAGTGCCCCACTACGCCTACCTGCAGATGAAAATGCCAGGTCGCAATGGCGTCATCACGATCAACGGGAGCTTCGAGCGATCTGACAGTTGCGACAGGGAATTCAACAGAATTTCCCAGTCCTTCGGCATGCAGGAGGAACTCGCGAGACTAAAGGAGACGACAGACAACAATCTGCCTCCCTTGATCTAGCCAAGCTCACTTGATCTCTCCTTCGACTCATCGATGCACACGAAGAAAGTGCAGGTCCACCCATCAGATCCCGCCAAGACGGCCCTCATCACCAACAACTTGAGTCCCATATAGGAACTCGCGCTCGTCGAATTCCTCCATGAGCACTGGGAAATGTTTGCCTGGTGTGCTGCAGACATAACAGGAGTTCCCAGGGAATTCGCCGAGCACGCACTCAGCGTCAACCCCGACGCAAGGCTAGTCAAGCAAACAATTCGGCGATTATCTGAGCCACGAGCGCAGGCAGTTGGAATGGAGATCAACCGACTCCTCGAAGCCAATTTCATACGCGAGATCAAGGAAAGCACTTGGCTCGCCAACACGGTGCTGGTACCAAAAAAGGACACGGATATCCTGTGGATGTGCGTGGACTTCACCTCTCTGAACAAGCACTGCCCAAAGGATCACTTCCCGTTGTCGTGCATCAACCAAATCATCGACTCCACTGCGGGATGCGAGCGCATCTGTTTCCTTGACGCCTACTCAGGCTACAATCAGATTCGAATGAAGGAGGAAGATCAAGAGAAAACAGCGTTTACAACACCCTTCGATGTGTTCTGCTACAACACAATGCCCTTCGGGCTAAAGAACGCGGGAGCCACCTACCAGCGGTGCATGCAGGCTTGCCTCAAGGAACAACTGGGTCGCAACATTCAAATCTATGTCGACGACATAGTAATCTAGACCAAGGAGGAAGCCTCCCTAATCGACGATTTGCACGAAACCTTCACCAACCTCGACTGCTACCGGATCAAGCTCAATCGGACAAATGCGCCTTCGGCGTACCATCTGGGCATCTACTCGGGTATCTCATTTCTGCGAGGGGAATCGAGGCAAACCCGAAGAAAATAAAAGCCATACTGGCCATGGAGAAGCCGAAAAACATAAGGGGCGTCCAGTAGCTGGCTGGGCGAATCGCGGCCCTCAGCCGATTCATCAGCCAGATGGGTGAAAAAGCGTTGCCCTTCTACCAGCTCCTCCGCAAAGCTAAAAAATTCGAGTGGACCAACAAAGCGCAAGAAGCATTCGAAGATCTAAAGCGCCTGCTATCCACTTTGCCAGTGTTTGTGACCCCAAGAGAAAGGGAACCACTGTTGCTATATATTTCATCCACCAACCAGGTGGTCAGCATAGTGCTCGTCGTCGAGCGAGCTGAGGAAAACAAGGTCCACGCCGTGCAACGCCTAGTATACTACCTCAGCGAGGTCCTCACGCCAACAAAACAGCGGTACCTGCACTACCAAAAGCTGGCATACGGTGTCTTCATGACCGCCCGACGACTGCGCCATTACTTCCAGGAACACCCAATCGTGGTGGTCAACGACGCCCCATTGGGGCATATCCTCAATAACCCCGACGCCACGGGGCGAGTCGCGCTTTGGGGAATAGAACTGTCTCCACGAGACATCACATACGAAAAGCGCCACGCAATCAAGTCGCAAGTTCTCCCTAACTTCCTCGTGCACTGGATGGAGAACCAGCTCCCGGACAAACCAGACATGTCCTACCTGTGGACAGTGCACTTCGACGGGTCCAAGCGGAAGGACAGAGCAGGCGCAGGTGTCATACTGACATCACCTCAAGGGGACAAGCTGAAGTACATCATGCGAATGAAATTCACAGCCTCCAACAACGAGGCTGAATACGAGGCCCTGTTGCACGGGATGAGGATGGCAAAAGCCTACGGCGCCAAGAGGCTCATCATATACGGCGACTCTAAGTTGGTCGTCAACCAAACGATGCATGAGTGCGACGCACTGAACGACAACATGATCGCGTACCGTGACCTCTACGACACACTCGAAGGAGACTTCGACGGTTGCGAGCTGCGGCACGTAGGTCGCGAAAGCAACAAAGAGGCGGACACAACATAGGCTCTACCTGTGCCCCCATACCACCTGGGGTATTTCCAGAGCGCATCTACGAACGCTCCATCAAGCCAAAGGCCGCAGAGAAGAAAACAAGCGCCGCAACGGACTCGAGGGCTACACCGCCCAATGAGCCAATGGCACTCGATGACTTAGAGCTGGATACAGGACTCGAGGGACCAATGAGCGTCATGATGATTGAGCAATCCTGGATGCAACCGTACATCACGTATCTCCTCAGCAAAAGGTTACCGTACGATGCGACTGATGCACGGCACATCGCGCGGCGATCCAAGGCATTCGCTATTATCAACGGTGAATTGTATAAACGCAGCATCACAAGAGTACTGCAACGATGTGTCTCCATGGCCGACAGAAGAGTTGTTCTCCTCGACATCCATGAAGGGACCTGCGGGCACCATGCCGGCAGTCGCGCCCTCGTGGCCAAAGCTCTGCGAGCTGAGTTCTACTGGCCTATGGCCATGCACGACGCCAAGGATATCGTCCAGAAGTGCAACACATGCCAACGATTCGCGAACAAGCCGCACGCACCTAGCGTAGAACTCCGGCCAATTCCGTTGGCCTGGCCCTTCGCGCAATGGGGACTCAACATGGTCGGCAAACTCCCAAGGTCCTCATGAGGAGGCTATGTCTACCTCTTGGTCGCAGTCGACAAATTCACCAAGTGGATTAAGGCCATGCCAATGACCAACCAATCAAGACATAGCACAGTCAAGTTCTTTGAGTCCATCGTCTACCGCTTCAGAGTGCCGCACAGCATCATCACCGACAACGGGACGAACTTCACATCCAAGGAGTTCCAAGAATTCTGCGAGAACCTAGGGATCAACATCAGCTACGCCTTAGTAGCGCATCCGCAGACCAACGGTCAGGTGGAAAAAGCAAATGGGCTCGTCTGCGGCGGCATCAAGAAGCGACTCCTCCGGCCACTCGAACAAGTCGCAGGTTGCTGGCCAGACGAACTGCCATCCATACTCTGGAGCCTACGCACAACTCCAAACAGTGCCACGGGCTACACGCCATTCTTCATGGTGCACGGATCCGAAGCAGTGCTACCCGCCGAAGTACGCTACAAGGCGTCGCGCGTGGTCGCTTACAGAGAGCAAGAGTCATCCCTCGTACTCGAAGACTCCGTCGACCTCCTTGACGAGGCAAGGGAAATCGCCACGGAAAGATCCACGATCTACCAGCAGAACCTGCGCAACTACCACAGTAGGAGGCTTCGCACCAGATCCTTCGTCGAAGGCGACCTGGTCCTGCGACTGAAGCAGCAGGGGCATCTCAAGCTCGATTCCCCTTGGGAAGGGCCGTACGTGATTACAGAAGTAATCCCAGGTGGCGCCTATCGCCTTCAAGATTTAGAGACAGGAGTCGCATACTCCAACCCCTGGAACGTCGCACAACTGCGATGCTTCTACCCTTAGTCGCTCTTTACTTTTTACATTGCAAATAAGGCTACTCAGCCAAGGCTACTTAGCCACACATTGTACCTCGCACTATTCTTCGAATAAATAAAGCTAAGTGCCCCAAAACTCTGTGTTTTCCTTTACTTTTCCAATTTATCTACTCGGGGGCTGAGCCATCCTATATACATCTGTTCTACGAACCAAAACGCGATATCCTGAGTAACTGGTACATCAATCAAACCCTTGACACAAACATCAACCCAGCTGCAATGCATCTGACAGGTTGACAAGGGACAGAGATAAAAGCATGACCAGGCTAACGAAAGGGCTCGCATAGTGCAACACACTTCATGCTAACAAAGCTCTTTATACATATTCGACAATAAATTATACACAACATTTATACGAACTTTACAACACAAGTACACTTATGTGCAGGATACAAACTAGGCTAGTACTGCAGCAGGAGAACATTGGTCTGTTCCTCGAAGAAGTCGACGATCTCTTTTGCTGGGCGATCCACCACCTGGTAGTGCGGCACCATATTCCAGGCAGAACCTGCCGATGGTGCAAGCGGCCTAGATGCAATTGCCGCAACATCAACGTCAGGCCTGTGCAGTCGCACCATTGATAGAGCAGCCTTAGCACCAGCCACCAACTGTTGCCTCACGCACTCGCGAACCGTGGTCAGGTCCTGAAACTTGGCAAGGAGAGCCAGCAAGCTTGATGGAGTATCATCTACCGGAAACATCGCCCGATAAATGTTCTTCAAGCATGACTGTGACTTCTTCAGAAAGTGTAGCACCAAGGCCAACGATCCTCGCAGGTAGCCAACAAGAAGACTATCATGATCCACCCAGAAGTATCCACTCTCTTGAAGTTGTTCTTGGGTGAGATCATGCATGCGAATGGCAATTCTATCCTTCTCCTCCTGCGGATGACGCGTGCTGACAGCTACACGAAGCAGCAACAACACCATAAGTACAGCGTACAATTCCGAGTGACAACAACAAGAAGATGAGAGCAGGCAAACTAACACTTGAATTGGTCGCCTAGCTGCGTCACCTCGCCAAGCAGATACTGCTCTCGGGCGGCGGCTTTTCTGCCTTCGACTTCCATACAGCCGCGTTACCACGTAGCACGGGCAACTCACGCTCCAGCTGCTTCACGCGGTCACGCAGTCACGAAAGCAGCGACAGCTCATCTACTCTGGAACGCGGCGGTACCACAGTATCATTAAGAGTTGGCGAGTCCTGAGTTTCCCTCAAAGGATCACCCGATGTACCCTACCACAAGTCAAGATAGAAGCAAATAAGACGACCAAGTCAACACAATGACAAGGGATTCAAATGCATTCAAGACCAGCAAAAGTATCAGCAGATACACTCGCCAGCAGGCACGTTCTTAAACAAAAGGAGATAAGCTAATTAACTATTACAAAAGCTAACTAAGGAACAGCTGGCTTCTTCGACTTCGACGGCCTCGGGGGCTTCATCGAGTCTGTGGCAGTGTCAAATGCCACTGACTTTCCGCCAACCCCTGATGCCACCGCTTTCGCCGCCTTCTTGGCGCGATGCAGCTCCTCAGAATACTTTGCAACAATATTTATCAACTGAGGCCCATATTTGCCACAGGCAGTCGCGAAAGGAGCGAAGACTACCTGCTGGTTGTCTGCGCTAACAGGCATCACCTTCGACACCGCGGTTGGGTCAATCTCGACTCCATGGGCCTACACCATGGCAAGTGACATGGACGCGCTGACCGAGCAGAGCGAGTTCTTGAAGCTGGCAGGCACACCTCCAGCGAGTGACTCCACCAGCTCGTCTATATTCTCGACTAGCTCCGCCTTGGGCATCAGCTCCTCCCGAAGGCGACTGAGTATGCTTTTGGCCTTGGAGAGCGTGTCCTGCACGGCGATGCTGCGGTCTTCGATCACGACACAGCACTCCGCCAAAGCGTCATCACGACGAAGGGCCTGCGGGTCAAAGCTCAAATCGCCAGCATCTGTACATAAATTCACACATGGACAAAAACATCAGTGCCACCGGCAAAAACATTCGAAGCAGAGAAGGATAACAACATCCACAAGCAAAGTACCTAAGAGGGCCTTGGCAATTGAGAGCAGTTGTTCCTCGAACAACTTCTCCCTGGCTGCGAAGGAGGCACGAAGATCCTCTTCACGCCTTTGCGCCTCGTCACGTGCCGCGATTGCTTCGTCGCGACCCTTTACAGCCGGTGGCGAGGGTCTTTTCCATGGTGGAAGCATTGCGCATGAGAGCGTTATGTTCGGCTACAAACAGAAAGGGATTGGCTATCAGTCGACCATATTAAAAAGGAGACAAAGAAGAAGAAGAAGTGCAAGACACTCACTTTCAACCACGTGATGACGCGTCTCTAGCATCGCATGCTGGCGACCCATCACAAGCACTTGATTCGCCAAGTGCGCGGCTTCTTTCACAAGGAGCTATCGCACAAAAAGGAATCAGCAGAGGCAATAGATAACATCGACTGCAACACCAAAAAGGAGAAAAACTACACTTACATGGTCCTCCAATGACTCCGAAGATGTCTGTTGTACCGTCATCCGGGCAACCATTCGATGCTCCCCCGCATGAGGAGAACTGGAAGAGTTGTGCCCGGAGTGGGCCGCCAATGGAGGGGAAGGAGCGCGCGCGACCTCTTCCTTGGCCCTTGAGGTCGCGACTCCTGATTCCTTCAAAAACTGGACGTCACCAGAAGATGACAACGCCTCTTGACTGCAAGACAAAAACCATATCAAGATAGGGCAAACCTAGAGACGAGCCATCAAGAGCAAAAACAGAGAAGAGCAAATCGACTAGAAACTTACCAATCAAACTTGTCAAAGTCAAAAGTGGCTCCCCCGGCTCTGACGAAGACTCCTTGGGCAATCGCATCTTCTTGCGAGAAGATGGTGCCACGGCGCTCATAGGAATGGCAGGAATTGGCGACTCCGCACCAACACCCGTACCTTCCGGAGTCGAAGGAGACGATGCATCGGAATCCTCGTTGTGCGAACGCTTGCATTTATCCGGACTACCGGACTCGGGGGCTTCCTCCTCCGCATCAGAAGGGACGGTCGACTCCGACTCGTCGTCTTCCAAAGCTTCACGAGGGATAATCCCCTCAGGTAGAGGAGGCATACAAGGTGATACCGCCCAATACCGCACACAGACAACACATTCAGCAAACAACAAGTAAACAACAGAGAAGCAATTGAAAAATTTAGCTACTGCGTAACACAACTATACCTCAGGAGGAGGGTTCGAATCATCAAATGGAGGAACAACTGGCTCACTGGGGAGCACATCCTTGACGGTGTACTTCGTGACCAGTCGAACCCTCTTGTCCACCTCACTCGCGGACATGCCATCGGCAGACACGCGAGTGGCATCATCAGCGCCAGCCCACTGAAACATGGGGTGGACTCGCTTGCGAAATTTGGACATGACAGCAATGCTAAGTGCGCAGCCTCCTCTTTGCCAATGAGACTCTCGAGGTCGCAGACGCGCTAGTACAGCACATCTGTCTCCGCGGACTCGCCAGGCATGACTACATTCTTCCAGGAGCGCATCCTCCTGCACGGCGTCGCGGGATCGAAGGGCGCGAGTCCGAAGTGCTCACCGTTAGCCTTCTCATCGCGGATGTAGAACCATTTGTCCCTCCACCCTTGGACGGACGCCATGAGCTTGATGTCGAAGTAGGTGGCTAATGGGTCGACGTGGATTCCGCAACCACCTACATCATAGACTAAAGAGCCAGACGCAGATTGGCGCTTCAATTGAAGAGGCGCTTGAAGAGGCCGAAGTGCGGCTCGATTCCGAGCCAGCACTCGAATTCAGGGACAGCTGATGGAGCTGAAGCCCGTAGAAACAAAGGAGGCCCCTAAAGAAGGGGTGAAGAGGCAAGGAGAGACCACGAATGATGAATGCTAAAAACATCACTCGGAAACCAGCGGGAGGAACAGGAATTGTCTCACCACCGGGACGCGTATCGATGTTGATCGCGGATAGCACTGCCTCTTGACGAAGAAGGCGGAGATCCGACGACTTGATGATGGAGGGGCGCCACGCACCATTCGTGACGCGAGTGCCTGTGGCCTTCTTCTTCCCGCCGGCGGCGGTGCTGGTGCCCGCAGCGGTGGATCCGCCCTTCTTCTTCGCCGCGGCAACGGTGGCTGCGGATTCAGCCGCAGTGCCTCCCTTCTTCTTCCCCATTGCGCGACGGCTATGCGAGCGAAGGAAGTATCTCGGAAACGAGTGTAGCTGGTCCAGCGTCACGAAAGAAACAGGCGCAGAGAAAAGCAGAGGAGCAGCAGCAATGGTGATGGAAGTGAAGGATGAACGAGAGCAGATGAGAAAATTACCGTCGCAGCGCCGCTCCTTAACCCCTGGAAGATGCAATCCAACGGCTCAGAAAAACCCTACTGGACGCGTGGCAAACATCGTGTTGGACACGTGGAGAAGTGGAAGCACGAACCGTCCCTCCAATACTCCCATTACGCGCGGAAATCAAGGAGACGCAGTTAAAATAAAAGATTACGCACACCAAGTCAAATCAAAGTCCGAGAATGGGACCCACTCCTCGTCACGTCCCGTCAAACTCGCTCACGTGAGCAACTAAGGTCATGAAATCGTCAGCACTGACGTCATCAAAGCTATGCAGCAGAGAGCTTCGACTACTTTAGTCCTTGCTCGAGTCTTCGAGTCCACCAAGCACTCGGGGGCTACTCCCATAGGGAGCGCTGGTCACGCACCCTATGATTTTTCTTTTCTTTTTGCAGGAACATGCACAGTCAAAGGTAAACCTAACCACTCGAATAATGGTTCGACTATGGACATGGGTTACTCCCATAGGGAGCGCCGGAAACAAATTCGACTAAAACAAGCAAGCAAAAGATGACAGCAGTCGCAAAAGTTCTTTAGTCCCTGCCTGAGTCTTTGACTCAACCAGGCACTCAGGGACTACTCCCATAGGGAGCACTGGTCGCTCACCCTATGATTATTTGTACAAAAAACTGTATGTTGATAACATCCACACTCGAAGCTCATGGTGACACCGCCTCATAATTTTCCCCTACAAAGAGACTGTGTCTCCTGGGTCACCCGAATCGTCTCCGTGATGATAAATTTCGGATGCCGCGCTTACAGCGTGAAGGTAAGACCTGAATAAGGCCTGGCAACGCATTAGATGCGCACTACCAGAAATGTATCCGTGCCTACAGGTACGATGAACATGCCTGACGGACGCGTCGAGTGCTCACACCCATATAACTGGAATTCGACTCCTGTAAGACCTCCGTGGCTTGAGTCGAATTACACCAGCACTTTTCCGGATTCGAGTCCGGGGACTCGAGTTCGAGTAGATTGCGTTGTTTCACCCTAAGGTGGTTAACTGACATATCCGGTTATATCAGGCACGTACATCGACAATCCCTATGACACAAATAAAGTAGTCGAAATATACTCATTCATGCACTCGAAAGACTTCAAAAGTCCCTAGTCGAATCTGCGATTCCACTGGACACTCGGGGGCTACTGACATGGGTATACCCTACAGGTACTCGAGCTTGGTATATACGGCCTAAGTACGTATAGGCCCACGGTGTCGCCAAGGCCCAAATGAAGGACTCGAGTAACCTACGGACTCTCGATTGCTTGAAGAACAACAAGAAGCTAAAGATAGAAAGTTTGAAGGGGAAAACCCTAATTTGTAACCGACTCGACCTGCTACCCAAGACCTAGCCTATCTATATAAGGGCTAGGAGGGGGCGGCGAGGAGGACACACACGCAACCCTTCCACAACCCTCGCCAGATTGCATCTGTGCACCATTGTAACCTTCGGTTCCTTTGATAATTCCACGAGCATACAAGCAGGAGTAGGGACCTCTACGAGGCCTGAACCTGGGTAAATCTTTGTCCCCTGTGTGCTTGTTTGCTAGCCGATAGATGTCTCCAGCGGTCCCTCCTTCTCCAAAACCCATGTCCATAACAATGGGCATTGATGAGTTAAACCCTCGTCAATATCTATGAAGCATTCTTCTTATAAAAAAGAGATAGCTATTGAGAAAAAGAAAAAAAGAGATATGAGAAAAGAGGGAAGAGAGAAAAAAGCACCATTTTCCCATGGTAAATAAGGAGGTTGTTGAGATACTCGTTGTCTGCTTGCCTTGTCATTTTGATATGGGGATTCTTCCGTATCATCGGGCAAGGGGTACCCCGTTGGTGGTTCTCTATGATACGCACATATTTACTATGACAAGAACTTACCGGTAACTAAAGTTGAGTAGCATGAGGAGCGGCCCTCATACTCAAGGGACATGAGATTTCCAGTTTATAGTTTGTCAAGCATATAACTCCGATTGGACCTCACTTTCACCTTAACCATTTAAAGATGCTTATGATAGGGGCAATGAGAGCTCAGAGCTAACGAGTACCATACTTTCAGCATTTGGAAGCCATTCAAACTTTTCAAAACCTTTTTCATTTCCTTGTTGAGTCACCACCCATTCTATGAGCACTTTCTTGAGAGCATAGTTGTCATTCTTATTGTAATGTGCTTGTCTCAAAACTTGATTAATTGTGTTATGACTTTGGTGCTTGTATCTTTGATATCTTTACTTCTAGTCTTCACTTGAACTTTAGAGGTGCCTTGTCATTTATGTTTGCTCTACAATCAAAGGCAAGCGAGATACCACTCTATCATACATTTTTATGAGCATTGCAATGTTCCTTATGTTTATGTTTCATGCCACTTATTATTTTTGAGTTAGAAGCTCTTCATAGCTTGCAATGACTATTAAGTAAACTTAGTTGCATACTCTTTATTATGAATTACATGAGTAGTTGATCATATGCTGAGAATATATACATCATATGAAGCAAATGTGTTCGTGAAAGTTTCTTTTATCGCACTCAGTTTTCAACTGAATTGCTTGAGGACAAGCAATAAGCTAAACTTGGGGGGAGTTGATACGTCCAAAACGTATCTACTTTCGTGAACACTTTTGCTATTGTTTTTCCTCTAAACTTGTGTGATTTGGATACAACTAACACAGACTGACGCTGTTTTCAGCAGAATTATCTTGGTGTCTAGTTTTTGTGTAGAAAATCAACTATCAGGAAAAAGCCCAGAAAATATGCCAAAAATCCTATTTCACCAGAAGACTCACAGAGCCAGAAGACGGGACGGAGTAGGGCCACGAGGGGCCCACACCACCTGGCCGCGCGGGCCAGTCCAGGCCGCACCAGGGGGTGGTCTGGCCGCCCCAGACACCCCCTCGGTCTCCCTCTTCGCCTATAAGATGCCTTCTGTCCTAAAACCTCAAGGGGGTTCGACGTTTTTCGAGAAAGAGTTTTGCTCCGCTGCCACCACCAGATTCCATGATTAGGAACTAGAAACTCCGTTCTGGCACCATCGCCATCATCATCACCATCGCTTCTCCATCAACCATCCATGTTTCCCCCATCTATGAGTGAGTAATCCCCCGTTGTAGGCTATGGGGATGGTAGGGATTGGATGAGATCATTCATGTAATGGTATCAGATTGTTAGGGCATGGTTCCTAGTATCTATTATTAGTGCTTTTTGACTTTGTTGCAACTTGTTATGCTTAATGCTTGTCACTAGGGCCCGAGTGCCATGATTTCAGATCTAAACATGTTATTGATTCATTATGATAGTATTGTTTATGGTCTTACCTGTAAGTTGTATGCACATATTGTTGTCCGGAACCAAAGGCCCCGAAGTGACAGCAGTCGGGATAACCGAAGAGAATGGCTTTGGTGTGAGGATCACGTGTGTTCATGGAGTGTTAATGCTTTGCTCCGGTGCTCTATTAAAAGGAGCACCTTAATTGCCAGTAGTTCCCTTGAGGCCCCGCTGCAAACGGCGTGCAGGACAAAAGATGTTGTCCAAGTTCTCATTGCGAGCACGTATGACTAATATGGAACACATGCCTATGATTATCTAGTACTTGGATGCTTTATCTTATTTATCTGCAAATGCCCTATGTCTTGATTGCCATGTGAATTGTATTGTCCATGCAACACCCGTCCATCCATCCCTATGCCTACCGCGCTTTAATCCTACTGTTTACTGCAATTGTTACTACTGTCTTTATTTTACTGCTGCTATTACTTTACTATTGCTACTACAAAACCATTGCTACTGATAAACTTCTGTGAGCAAGATTGTTTCCAGGTGCAGCTGAATTAACAACTCAGTTGTTAAGGCTTATAAATATTCTTTGACTTCCCTTGTGTCGAATCAATAAATTGGGTTTCACTTCCCTCGAAAATACTGAGATACACTCCCTATACTTGTGGGTCATCAGCCGCGACCACAGGTTGCTGCTCCGGGGAAGAAGAAGACACGTAATGGATGCAGGCTCCAATGTTGCAAGCCTACAGGGAGGAGAGCGGAGCCGAGCAGGTTCGTCCACATCCCAGCTCCGCGCCATGGCCGCGACCACATATTGCAGCTCCGGGTAAGAAGAAGACGCGTAGTGGATGCAGGCACCAACGCTGCAAGCCTAGATGGCAGTCACGACAGCAGCGACATAACGGCGAAAACTAACAGGGGACCAACTTGATGGGCGTTAGTCTGATATTTTGTATTTAAATGTAAAGTTGAATTCGTGCCAAAAAGATCCATTGAGTATTTGGCACACCAACTGTGGGCAACGCGGATGATTACAAGCAACTTGGGTACCGCTTTGCCTTGGCGCCTCAACTTTTGGGCCCCAAAATGATATTCTCGCGTGCATGTGTGTGTGGCATTATTATGTATCGACACATTCTTAACTTTCTCTATTGTATGCTAATTGGATGGAATATTATGTATCGAGACATTCTTAATTATCACTTCTATTGGTCTGACAATATTTAGATATTTAAAATATTTACACTAGTTTTTAGGTTCATTTTAATTTTAGTCTGTTTTTAATAGTTCATATTAATTTTAGACTATTTTAATAGTTCATATTAATTTTAATAGTTCATATTTGTTTGTTTTTTAGTTCCAAAAAAAGCTGACTTCCAGGAATCGAACCTGGGATGCCAGGGAAGAAAGGGTCAAGTGTCTAGCTACTGGGCTACGAAGCGTTTTGTGAATAAGAAGGCACTACCTTCCTTTTGAATATAGGTGCACGATTATACGAGGCACATCCTAGCAATATGCGACTCGTATAAGTTATACGAGGCGCATATTGCCAGGATATGTCTCGCGTAATCTCCTAGCTGGCTAAAAAACAAAGTGTCGATCATGATCAGTTCATCAGTGTTGCGTTCTTCGCCTTCCCCCTCATGCCATTGGCTATCGTTGATCCCCTCCTACTGCCGTTTGTCATTGACGGTGAGCCTCCCTCCCCCTCCCTACTCCCCTTGCCATTTCCCCTTTCCCCCTCTCCCCCTACGCTGCTCCTCACCTGCGCTGATTCCTCCTACAGTTGACCTCCTACCGCCGCGAGAAGAGCCTGTGCCGAAGAAGAGCCTGCGCCGGAGAAGAGCCGCACACCATCGAGCACACCGTTGAGTCCACCGTCTGCACGGTGCCGAGTCCTGCTGCCGCGAAAAGGAGGAGGAGAAGGAGCCACGGAGGAGCTCCCTGCATCGTCGACTTCGTCTCTGACCTGCACCATGATGGTGAGCTCCTCTCCCTCCCCCTTCACCTTTCCCCTTCACGGCCGCAGCAGGCGATAGAGTCCTGCACTTGTTCACTCTCATTCTGTTTGTGCACCAGCTCCCTGCAGAAATTTGACCAACATGTTCTTGGTCAGTACAACATACATCAGTCTACATTTTAGAGCTACTTAACATATTAATTCACAGAAACAGTCTAGTGATAAAATTAAAACCATGAAAACAAATTAATTGATGTAAATCAGCCTATAGCACTATTTCAGAGATCTCGTAAATAGGTTGTCACTCTCAGCAAACAAGAATATTTGGGGCTATTGGGAAGGAATAATAGGTGTGTGTTTATCCATAAAAGAGGCAGATGAACTCATAAGTGAATCAACAAGAGTCCGATTGTTCAAAATCAGGGCAAATTTTAAGCAGATAAATGTTATTGCTCAGTCCACCTGAAGCACCAGTTATCATCTGCTGCAGGTTTTAGTCAATGGAAACGACACGCTATATATATACTTCGCACATTGCATATGCAAAATAGCACAAGGAAAATATGTTATGCACTAAAACTGAAGCACCCAAAATGTTGCATGATCCCACCTGTTATATTGCAGTGAGCAAGGATTGATAGTGTTCATGGCATAGGATAGAACAGAATCATAATGGACACCACCACTAATCTATTATGTTTTTTCTCAGTATGAGATGGCTTTATATATCTCAGTACTGAACTGTTATTTTCATGGCTAATAGCAAAGATAAGAACATTCAACACATCCACTTGATGATTTTTTTTGAGATGTTATGGTTGGTTTTGTGCAGGGAGATCATTACCTGATCGGTGCTTATTCATTTACTTGAATAATTGCCCATGTATTTCTACTAGGCTAAATTGGTATTATACCCTATCCAAGCTTTGCTATTATGTGACCTTGGAAAGTATACTGAGATGATTCCTAGAAATATCTTCTAGGAAATATCATTTGTTCTCTATCAAATCTGACAGTGTATTAATGTGTAAGTTTGATTCCTAGAGTTACTGTTAGGAAAATGATAAAGATGATTTGTGTATCATTTGCATATAGAGATGGTTGACCAATATGATTACTATGTCCATGCGACAGCAACAATTTAAGTGATTCCTAGCCTTTAAAGTTAAGACCATGATCTGCCTTCAGATTGTACTAATGATGTATGGTTTGGATATGGTACTCCATGTCTTGGCTTATTGAACCTTTGATTCAGTGTCATCTATAGGTGGTCTGGCTACTGTGGCAAAGATGCATAGTAGCATGGATCATTTACATAATCAATCACTCAGTTTTTTGTTATCTAGAACCATTGAATTTGTCACTGTGGTGCCTCCCCTAGGAGTGTGCATAGTGGTAAACATATTGTAATGTTTGCTGCTGAATTTCTGGCTTGGCCTGTGATGCAAAGGCTAAGGCCCCCTTTTATCAACAAGAACATATGTTATGCTAGATTTAAATACAATTCCTATGATAACTTGAGCATAGCTTTTCTATGCCAAGCTAAGGGAAAAACCTCCCTCACACCATGGTCATTAATGAATGGATCCGTTAGCTGGTTTTTAGGTCAGGTTTAATGAATGGATATGAATAAGAACATATGCTTTATTTTCCTTCCTAGCTCAATGATTAAAATAGCATAAAAATTCTATACTAACCGAGAGCTCCCTCTCCCTCCAAATCCTTTTCTTAAATAAAATGATAAGAACATATGTTATATTTGATTTTGGAGATAACAACTTGTAGTTGTGTTGAGGCTGTTTTTGCTATGGATCTGGTTCAGCTGATGTTGGATCTTGATATCCTGCTCCACCTCTCCTTCTACTATTTGATATACTTTAGTAGCTCAGTTTTGTATTTGTGCTTGTATGCAGCAAAGCTCAATTTTCTATTTTTGTGCATGATTCTTTCTTCTCAGTATTTGGTCTATGCTGGTGGTGTTTGTGCCTGTAGTTGTGCATGCTAGCAGCAAAGGATCCACAGACTTCATATTGTGAATGTGTTTGTGTATGCTGGCAGCAAGTTGCTAGTTGTGTTTGTGCCTATTTAGGACATTTTTTGTGTAGTTTTTTTTCTTTTTGAGATGCCAATGTTTCGCCAGAATGTTGATTCATTTCCATTCCGGTGAATTTCTAGCACTCCTAGGTCTAGAAAATAATCAAAGGTCATGCCCAATTTTTTGTGAATTTTTGTGTTTATTATTTGCATTTTTTCGTGTTTAGATATGTCTGGTGGTGGACAACACGACGATGAGGCGGGCACTTCTAGAAAGAAGGCCTATTGGGAACATCTGGATGAGATGGAATTACAAGCGGACCTAGAATTCGTGCCACGGGAGGAAGAGGAGATGGAGGACGAGGATACATTGTCCGATGAGGAGATGGAGGATGATGACAATGGCGAGGACGCCACTACCACTAATGGCGATGGCGGTGGTGAAGCCACAGACGGTAGCCACCAACCGAAGAAGCCCCGGAAGGAACGGACCCCGATCTTGGTCGGCCTCAAAAGGTCCATCTTCACAAGCGTGAGCGATAAAGGGGTGCCTTTGGAGCTAGAGGAATTTGTCGCGTCGTGCTCACCTCAGCTCTCTTCAATCCTACGGAACACTGTCATGATCAACACCGAGAACCTAAAGGCCCGTGAGAACAAGTGTTATCGCCATCAACTCTTTAGGAAGCTGCACCCAAGGTACGCATACCCAGGTGATGAGGACAACAAATACACCAATGACAATCTTAGAGGGAATCCGGTAAACAAGTTCGCCCTCAAGACGATGACCAAGACCTTGTCGAATTGGAAGGCGCGGGTGAAGAGGCTCATTTACAAGAAAAATCTAAGTTACGAGGAGGTTGTCAAGAAGGAGCCTCTGGTCACAGAAGAAGACTTCAAGGTGTTCAAGGACAAATGTGAATTTGCCGCGGGAAAGGCCAAGAGTCTATAGTTCAAGGAGTTGTACGAGATGAACATTGGTACCTACCATCTAAGCTCTGGCGGTTATAGAGCTGCGATTCCCAAATGGGAGAAGGAGGAAGTTGTAGCTCATGAGAAGGGGGAGACACATCCCTTTTCCAATATCGTCGAACCGCAAGCAAAGAACTTTGTCAAGGCCTGGTTTTGCAAGCCGAAAGGGAGTTCTGAATATTCCTCGGAACCATGCGACCCCTTTGCTCCAAAGGTGTAACTACCTCGGTGAATTACATTCTTAGTTACATGCCTGGATGAGCGAAAATGGTTAAAATAGTATGGTAGGGCCAAGGGCCACTCACAGGTAGACATTTCGGCCGTCCTAACCATTTTCAGAATATCGGGAAAAGAACGAGCGGCGTAATCGGCAGGCGAAGGGATCAACTACATACACAAATGAGTATGTATGCAAGCCACATACAACAGTCCTCAGAGCCATTCCATCTAAAAGAAATAGAAATATTGCAACGCCATACGGCAAGATCCAAATATCCTAGATAGAGATAATAATTTAGGATAGTTCCTCATAGATCCGAGTACGGATAAGAAGCAAATCGGCATAAGATGCCACATAAATAAACTCATCCTGCCCATAGATCTCACGGATCCCTGTTCCCGGAATCTCTACACCGAGTGATCGTTGCCAACATCGTCCGTCTCCTCCACCCAGTATCCATCTTGCGAGTATACCTGTTCATCTGAATCAAACAATTTATCGTGTGAGACCCTAGGGGTACTCATCAAGTCTTTATGCCTCTAAGGGGGACATAACCTGGGGTGACGCAATTGCAGCAAAAGATAATAACTAACAAGTCTATAGATACTCGCTAACCATCCGCCTAACCAAAAATAGACGGATGTCCGTTAATTAAGAACAACAGTTATAACAGTATAATTAACAGATCCATCCTCCTTCTCGCTTACCAACGAGAAAGCGGACGAACGACCCCCCCATCCGTTGGCAGTTTTATTAACCATTCCATGAGTGTTGCACTATTTACTAGTCAGGTACTTAGTCAAAATAAGAGCAGTACTTTAGTTATACTTGTCTATGATCGAGAAACTGTGCTCCAAGTCGTCCATAACCGCGGACACGGCTTTCAGAAAGATTTACCCTGCAGGGGTGCACAAATAGCAACACACACTCGATCTACCTCGGAAAAACCAACTCAAAACCCAACGAGGCATTCACGATAAAGCGATCAGAAGATTCAGAAATATTTCAGGGGGCCACCCCATTAAGCTACCCGCAACGAAGTTGGCCGGCTCCGAGACGGACCCAAGGTTTGCGCCAATGGTTGTAAAACGATCGAACCCGAAAGTGTGACTGGCTTGTCGATACCGCGAAAACACTCCGCAATCCTAAAGATGTGCTCCTCGCACAATCTTAAATAAAGCAAAGAAAGCATGGCATAAGTACAGATAGTAATAAAGCCCCAAACTACTTTGTGGCCCCAAGAAATAAGAAGGAATCAAGCTCGCTCGTGGGGGTCCACGGCCTCCCGGATGTGGATAGTGCGAATAGTCAAGGAACAGGAATCAAGTACTCGGGGTCCTACGGGACACAAGTGAGCATGAAAAACCAAATAGCAAATATTGCTCACCGGTACCTCTTTCATTAGTTATCCCATTACTACTCAGGTTAAGTTGTTTAGGTACCTCATTATCCATCAGACACTCACATACCCTACTCATGCTGTTCTACAACCCGCATGGCTCAAACAACTCATGTACTAATGGCTCATGGGATGGAGGAACAAGCTTCGGTGGGGTTTAAAAGTAAAGGCTATGCAGTACTTGGGATTCAATTTAATGCAATCGCGACTCAATGATGCAAGAATAAGAGAGAGGCAATAGGTATTATATGTATGCAAGCATGTGGTAGTGCTTTCCTGGCAGCTCAGTTGAAGCGAGAGACGGATCTGGGTAGTGCTCCTGGGATTCCTGATATAACCCCTACTCAGCGTCTATTCGAAGAAGAACCAAACAAACAAGGGCCAACATAAATAGAGTGCACAAGCATATGAATTAAAATGCGACAAGCAAACAATCATGCCATGATGAATAATGCACAATTTGCATGGCAATAATGTAGCATGGCATGGTGAGGTGTGGGGTGCAAGAATAAAGCATTTCATTGAGTTTTAGTCATGTTTTAACTCCAAATAAGTTGCTGTATACTTTATATTTATATGATGCATGCTGCAATTCAGAACAAGGAATGCATAGATAGAACGGGCTCGTCGCGCTGATCGATTTAGACATATTATTTGTCAAATTTGGAGTTGTAAAACCAAAGTTATTAATTAATTATGAAAAGGCATTTTTATTGTAATTTTAATTAGCTCGAAAATTTAAAGTGCTCAAATAATATTTTGAATGGCATAATTGAATTCCTCACATTTTTCTGATTCCAAAACATATATCATTTGTATTCTTTGGATTTATAATTTAAAAGTTATTTTAAAACAGATTTGAATTTGAATTTAAACAATTTTGAAATTGTTTTGTTAAAACAGATAACCAAGGAAACCTTTTTACACCCAGATGAATTCGACCCAAGCCACTGACGGGTGGGTCATCACGACCGGGACACACGCGCGCTGAAAAGGTTTTTCTCACCGCGGCTTTATCTAGCCACAGCAAATGACAGGTGGGGCCGGTGGTTAAGGGCCCCCGTGCCAGTAGCTGAAACCCGCAGGGGCTGACAGGAGGGGTCGTGCTGGAGCGCGGGCTGAGGGTACAAAACTGCGGGTGCGTTTTTGCAAAAACCCCACAGGCACGAACAGGTGGGGTCTCGAGGAGCGCGGGTTGAGCGAGAGATAAAAAGAGGGGGCTATTTGTAAATCGACCACATGCCCGCATGCTTGTTTCTTTTTCTGAAATCATGGACAGAGTCCGTTTCGACAGCATAGCGCTTGGCGCTGGGAACTCGAACCGGGGACCTGGGGCTCGCGCTCGGGGGCGGTAGCCATTCGGGTAGGCTGAGAACGTTGTTAGGAGGGGGTTGGCCAACTAGGTGAGGCGGGGCGTAGCGCCGAAGCGGTCAGACGCCAGCGGCCGATGGTGCACTGAGAGCGTTCGGTGAAATGCCCGGCAAGGCAGAGGGTCTACGGCGAGGCGGAGGATGTCTAGGCGGAAGAGGGACTCACGGAAGGGTGGACGACGGAGGTGGATTGGGCTGGGAGTCGACGGAGGGGCGAGGATGCAGACGGCCGGCGTGTTTAGGGTTTGCGGTGGCGTCGGCGTGCAGCGTCTGCGGGGGCGGTCTCCTTCTCGGCTCCGTGTACGAGGCGACGCAGGGTGCTCCTCCAGCCCTCGCCGACAACCTCCTGCTCGCCTACGCCTCCTGGATCGACGGGAGATGGTGGAGACCGACGGTGGCCGGCAATGGGGTAGGTGGTGGTAGGGGAAGACAGGGAGGAAGGGGAGCAGCCTGGGGAGATCTGGGAGAGGACGAGGAGACGTGAGAGGGAGGTAGATAGCAGAGGGAGAGGGGAGGGTGCCATGGGGGAAAGGTGGAGGAAAAGGTGGTCTCGGCCACCTTTTGCTTCTCCCTCTCCTCACGTGCTCGGGCAGGGCTCGGCCTGGGTGTGGCTGCAGCTAGGCCAGGGCGAGGACAGGGCGGAGAGGAGGCTCGGGTGGGGCAGCTGGCAGAGAGAAAAAGAGAGAGGAGGGAGAGGCTCGGGCAATTAGGGTTGGGGTAGCTCGGCTAGGTTAGGAAGAGGAGGTAGGGAGAGAGGGGAGGCCTCGGCATGGGGTGGTGAGGGTAGCTAGGGTAGGCCCTTGCTGGCAGCGAGAGTGTGTGAGAGAGAGGGTAAGGCTCGATATGGGAGGGGTAAGGTGGTGAGTGAGGGTTAGGGTAAGGGAAGGATTAGAGAGAGGGGGATTAGGGTAGGGATTCTAGGGGGTCACCCATGATCAACACAAGCTGGAGCAATAAGGTTGGTAGAGAGAAGGTGGTGGTAAGGTTTACCTTAGGGAGGGGTAGTGGGTATGGAGAGGTATAGCAGGGTTTGGTTAGGGTTTTGAGGAGGGGTGATGGTGGTTAGGGTGAGAGGTGAGGGTTGTGATGCACATGGCAAGGAAAAGAGATCAAGGTGGAAGAGGATTTAGAGGAAGAGAGAGCTCAATAAGATGATCCTCTCAGAAATCAAATAAAAACCAAAGGAGAAACACATGGTGGTGAGGGTTGCATGGCCCATGCAAAGGCATTAGATGCCATGTTTTAATCTTGTACAAACAAAATAATTAACAAGGCATGATTCCCATGCATTACCAAAATATGGAATAAAGGCCAAGCAAAAGATAATAGAATTGGATCCATCCCATCTCCCATGAGCTAGATTAAATACCAAAAGAAAATAAAAGCCCATGGGTAAATAGAATGGTGGAATTATAAGGTGGTGATAAGGAAAGGTGGGAGTTGAATAAAAGATATGCCCCCAACTCAACTTGGGCATCAAGCATTTATCAAGAACCAAATACAATATATCAAGAGGCTAATACAATTAATAATGCATATGAGAGAAGAACCAAATCCCAAGGGTTTTATATGATGCTCAAATGCAAGGTGGCATGATGACATGAGCATGATATAATTCTGATGCAACAATTATGTATAGGAAGTAGCCATTATATTATTAACCCAAGTAGCATTACAATTGTTAGACAATTGGGATGCTACAACTCTCCCCCACTAAACAGGAATCTCGCCCCGAGATTCTAGGAAGAAGAAGAAGACTCGAAGAGGGTAGGATACTTGGCACGGAGCTCATCTTCACGTTCCCAAGTGGCTTCATCCACGGAATGGTGCGATTGATCGACCTTGCGTAACTTGATGGACTTGTTGCGAGTCCTTCTTTCTGCGACTTCTAGAATTTTTATGGGGTGTTCTTGATAAGACAGGTCTTCTTGGAGATTGATAAGCTCATGGTCCACGGTCCTGTCGGGATCCTTGAAGCACTTCTTGAGTTGAGAGATGTGGAAAACATCATGGACTTTGAGTTTTTCAGGGATCTCAAGAGCATAAGCAACTTCTCCTCTTCTTCCACGAATTTTGAAAGGACCGATGTATCTAGGAGCCAGCTTTCCTTTGATACCAAACCGGTGCGTGCCTCTCATGGGAGTGACACGAAGGTAAACGAGATCACCAGGGACATACCCCATGTCCGTGTGCTTTCTGTCATAGTTGCTCTTCTGGGGACTTTGAGCAACCTTCAGATTTTCAAGAATGATGTGAACCTTCTCCTCCGCTTGAGTAACAATGTCGGGGCCAAACAATGTTCTTTCACCGCTACCACCAACCAATCGGAGTTCTGCATTTGCGACTATAGAGAGCCTCAAATGGTGCCATCTTTAGACTTTTCTGGAAGCTGTTGTTGTAAGAGAATTCAGCATAAGGAAGACATTCTTCCCACTTCATACCGAAAGAGATGACGCAAGCACAGAGCATATCTTCCAGAATCTGATTGATCCATTCAACTTGTCCTTGCGACTGAGGATGGTAAGATGTGCTGAAGTTCAATTTTGTTCCCAAAGCATTTTGGAAACTTCCCCAGAACTTGGAAGTGAAGATGCTTCCACGGTCTGAACTGATCTCAAGAGGAACTCCATACAGAGAGACAATTCTGTTGATATAGAGCTCAGCCAACTGAATTGCAGAAATTGTTTCCTTGACGGGAAAGAAGTGAGCCACTTTAGAAAGCCTGTCAATGACAACAAAGATTGCATTGTTGCCCTTCTGCAACCTTGGAAAACCAGTGATGAAGTCCATCTCTACTTTCTCCCATTTCCATTCCGGAGGTTTCAATGGCTGTAGAAGACCGGAAGGTTTCTGATGGACAGCTTTAACTCTACGGCAGACATCACACTCCGAGACATACTTGGCACAATATCGTTTCAACCCAGGCCACCAATATTGTGTTTTCAAGTCCATGTACATCTTAGTGCTTCCAGGGTGGATAGAAAGAACAGAATCGTGCGCCTCCTTGAGAACTTGCTCTCTCAAACCCGGGTAGTTCGGAACAAACATCCGGTGTTCAAAGAAAAGAGCGCCTTGATCATCGACATGGAAGGACTCATATCTCGGCAGTTGAATGTTGGAGATTATGTTTTTGGCGTAAGCATCACCTCGCTGACTAGAACGAATCTTTTCTTCCAAGAGAGGGGTTGCCAGAAGGTTCAGAAGATACCCTTGTTCCACAATTTCAAGGTTGAGCTTGCGGAATTCCTCACACAAGAGAGGCTGTTGTTCTTCCACCATGAGGTTGCTGACATAAGCTTTGCGGCTGAGAGCATCGGCCATGACATTAGCTCTGCCCGGAGTGTAGTTGATGGTCAAATCGAAATCGTTGATTGCTTCAATCCACCTCCTCTGACGAAGGTTGAGATCAGGCTGTGTGAAGATATACTTCAGACTCTTGTGGTCAGAAAAGATTTCACAACGGTTGCCAAGCAAGTAGTGCCTCCATACTTTCAACGCAGACAACTGCTGCGAGTTTGAGGTCATGTGTAGGATAGTTGATCTCATGCATCTTCAATTGTCGAGAGGCATAAGCAACAACTTGTTTTTCTTGCATAAGGACCGCACCCAAAATCCTTGCAAAGAGGCGTCACAGAATATCTGGAGGAATCAAGACTGGTGTGGAAGTGAGCTTCTCTTTGAGTGTTTCAAAGCTTGCTTGACATGCCAGAGTCCAAAGGTATTTATTTCCTTTCTTGAGGAGATCGGTAAGAGGCTTCGCAATCTTCGAAAAGTTTTGAACGAAGCGACGGCAATAACTAGCCAAACCAAGGAAACTCCGGACTTCTTTGACATTTTTAGGTGGAAGCCAGTCAACAATTGTCTTAACAGTTTCTGGGTTGACGGCAATGCCCTTGGCAGAGATGACGTGACCAAGGTAGGTGACTTGAGGCAGCCAAAACTCACATTTGGAGAACTTTGCATACAAGCGGTTCTCACGAAGCTTGTTTAGGACACAACGAAGGTGTTCTTCATGTTCTTCCTTTGACTTAGAATAGACTAGGATGTCATCCAGATAGACCACAACAAACTTATCAAGATACTCCATGAAAACCGAGTTCATAAGCCTCGAGAAGGTGGCAGGTGCGTTGGTGAGACCGAAAGACATGACCGTGTACTCATACAGGCCATAGCGGGTGGTGAAAGCTGTATTAGGAACATCTTCCTTGTGAATCTTGATTTGATGATATCCACTTCTCAAGTCAGGCTTAGAGAAAACCACAGCTCCAGCTAGCTGGTCGAAGAGATCATTAATCCGTGGAAGGGGATATTTATTCTTGATGGTTTTAGCATTGAGAGCCCGATAGTCAACACAAAGTCTATCGGTTTTGTCTTGCTTCTTCACAAAGATGGTTGGGCTACCCCAAGAAGAAGTACTGTGCTGAATGAAACCCAACTTCTCTTGTTCATCAAGCTGACGTTTGAGTTCAGCCAACTCAGCAGGACCCATTTTATAAGGTCGCTTGGAGATAGGAGCGGTACCAGGTTCAAGCTCAATCACAAACTCGACCTCACGGTCAGGAGGCATACCCGGTAACTCTTCAGGAAAGACATCTGGGAACTCACAGACCACCGGAACACTCTGAATAGCTTCCATAGCATCATCATTTAGAGCCGCCAAAGAGAAAAGCTGAATAGCAGGAGTCATACTTGGAGAATAGACTATATGGCCTTCAGGAATTTTCAGAGAAACCGAAAGGCTCAAAGACAATCAATCACAGCTGCATTTGCTGTCAACCAATCCATGCCCAAGATAACATCAATGTCAGAATTGCCCAGAATAATTAAGGAAGCCGGAAACGAAGAACCACCAATCTCAATTTGATTGCCATGGCTGATTTTAGAAGCTGCCATTG
The DNA here is from genome assembly GCA_023614405.1 of Avena insularis. NCBI lineage: Eukaryota > Viridiplantae > Streptophyta > Magnoliopsida > Poales > Poaceae > Avena > Avena insularis. The sequence continues at coordinate 384,136,582 of CM042684.1, forward strand.
TTGCTCCAGGAGAAAGGACCATTAACCGCTTAGGGAGAGGATCCATCGGTAACCCATTCACATCAGCAAAACTTGTGGAGACAAAAGAATGCGATGCACCATAATCAAACAAAACTCATGCAGGAACTAAGTTAACGGAAAGCATACCCATCACAACTCTAGGTGCATGCTCAGCTTGAGCGGCGTTGACACAGTTGGCACGAGCAACAGTAGACCCGGGCTTGGTGTTGATGTTGAGACCCCGAGGTGGTGGTGCACGAACCATAGGGGAGCTTGCCGCAGATCTTGGAGGTGGTGGAGGAAGAGGTTTGTTGTTCATTGGACAGTTCCAGTGTTGATGCCCAGTGTTTCCACAAGTGTAACAAGCACCAGGTGGACGTGGAGCAACATAGCTGTGGATTCCGCCAGCGCCTGTAGTAGTTGTGGTTGTAGCCCCTGGGAGCAGCAGTGAAGGAGTTTGGTGGCCTTGCCGCATGGCTTGAAGGTCTTGGTGGAGCCGGGAGCGACGGTGGGGTGTTAGGAACCCAGACACGACGCTTAGAAGGAGCTGACATAGCTGAAGAGCTTGCTGCATCGCGGTTGTGTTTCTTTGACTCCTCAAACACTTGCCTACTTGCTTCTTCCTGCAGAGCTGTATGTTGGAGTTCTAGAAAATACGCCGGCCTTGCATGTGTGATTGCATATTTAATCGATGCATTGAGCCCTTGTCTGAACCTCTTTTGCTTCTTCTTGTCATCAGAGATCTCATCACCACCATACCGAGAAAGATTCATGAAGTTTCTGACATAGGTATTGACATTGTCATTGCCCTGCTTGAGGTTGAGAAACACTTCCTTCATCCTCTCCATGACAATTTCTGACAGATATTGATCTTTGAAAGCTCCAGTGAACTATTCCCAAGTAGGCTGAAAACCAGTGTAGTTTGCCTTGAGGTAATTCTCCCACCACAGAGCTGCATCTCCCTTCAGAAGGTGAGTGGCACATTTTACCCATTCTTGCTCAGGAACATCAGCAGTCACCAGTAACCTTGACATCTCACGCAACCAATCATCCGCATCAAGTGGCTGATCAGACACCTCAAACTGGCGCGGGTTGAACTTTAGGAAGCTTTTGATGTCTCCTCTCTTGGGAGGTGGAGGTAGCAGAACAAACTCATTCCTCCTGACACTTTCTTCAAAACACTGTTGGTTCTGCTGTATTGTACCCAAGGCATTAGCAATACTTGTCAACGTAGCCCCCACTTTAGGTGGTATGTCCTCGTCAGAACGGCGTGGTGGTGCCATCCTGTGATTGATATAAAAGACAAGTCAGTACCATAATGGAGAATAATAATAATCCAAAATAGTACCAAAATGGAATTAACCAAGATTTAAAGGATACAATTTACTAAGATGATATTAAAATATCAACAAAGTTCAAAGCACCTAGAAGATATTAAGCATATCGCACACGACTGAACAAGGAGTGTGGTACACAAACTAACAAAGAAAAAATTTCCGCAAATTTCGGCATTAAAATACCACTATATGCGCAAAACCACTTAACGAATCAAGATTAGTAACTCTACCAATTCAATATACAAGAGCGAATGAGAAAAGTAGTGATATGGTCGCGACTCCATTCCGCACTCAAATCATTACTCCGCACATGAATAAGTAAAACACATATCCCAACACCTTCTTCTTAAGATGAACCTAAAGATTAGTAACTACGGAAATGAACACCCCCAAACAAGATAACGTCGGATAACAAAGAGTAAGATGCAGATCAGATACAAATCTAATCAGATAGATCGCGTCGGGTTACAAATGCCTGTCGGTATGGAATGTACCAACAGTTGATAACCAAAAGGCAGATAGTGATAACATGTTGGATGCAATAGATAGACAAGGAATTCACACACACACACACACACACCTATGGTACTACGGAACCCAGAACACGTGAATCCTAGTTTGAATTTTAGCAGAGGATTGAAAACGTTACACTTCCTTACCAGAAAAGGGTGGGTGGGTGGGTAAGAAGAAAAATGGAAGCAGTCCTACTCTCACGTTTTGTTTTTCCCTAGTATACATAGCTACCAAAAATATTTGCTAGATCGACAACGACCATTTGGTCGAGACCTCAAGGGCGGGATGGCTCGATACCAATTGTAACTACTTCGTGAATTACGCCTTAGTTACATGCGGATGAGTAAAATGGTTAAAATAGTACGGTGGGGCCAAGGGCCACTCACAGGTAGACCTTTCGGCCGTCCTAACCATTTTCAGAACATCGGGACAAGAACGAGCGGCGTAATCGGCAGGCGAAGGGATCAACTACATACACAAATGAGTATGTATGCAAGCCACATACAACAGTCCTCAGAGCCATTCCATCTAAAAGAAATAGAAATATTGCAACGACATACGGTAAGATCCAAATATCCTAGATAGAGATAATAATTTAGGATAGTTCCTCATACATCAATCATCAGAGTATCAGGCGGAAGCGGAAAACAAGATCCGAGTACGGATAAGAAGCAAATCGGCATAAGACGCCACATAAATAAACTCATCCCGCCCACAGATCTCACGGATCCCCGTTCCCGGAATCTCTACACCGAGTGATCGCTACAACATCGCCCTCCTCCACCCAGTATCCATCTTGCGAGTATACCTGTTCATCTGAATCAAACAATTTATCGTGTGAGACCCTAGGGGTACTCAGCAAGTCTTTACGCCTCTAAGGGGGACATAACCTGGGGTGACGCAATTGCAGCAAAAGATAATAACTAACAAGTCTATAGATACTCGCTAACCATCCGCCTAACCAAAGATAGACAGATATCCATTAATTAAGAACAACAGTTATCACAGTATAATTAACAGATCCATCCTCCTTCTCGCTTACCAACGAGAAAGCAGACGAACGACCCCCCCATCTGTTGGCAGTTTTATTAACCATTCCATGAGTGTTGCACTATTTACTAGTCAGGTACTTAGTCAAAATAAGATCGGTACTTTAGTTATACTTGTCTATGATCGAGAACCTATGCTCCAAGTCGTCCATAATCATGGACACGGCTTCAGAAGATTTACCTAGGGTGCACAAATAGCAACACACACTGATCTACCTCGAAAACCAACTCAAAACCCAACGAGGCATTCACGACAAAGCGATCACGATTCAGAAATATTTCAGGGGCCACCCCATTAAGACGGACCCAAGGTTTGGCGCCAATGGATGTAAACGATCGGGAACCCGAAGTGTGACTGGCTTGTCGACACATGAAAACACTCCGCAATCCTAACAGTACAGGTGCTCCTCGCACAATCTTAAATAAAGCAGTAAAGCATGGCATAAGTATAGGATAGTAATAAAGCCCCAAACTACTTTGTGGCCCCAAGAAATAAGAAGGAATCAAGCTCTGTCTCAGGGGGGTCCACGGCCTCCCAGATGTGGATAGTGCGAATAGTCAAGGAACAGGAATCAAGTACTCGGGGTCCTACGGGAAACAAGTGAGCATGGAAAACCAAATAGCAGATATTGCTCACCGGTACCTCTTTCATTAGTTATCCCATTACTACTCAGGTTAAGTTGTTTAGGTACCTCATTATCCATCAGACACTCACATACCCTACTCATGCTGTTCTACGACCCGCATGGCTCAAACAACTCCTGTAGTAATGGCTCATGGGATGGAGGAACAAGCTCGTGGGTTTAAAAGTAAAGGCTATGCAGTACTTGGGATTCAATTTAATGCAATCGCGACTCAATGATGCAAGAATAAGAGAGAGGCAATAGGTACTATATGTATGCAAGCATGTGGTAGTGCTTGCCTGGCAGCTCAGTTGAAGCGAGAGACGGATCTGGGTAGTGCTCCTGGGATTCCTGATATATCCCCTGCTCAGCGTCTATTCGAAGAAGAACCAAACAAACAAGGGCCAACATAAATAGAGTGCATAAGCATATGAATTAAAATGTGACAACCAAACAATCATGCCATGATGAATGATGCACAATTTGCATGGCAATAATGTAGAATGGCATGGTGAGGTGTGGGGTGCAAGAATAAAGCATTTCATTGAGTTTTAGTCATGTTTTAACTCCAAATAAGTTTTTGTATACTTTATATTTATATTATGCATGCTGCAATTCAGAACAAGGAATGCATAGATAGAACGGGCTTGTCGCGCTGATCATCCCAAGCCACTGACGGGTGGGCCGCTGCTGACCGGGACACACGCGCGCCGAAAAGGTTTTTCTCACCGCGGCTTTACCTAGCCACAGCGAATGACAGGTGGGGCCGGTGGTTAAGGGCCCACGTGCCAGTAGCTGAAACCCGCAGGGGCTGACAGGCGGGGTCGTGCTGGAGCGCGGGTTGAGGGTACAAAACTGCGGGTGCGTTTTTGTAAAAACCTAATAGGCACGGACAAGTGGGGTCTCGAGGAGCACGGGTTGAGCGGGAGATAAAAAGAGGGGGCTATTTGTAAATCGACCACAGGCCCGTACTGTTGCTCTTCTTTCTCTGAACCGCGGACAGAGCCGTGCTCGACAGGCATAGCGCGGCGCGCGGGGAACTCGAACCGGGGACCTGGGGCTCGCGCTCGGGGGCGGTAGCCACTGGGGTAGGCTGAGAACGTTGTTAGGAGGGGGTTGGCCAACTAGGTGAGGCGGGGCGTAGCGCAGAGGCGGTCAGACGCCAGCGGCCGACGGCGACCGAGAGCGTTCGGTGAAACGCCCGGCGAGGCAGAGGGTCTACGGCGAGGCGGAGGACGTCTAGGCAGGAGAGGGACTCACCGCGGGGTGGACGACGGAGGTGGATCGGGCTGGGAGTCGATGGAGGGGCGAGGACGCAGACGGCCGGCGTGTTTAGGGTTTGCGGTGGCGTCGGCGTGCAGCGTCTACGGGGGCGGTCTCCTTCTCGGCTCCGTGTACGGGGCGACGCACGGTGCTCCTCCAGCCCTCACCGACAACCTCCTTCTCGCCTACGCCTCCTGGATCGACGAGAGATGGTGGAGACCGACGGTGGCCGGCGATGGGGTAGATGGTGGTAGGGGAAAACAGGGAGGAAGGGGAGCGGCCTGGGGAGATCTGGGAGAGGATGAGGAGACGTGAGAGGGAGGTAGATAGCAGAGGGAGAGGGGAGGGTGCCGTGGGGGAAAGGTGGAGGAAAAGGTGGTCTCAGCCACCTTTTGCTTCTCCCTCTCCTCACGTGCTCGGGTAGGGCTCGGCCTGGGTGTGGCTGCAGCTGGGCTGAGGCAGGACAGGAGGAGAGGAGGCTCGGGGGCACCGGGCAGAGAAAAAGAGAGAGGAGGGAGAGGCTCGGGCAATTAGGGTTGGGGTAGCTCGGCTAGGTTAGGAGGAGGAGGTAGGGAGAGAGGGGAGGCCTCGGCATGGGGTGGTGATGGTAGCTAGGGTAGGCCCTTGCTGGCAGCGAGAGTGTGAGAGAGAGAGGGTAAGGCTCGGTATGGGAGGGGTAAGGTGGTGAGTGAGGGTTAGGGTAAGGGAAGGATTAGAGAGAGGGGGATTAGGGTAGGGATTCTAGGGGGTCACCCATGATCAACACAAGCTCGAGCAAGAAGGTTGGTAGAGAGAAGGTGGTGGTAAGGTTTAGCTTAGGGAGGGGTAGTGGGTATGGAGAGGTATAGCAAGGTTTGGTTAGGGTTTTGAGGAGGGGTGAGGGTTTTGATGCACATGGCAAGGAAAAGAGATGAAGGTGGAAGAGGATTTAGAGGAAGAGAGAGCTCAAGAAGATGATCCACTCAGAAATCAAATAAAAACCAAAGGAGAAACACATGGTGGTGAGGGTTGCATGGCCCATGCAAAGGCATTAGATGCCATGTTTTAATCTTGTACAAACAAAATAATTAACAAGGCATGATTCCCATGCATTACCAAAATATGGAATAAAGGCCAAGCAAAAGATAACATAATTGGATCCATCCCATCTCCCATGAGCTAGATTAAATACCAAAAGAAAATAAAAGCCCATGGGTAAATAGAATGGTGGAATTATAAGGTGGTGACAAGGAAAGGTGATGGAGTTGAATAAAAGATATGCCCCCAACTGAACTTGGGCATCAAGCATTTATCAAGAACCAAATACAATATATCAAGAGGCTAATACAATTAATAATGCATATGAGAGAAGAACCAAATCCCAAGGGTTTTATATGATGCTCAAATGCAAGGTGGCATGATGACATGAGCATGATATAATTATGATGCAACAATTATGTATAGGAAGTAGCCATTATATTATTAACCCAAGTAGCATTACAATTGTTAGACAATTGGGATGCTACAAAAGGTGATGGACTTCATCAATATATATGTAAGTAATTTGCATGCAAGTCGATTAGTTGCATTTACAATTGATCAATGAAGTCCAATTTCTCAAATGCTTCACGTTCCTTATGCGTAAGATGAGGAATGTAGGAGATCCTCATCCCAAGGGTCGGCGTTTGTCGCCAAGTGGGACACCACTTTTAACAGGGCGCTGAACCGGGTCAAGAATGCCGAGCCCCAGGCGCCACCTAAGTCGGCTGGCCATGTGCCCGACTTTAGTGGTATTCTATGGTCTGAATACTATGGCACCTCGCCGCGGAAGGGCAGGAAGCAGGCCGAGAGCTTCGAGGTAAAACACCTAAGGGAACAATTGGAGAAGTTTCCACAGCTGCTCCAAGATATAGTGAAGGAGGCTGTGACACAAGTCCAAACACAATTTCAATCACAAGTCAAATACAAGTGACCGAGAATCTCAACCACATCCTTCCTGCCTACTTCAAACAGTACACCAAGTGGAAAAAGAGTGGTAAACGGGGGGTCGTGCCTAGTTCCCAACATCGCCAGCACCCAATCGGACAACGCGGTGTCGGAGGTGTTGGTGACTCCTCCGGCGGGGCCCGAAGGTCCGGAGCTTACCTTGTCTGGTGCGGCAAAGGCGTTGGCCCACACCTTGCCAGCAAGTAGCCACTCCGCCACTTGCGCGCTCGACGCCGGTGGTGGTGCCTCGACATTGGTCGAGCTCGACGCCCTCAAGGCAACTAATTAAAGCTAGAGTTGGGAGGCTCAACCGATGACTTCATCTCCCTTATCTCCCCATTTTACTAACAACCAGCCTATACATGTCTTTCATAGGAAGACACTCCTTGCACTCTAATGAACTGGGCGAATGATGAGTTGAAGGATGTTGTGAAGGGTTCTATCGTTCAACCAGCGAACCGCATCTTCCATAACAAACCAATGGCACCCGACAGGCTTAGGGTCAAATACAGTATGGTGCTTCCGGACTACGAGGGCTTGGAACTGCCCTATGATGACCCACAAGTATAGGGGTGTATCGCAGTATTTTTGATAAGTAAGAGTGTCGAACCCAACGAGGAGCAGAAGGTGCTGGCTAGTGGTATGGATTAGGAATTCTCTACAAATACTTAGCAAGCGGATTTTTAGGGATTTTCGATAAAGCAAGTAAACAAAGTACGAGTAAATAAAAGACAGTTGGAATGAATGAGGCAAGTGGCCCAATCCTTTATGCAGCAAAGGACAAGCCGGTTGTATTTCTATAGATGACCAAACGTTCTCGAGGACACATGGGAAGACTGTCAAGTGCTTTCGCTTCATATAGCTGATTAATCTTCTCTAGCTTGCTAAGTGTTGTGTGGGTGAACCTGTGCTAATGTACCGCCCCAACCAAGACTAATACATACTTGTGATTATACCCCTTGCAAACATCCGTAAGTACAAGAAAGTAATTAAGGTAGAAACCTAACCACATCTTTAAACTCTAAGACCCTTACGTCCCTTGTGCAATGGTTTCCTAACGGGGGTTCAGGTTTCATCACTTCGCAACCCCTACGATTAGTAGCCAAATACACAATGCATTCCCCTAGGCCCATATAGGTGAAGTGTCATGTAGTCGACGTTCACATGACACCACTAGAAGAAGTACACCACAACTTAAATAACAATCTATTGAATCTTTCTCAACACAACTCCACTACTAACAACAAGACTTCTCCCATGTCCTCAAGAACAAAATGAAATACTCACAAGACATCATATGGATCATGATCAGAGATGGAATAATGATGTATAACAATCTGAACATAAACAATAATTTAATGGTTCACTCAATAGCATCAACTACAAAGAGTACTCAACACCGGGAAAGTTTCCCCTATGAACTATAGCAAGATTCAACACAATTGTTACAGCAATATGGAGATGGTGATGAGGGTGTTGATGGTGATGATGGTGGTGATGATGATGATGATCCCGATGAAGTCCAGCTTGATGGTGGTGTTGATGGCGACGATCTCCCCTCTCTGGGAAGGAATTCCCCCGGCAGAAATCTATCTACCGGAGAGATCTTTCTCTCTCGGTGTTTTCCGCCCCGCAGAGGCGACGGAATCTTTCTGTGGTCGCTCCACGAGTCTTAGGGTTTCGGGAGGATGATATACGCCAGAGGGGAGAGGATGGAGTGGGCCAGGGTGGCCACGCCACCTCCAGGCGCGGCTTAGGCCTGCCCGCGCCATGGGGTGGTGTGGGCCTCCTGTGGCCCACCTCCACTCCATCTTCTGGCATCCTTAGTATTATGGAAAAATAGGATTTTCCATATATTTTCCCGGATTTTCTGATCTTCGCGAATTTTGCCTCCAAACAGCACCTTTTGCATCAGAATCCTGACTGTAGCGGTCCATGCTCCAAAAGTCATCATCCATGCAAAAATAGATGAAATAACATAAGTATCACCTCTCAGTACGAAATATATCAATGAATAATAGTGAATTAAGACATAGAATAGTGATGCAAAATGGACGTATCAACTCCCCCCAAGCTTAGACTTCGCTTGTCCCCAAGCGAAAAATGAGCTCAATAAACATGACCTCAGGTTTATGGAGTGAAGAGTCGATAAAAGAATACGAACAAGAAGCATCACATTCATCAAATACATAGATCACAATAGAAGACAACTCACTATTATATAACTCATCTTGCAATGAGTAAAGGAAACACAATAAAGATACATAAAGTTAATCATAATTGGTAATGGAAAACTTAGCTCTTGGTCGAAGAATAGTTGATAATTTGCTAGAGTTCACAAATAGCTGGCTTTTCAATGATAGCTTTCAAAGTAGTAAACTTCAATATAAGAGCAATGTGCAAAACAAGGAACATAAGACATGATTGCATAAATCATCATATGAATGAATGAAACACAACAACTCAAAATACTTGCTGAGATAGAAGGGAGTAGGTTTACTGACTCAACTACAAAGTAAAAGAAAGGCCCTTCAAAGAGGGAAGCAGGGATTGCAAGTCTCATAAAGAGCTCCCAAAAATTATGATACTTACTAGCTTTCAGCTCTCATTGCCCCTATCATAGGAATCTTTAGGTGATTAAGGTTAAAGTGATCAAAAATGAGTATATGCATTGACAAGTTGTAAGTTGAGAATCTCATGTCCCTTGAATACGAGGGCCGCTCCTCATGCTACTCAAGTTTAGTCACCGGTAAGTTCTTGTCATTGTAAGAATATGTGTATCATTGAGAACCGCCAACGGGTACCCCTTGCCCGATGATACGGAAGAATCCCCATATCAAAATGACAAGGCAAGTAGACAACAAGTATCTCAGCAATCTTCTTATTTACCATGGGAATATGGTGCTTTTTCTCTCTTTCCTCTTTTCATAATATCTTTTTTTTTCTTTTCTCTTTTTTTTCTCGATATCGGACTCTTTTTTATAAGAAGAATGCTTCATAGATACTCGTTATGGTTACACTGCAGGTTTCCACCATGTCAGCATGGATTAGACCAGCGGCCCAGGCGTTTCTCTAACACACATGCATAACTCCATGGACTTACAAGCTCCCCTTTCATTTCACACCGACGACATCCATAGACAAAAGAACATGATATCAACTTGGTACAAAGTACCAGTGCAATGTTGAAAGCGTTCCCCATGACAAAGATGGTTCGCTAATTCACAACTTACAAAGCGCAAGCATATACGCAACATAGGTGAGCACAATGGTTCAAGTTTATTAATTGCAAGAAATTAAAGTGTGCCATCAAGTTCGTGAGAGCTTTAATCACTAAATTTCACATAACAAGTTTAATTTGGGAGGTAGATAAAACAAGAATTTACTTGGAATAGCAATAATCCTACTAGGTAGGTATGGTGGACACAAATGGCAAAGGTTTTAGTTTAAAGGGGGTGGATGCACGAGAAGAATACCCTCTCAGTACAGGTTTTTGGCTAGCAAGGCTGGGTAGCAAGTATAAGAGTTGAAGGAAACAAACAAACATACAAGTGATAAAGACAAACATGCAATCTTCCTTGGAAGCACAAAAGATCTTAACTAGAGAATACTAGACTTATGGGCAAATCAAGAAAGAAAGATGATGAAATTATTTTTCTCTAGAGTACTTCTATCTTTTTCTTTTCAACTCTCAAAAAGGTGTTGCTACTGACCGAGCCAGGTTTGCCAAAACCAACTAAATTAATTCAATGATCCTAGAGTGCTACCAATACTAACAACAAGATCAATCATATAACCACGAATTGAAAACTAATATATGCTATGCAAAAGAGTGAATGATAGAACTTCTCATTAATATTCCAAAATGGAAACTCACACCAAGGGATACATATCTAATGAGAGAGGGGACACTTCCATAATGCAAACCATACTACATAATAACTCCTCTATTCAAGATATGACTCTACTAATAAGGTAAAAAGATAGAAGATAGTGATGTGATACCGTGGCACTCCCCCAAGCTTGGAACAAACCAAGGGGATGCCAAACCTGATGACGAATTACTCCTTAGGTGGTGGTGGTATCCTCTCGATGAGCTCTCTGATCAGTTTCCCCAAGTCCTCAATCTCGAAGGTGAGAGTACGAATCAGCTGTGAGTTTTGCTCAATGCGGCTCATGATCATGTCGTGTTGAGAATTCCAGCTCTTGCTATTCTTTCCCCACTCTTCCTCCTTGAAGTCTTCTTTTCCTGCATGGCTAGAACGAGGCAAATCCCAATTGGAGGGTAATTTCCCCTTGGGCATATTCTGGTATTGATGCTCATGGATAAGGGTATGGAAAGGATTCTTGGTGTGTGGAGGAAGTGACCAGGGATCTGAACGGTGATGAGGAGGCTTCCCTCCAATGGCTGGATTTTCCACCACTCCAATGCTTGCAATGGTAGTGCCGGTGTGCGCGTGTTGCCCTTGCTCCTCTTCACCTTCACTCTTGGTCTCCTTCTCCTTCCCGGGGTCTTGGGGGTCTTCCTCCATGGGCTCCTTCCCCTTATCCTTGGCGGACACCATTGTACTTCTAAGCTCTCAAAGAGTATGTCCTGACTGAAACAGATCGAAACAAAAACACGACGAAAACACAATATACGAACCTCGGAAGATCCAGGGGGTTATGTATTACGAAGTTTCACATCAAAAGGAAGGTACTGGGAGAAAATGAGTCGGAGGCGAAGTCCTGGGTGGCCTCACCACCTGCTGGCGCGGCCTGGGGTGGGACCGCGCCACAGGGTGGTGTGAGCTACCCTGGCTCCATTTCTGTCCCTTTTTCGCTTTGTAGCTTTCCTTATGGATTGAAAACTGCAAAAATATAGTTGGATTGTATTTTCGTGGAACTTTTCTTACCAGAACTGTTACCTATTTGGAAATGGAATCTGCAAGTCTCTGAATTTGGTATATAGTAGATTCTTCTAGAGTTATAACTTGAAACGCATCAATATCTTCATCTTCATACACTTACTACTTGAGTCATAAAACCCTTCTCTTTCTTATTACACCATTATCTCCACTTCCTGGAAATTTCTTTCACACAAAACTTCACACAGTTCTCATTAGCAACATTAGTATATGTGAAGTGATAAAACCTTTTGAGTCCAACTTCACTGAAAACCAACAAAACATAAGCTACTGTATCAACTCCTTCTGAAAACCCAAAAAGAATTCAAAAAGGAAATCGAATAAAGAAGCAAATGCAAGATTTGCTAAATCTATCAAAACAGACCAGCAGGTAAAGATTAATTTTTTCGAAAATCTTCTGTTGGTCAAATCAAAAAGTGCAAAACTAACAAAAGTTAAATAACACCCTGGGGCAGAAGCACAAACAATTACAGCTCAATCCGACATACAGAGATCTCTCACGAATTTTTACGGTGAAGCACAAAAATCTGTTTCAGGACAGCAACTTCCCCAAATATTACTTCTCTCTCATTAGAGGTTGATCTTGACACAAAAACCAAACAAAACGGATAAATAGCGGTTATTACCGAAGTAATAACTTCCAAGACTCAAAGAAACAAAAACAAACGTAAAGCAAAAACAAATTGGGTTGTCTCCCATAAAGCTCTTTCTTTATAGCCATTAAGATGGGCATGATATTTTTGAAGAAGCTCTCATAGGGATATGAATTTAAGTGAAAGAGAGCATTAAGAAGCAAAAACACACACATATTTAAGTCTAACCCACTTTTTATGCAAGGGAATTTTGTAAACAAACAATTTGTTGAAACTAGAGGCAACTTGCATAAGAAGGCAAAAGGAGTGCAACATAAAAACTTTCAGCATAAAGCGAGGAAACTTGATATTATTGAGATACATAAGAACACTTTTTCCTCTCTCATAGTAACTTTCAGTATCATGCATAAACTTAACAATATAGCTATCACAAGGACTATCATAGCAATGATCACTTATTCTAACAGAAAACACGGGAATACTAGCTCTCATAACACTACTTTGTGAAACAATATTAGACGTATCCTTACAAAGGATAGTGTGTCCCTCTTTTTCATATTTAGCAATAAAGTCTTTCACATTTGCTACTATAGGTTCATCAACCATTTGTTTATTAGGTTCAACAGCCTTATTCATACTTTCATTAACCATACTAGCTATCATAGAATGTTCCTTTACCTTAGCTGGGAAAGGGATTTTCTCAACATAAGGTTTAGGTAAAACATGATTAGCAGTATAAACTTCAGTATTTCTTGCAGGAACACTCTTAGCAATATCTTTATAAGGTTCATGATACTTATTCCACTTCTTTTTAGGCACTTCAATATAGGAAGCAAAAGCCTTAAAATAAGAAGCAATAACTTGAGATTCTAGACCATAAGCATTTTTAATATTTTGAAAGTCATCAGTTCTCATAAAAGATTCAATGCATTCATAATCATAATTTATACCTGACTTTCTACCTTTGTCATTCTCCCAAGCTTCAGCATTGTCTTGAATACGGTCTAGAAGGTCCCATTTAGCTTCTTCTTCCATGTGAGTGAATGATCTAGCACAAGAAGCATCCAATAAATCTTTATCATGTAGAGGGAGCCTTGCATAGAAGTTATTGATAATAATATTGTTGGGGAGCTCATGAATGGGACATTTGAGCATTAGTAACTTCAATGTCCCCCAAGCTTGAGCTGTACTCTCTCCATCAAGAGGCCAAAAGTTGTTTATTTGATTCCGATCTTTATGAATCTCACTAGGAGGATAAAACTTTGAATAAAAGAGAGGCACTATTTCCTCCCATTCCAGAGCTTGCCCATTCTTCAGCAGCTTATACCATTCCTCAGCTCTTCCTTTCAGTGATAATGAGAATAACTTCTTCTTAACTTGATCTGTAGTAATACCTGCACACTTGAACAACCCGCATAATTCGTGTATAAAGAGTAAATGATCACCGGGATGGACAGTTCCATCCCCAACATAGTAGTTATCCATAACACGATCAATAATTCTTGTAGGTATTTTGAAAACATCTTTCTCAGCAGGTGGTGGCTTATCTACTACCTTAGAAATGGTAGTAGCATTACCAAATAAGAAACTCAGCGAATTATCCATAACGAAAATAAAGCAACTTGCAGAAGTAAACAATACTCACAGTAGAAGTTTCCTTTACCAGTTCCACTCTCCAATAACACTTCACTCCCCGGCAACGGCACCAAAAAATAGTCTTGATGACCCACAAGTATAGGGGGTGTATCGCAGTATTTTCGATAAGTAAGAGTGTCGAACCCAACAAGGAGCAGAAGGTGCTGGCTAGTGGTATGGATCAGGAATTCTCTACAAATACTTAGCAAACGGATTTTTAGGGATTTTCGATAAAGCAAGTAAACAAAGTACGAGTAAATAAAAGACAGTTGGAATGAATGCAGCAAGTGGCCCAATCCTTTATGCAGCAAAGGACAAGCCGGTTGTATTTCTATAGATGACCAAACGTTCTCGAGGACACATGGGAAGACTGTCAAGTGCTTTCGCTTCATATAGCTGATTAATCTTCTCTAGCTTTCTAAGTGTTGTGTGGGTGAACCTGTGCTAATGTACCGCCCCATCCAAGACTAATACATACTTGTGATTATACCCCTTGCAAACATCCATAAGTACAAGAAAGTAATTAAGGTAGAAACCTAACCACATCTTTAAACTCTAAGACCCTTACGTCCCTTGTGCAATGGTTTCCTAACGGGGGTTCAGGTTTCACACTCCGCAACCCCTACGATTAGTAGCCAAATACACAATGCATTCCCCTAGGCCCATATAGGTGAAGTGTCATGTAGTCGACGTTCACATGACACCACTAGAAGAAGTACACCACAACTTAAATAACAATCTATTGAATCTTTCTCAACACAACTCCACTACTAACAACAAGACTTCTCCCATGTCCTCAAGAACAAAACGAACTACTCACAAGACATCATATGGATCATGATCATAGATGGAATAATGATGTATAACAATCTGAACATAAACAATAATTCAATGGTTCACTCAATAGCATGAACTGCAAAGAGTAATCAACACCGAGAAAGTTTCCCCTATGAACTATAGCAAGATTCAACACGATTGTTACAGTAATATGGAGATGGTGATGAGGGTGCTGATGGTGATGATGGTGGTGATGATGATGATGATCCTGATGAAGTCCAGCTTGATGGTGGTGTTGATGGCGACGATCTCCCCTCTCTGGGAAGGAATTCCCCTGGCAGAAATCTGTCTGCCGGAGAGATCTTTCTCTCTCGGTGTTTTCCGCCCCGCAGAGACAACGGAATCTTTCTGTGGTCGCTCCCCGAGTCTTAGGGTTTCGGGAGGATGATATACGCCAGAGGGGAGAGGCTGGAGTAGGCCAAGGCGGCCACACCATCTCCAGGCGCGGCCTAGGCCTGCCCGAGCCATGGGGTGGTGTGGGCCCCCTGTGGCCCACCTCCACTCCATCTTCTGGCATCCTTAGTCTTCTGGAAAAATAGGATTTTCCATATATTTTCCCAGATTTTCTGATCTTCGCGAATTTTGCCTCCAAACAGCACCTTTTCCATCAGAATCCTGACTGCAGCGGTCCATGCTCCAAAAGTCATCATCCATGCAAAAATAGATGAAATAACATAAGTATCACCTCTCAGTACGAAATATATCAATGAATAATAGTGAATTAAGACATAGAATAGTGATGCAAAATGGACGTATCACCCTCTCAACCTCATGGATGGGATAGTGACGAGCCAACAGTCCTCAGTACCGGCTTCGGCTACATGTTCCTATGGCCGAAGAGCCAGATCCGTCTAGGGATGGAGGGCCGGGGCACCACCCTAGAGGCAGCACAACCAGCACATCATGAAGACATTGAGGTGGCACAGAATACTGCCGATGACGATGATGAAATTGATGAAAACTTCGACGACCAGCTCTTGAACACAAGGTGTGGTGATGACCATGAGCAACAGGGAGGCCAACCGTGCACGCAGATAGTTGTTGAGCCCCAACTAGTACCTGGACCCTCAGCGACACACACTTGCCAAGTGCGTCTCTTCCCATCTACTCAGGATACGCTGCCACCTGTCTCCTTCATCGAGGCTCAGATTCCAGCTCGTCCTATGATCATCCCCCGCACCTTCCATACGGCGGCCGAGGAGGTAGCGGCAGCCAATGATGCCGTAAAGGGCAAGAAGGGTCACAAAAGGAAGCCTAAGGGTGTGAGCCAGAATTCAAAGCCTGCTATCCGGCTCAGGACGGCCCTGCAGAAAAACCCAGGAAGCGGGTGCACGAGGCAGGTACACTAATGCTCAATGAATCGATGCTCGCAGTTGCGGGCTCACATATGCGTAGTATTACTCATGGTTGTCTGTTTGTTGAGGAGCGCCGCATTTGAGAGGGCGATCAGTCGTACTGGTTTACAAGGCTAAGGTGCCAAATGTGACGGGCTTCATCACAATATCCCCTGAGGCGGTATTTTCTACGTGCGGCATACTGACCTCTTCGACATGTTGCAAGGATTCCGGTTGCACGATACCCTGGTCCGGCTGTTCTCACACAATATGGCCATGCAGATCATTAGAGACGGGACCCCGAGCATCGAGATAGTGGATCCCTACTTCATGTGTGACGCCGTCTTAAGAACACATGAGGGTGTCCTAATGGCGACAGACTACCTCTCATACTTCCTGCAAACAAACCTGGGCAAGGATGTGATTCTCATTCCCTGCCATCCAGAGTCGGAGAGTGGCCACCAAGGCTATGTGATCATATCCTTGAATGTGCAATGCTCAAACCCTTGTATCTTGACTCGGGTAGTGCGAAGAGGAAAGACTACTCCACTATCAAGAGAGTTCTTGACGATGCTCTCAACACCTACATCGCAGCGGGAGGCGCCGTCCCTATTAGGATAGTTAAGAGGCATGGCATGCCCGTGTTCGGCCACACAACAGAGTTACCCTGCATCAAGAGGCGCCTGACAGCGGGAAGGGTGCCTTCTACGCCCTACACCACATGAAGGCATTTGTATTGTTCCAACATAACAACACGCTTCCATCTGACCTCCGAAGGTGAGCTGAAGGTCTTGGATGTATCTAGTATCGCAACCTCAGGATGGATTTCTTCGATATCCAGGAGGAGATCTTGACAATCGTGCACCAACAAGTCATAAAATCCGAGGCCTCTTCTACGGCAGCACTCAGCCGCGCAATAAGGAGATAGATGAACACTTAGCGAAGCAAGGTGACAGAAGGACGTTCATGACGTTAGCGAAAGGAGCTAAAGGGGGCTTCGTGAATATCCTCGAGCTGACTCATCAGCCAAGAAGTATTGATGTTTGCCTAGCTAGTTGTTAGTTCCGAACTTGTGTTGTAAGTTTATCCCAATGTTAACTTGCCTGGCAACCTCTAGAGTATGTTTTATAAACCGTTGAACTTGATTGTGAGCGATGCTAGAGTTATTTGTGTTATGAACTATTTTAGTGTTTGGTCATATGTTGCTTCTCATTCGTTATTGCCACCCTACTTCTTGGTTTGCTTTTTTTGTATTTATTCGAAATGTCGATGATTAAAACGTGTTGTGGCACTATATATGTGTGTGACTATACCACTGCTGGATCTGGTGTTCCAAGTACACTTGTAATTTGAGCTTCCTCTACTTGCCGCACTAGATCCATCAGCGGCGTTGTTATTTTCATGCCCAACCTAAGTATGAGGCACTAATCCAAGTCATTCTTGGTTTGCCTTTTTTGTATTTCTTCGAAATGCTAATGATTAAAATGTGTTGTGGCACTATATATGTGTGTGACTATACCGCTGCTGGATCTGGTGTGCCAAGTAGACTTGTAATTTGTGCATCCTCTCTACTTGCCACACCGGATCCATCAGCGGCATTGTTATTTCTATGCCCAACCTAAGTATGATCCAAAAGTAGACTTGTAACAATGTCACCCAAGTTAATACTATTTCATCTCGTAGCCCCAAAGTCGAAAGAGGACAAATATTTTCGAGATTCATATACATAATACATGATATGTTCAGTGGTAAGCCAAGGAAAGGATTCTGGGTCCACGGCAACGACTCCTTTCGATACACCAAACCTGAAATGAGTCGTCGTGGAGACCGAATCCTTTCCCTGCTTTACCACTAGACATATCATACCCATGCTATATGAATCGTGTAAGTATTTCTCTTCTTTTGTCTTTGGCGATACGAATAGATTAGATAGCATGAATTAAATGAAATGGTGAATTATGTAGATTCAAATATCTCATTGTAACCCCAAAGTCGAAAGGAAAGACATTACTGCACTATTCGTATAGCATTGGTGACATTGTTATATGAATCGTGGAATGATTTCTTTCCTTTCATCTTTGGCGATACAATGAAATGAGAAACTATGTAGCCCCAAAGTCGAGAGGGTACAAATAAGTTTGTGATTCGTATAGCATGGCACCCATATATATATATGCATGATCTTATCTTGTGAACTGCTATTGCTTTCCACTGACATAGCTAATATCATCTATCTTGTGTATAGGAGATGGCGAAGAAGTGCTATGTCGTGTACGTCGGTAGGGTTTCAGGTGTGTACGAGGAGTGGAAAGACTGCCAGAAGCAAGTGAACGAATTCTCGGGCAACAACTACAAAGGCTACAAGAGTGGAGAGGTGGCGGAAGAGAAGTGGAGGAAGCACGGGAGGAAGAAGTGGAGGACCTTCGTCGTGATCACCACCTTGCTCTTCATGGTAGGTTGTGGGCTCTACTTCACCTAAAGAGCTCCGTCGTGCATGTAGTTGTAATGTGATTGTGAACTTATACTCGATTGGTCCCCTGAGAGATGTGAATTTGGTATGTGAACTTTCGTATGTCGCGGATTAATTCAAGTTGATGTGTGATGTACTTGTATTAGTGTTGGTTATACAATGTTTTGACCAATTGCAACTTTCTGGAAATTCTGTGTTGTTTATACTGTATTCTAGACTGTATAATACCTGTGTATTGTGTATTCTGGACTGTATTGTGGTTTTATAAAATTTAAAATTTGAATTTGCTATTTGAGATGCATCTGTAAACTTATTAGAGGCGCATATGTCAGACATAGGCAAGGCGCATCTGTGAGACATACTAGAGTCGCATTTCACATGCGTCTTGTATAAGCTATATATGCGAGGCTATAAATTATAGGAGGCGCCTCCTATATATAGCTTATACAAGGCGCATGTGAAATGCGACTCAGGTAAGAAATACTAGCAGCACGGGGCTCGAGGCGCATCATATATACGCCTCTAATGGCTTTTCATATGCGACTCGAGTAGACTTTTCCCTGATAGTGTCCATGTTTTGGCCTTGATGTGTGTTTAAAGAACAACTTAGATTCCAACCGTTAGCCACTCCATGTTAGCATCCAACGGTGGCTACCTGCATCGGCATCATACCCATGAGGAAGGAGAGTAACCGGGGGGGGACTCCACGTCTTCTTATAGGGAATGAGAAACGGCTGCAACCAACTTGCTAGAAGAGACTGATGGACGCTTGAGTTACGTGGGTATTGCCACATAGATTATGACTGATGTGTGAGAAGTGTGAGGTTTATTTAAAATTATTTTGCCACAAAGGGACTAATGGGGAAATTTATGTAGTACTGAGCATCGGGATTGTCCAGGCGAGTCCTAGTTAACAATAATCATGTGGTGTAGATGGTTTGTCGGCAAGTGCCAGGGGTGTTAGCTATCTAGTCATATCGATTCGACCAACCGGTATATTGCCTCCGGTGCATTTAAGCTATATATAGGTGTAGTAGTACAACGGCTCAGTTTGCGGTTCTGATAGTATGCCAAACTTGTTTTATAATTTGTCATAAAAAATAGCCGAAAAACAAAAAGTAGTTGGGTAGCCAAATAGAAAATAGACAAAAAAAATGTTGAACATATTAGATTATCTTATCATAAACTATATGAATGCCAAAACAGCCACATCATGGCTGTCCAAGGAGAATATATATGCCTCATTAACCTTGAGGGAAAGCTCTAGCGTAGTAGTATGCTGGTCTAGTTATCTGCATTCCCCATCAATTCTTCCATAAATTTGTGTCACAACAATTTGCATCACAAAATCCGAATGACGGGAGATTTTACCTTGAGCATCCATGAACCTAAGATCTCAAAAAAATCACCATTTTTTGTCCTTGAATATACTACATGTTGGTGCCCACGGTGGTACTAGTGCCATAAACTCAACGTAAAGAGGAGGTCGGCAGCGAGATCACGTCAATTGCACGTATGGGCTTCGATCATATTGTTCGGTGTCTTCGCACTTTTCGCCATCATCTGAGGCAGTCCAAATCCTACCGGACTGCTTGAAGAGCAAGCTCAAGTTTATGACCTCCCTTTGGACGCAAATGTTGTCGGCATATACGAGGAGCGGCCGTTGCCCCGAATTTTAGTGCATCGTGTTAGAGATGTAATCTTGTACGTATACGATATGGTGTTGTACACCAATCGTATACATAACCCAACTGTACAAGCCACACTATGAGCTCTTTTTGGCCTGTATTAACACGCAACCCGTACCGGACAAGGGTACGATTTTCACCACGAAATTCAACGTGGTATCAGAGCGACCTCTTCCGTGACCTAGCTGTTCCAAGCCCTAAACCTAGAAAACCGCCGCCGCAGCCGCTGTTTCCAGCCGCCGCCTACACAAATCCCACCTACGACCCTACGACCTGCTGCCGCCGCCTCTTTCTAACCGCCGCCGCCACCTACAAATCTATGACCTAAAAAATCTACAACCTACGATCGCCGCCGCCGCTATGTCAAGCCGCCGCCGCCATCCAAACCCTAGCCACGATGAGCTCCTCCATGACCACTGCTTTCCTGGCCGCTGCCCTTGGTACGCCGCCGGCACAGCCCTTGACAAGGTCCAACTTCCTCCTATGGAAGGCCCTTGTCCTTCCCGCTTTTCGCGGAGCCGATGTGATGGGTCTTCTCGACGGCACCGACAAGGCGCCGCCCAAGACTGTGGAGACTGAAGACAAGGAAGGAAAGAAGATCTTGACGCCAAGCCCCACCTATGCTGCATGGATGGCACGGGATCAACAGGTTCTTCAATTTCTGCTGAACTCGCTGTCACCGGACATCCTCTCTCATGTCCTCTCCATGCATTCCACCGCCGATGCCTGCGCGGGTATCAACGCCATGTTCGCCTCTGCGTCCAAGTCCAAGGTACAGCACCTTCGGGGGCAACTTCATGACACCAAGAAACTCTCTATGTCTGCAGATGCCTACTTCACCAAGATGAAGGGTTTTACCTCGGAGCTGGCAGCTCTCGGCAAGACCATTGAAGCTAACGAGATTGTCAGCTACATCCTGAACGGCCTCGACAAGAACCACGACAAGTCGCTCATCACCTCCGTCAACGGCAACTCCGGCACCTCCCTCGACGATCTGTATGATCAGTTGTACGCCTATGGCATGCGCAATGGCGTGGAGGAGCCATCTGGCTCCTTCTCTTCATCAGCAAATGCAAGAGCGACACTCGTCCGCGCGGTCACACCCCTCCCCCGTGCGCACGCTCTCCGCCACGTGATGGTGGTTATCGTGACTACCGTGATCGCCGTGATGATGATCGCGGTAACTAGCGCCGTGATGATCGACGTGATGATGACCGTGGCAACTGGCGCCGTAATGATCGTCGTGATGATGACCGCGACAACCGGGGCCGCGAACGCCGTGACGACCACCGTGATGACAGGTGGCGTGATGATCGCCGCGATCGTGGTGACCGCTACCGCCGTGATGGTGGTGGCCGCTGCCCCGACGTGCTCCCACACCCTACGTCATTACCGGCCGCTAGATATGCAAGATTCATGGTCATCCCGCGAGCGACTGCTGGTGGCGTTATGGTGATGACAGGAGGGATGATAGTGCTCATGCTGAAAAAGGTGCTAATGTTGCTGCTTTCTATGGTGTCGACATCAACTGGTACCCTGAGACGGGTGCCACAGATCATGTCGCCAATGAACTGAGCAAGCTCTCCACACATGACAAGTATACTGGAATGATCGTGTGAGAGGGCACATGTATGAACATTAGTCATATTGGTCATTCAATATTGCGTACTCCTCATGGTTCCTTTGATCTTAAAAATAGTCTTCATGTTCCTAGTGCTACAAAAAATCTTCTTTTTGTACATCGATTCACCCTTGATAATTATGTCTTTATTGAATTTCATCCTTTCTTCTTTTTAATCAAGGACTTAAAGACCCGAAGAACCCTGTTTAGAGGCCCCTGTCATGGTGGTCTCTATCCCTTGGTGCCCATGTCTCATGAGACCGTCAAGCATGCCTTCATCGTCATAAAGCCATCATCCTCCACCTGGCATCGCCGCTTAGGACATTCGTCTTCATTTATCGTCCAACAACTTCTTAGGAGAAATAAAATAGCTTACACTCCAGACAGTACTCCCTATGTTTGTGACTCTTGTCAGTTGGCCAAGAGTCACTAGTTGCCATACCCTGTATCCACCAGTGTCTCTACTGCTCCCTTGGAGAAAGTTTTTTCTGGTGTATGGGGTCCTGCTCCTCTATCGGTTGGTAAACATGCATAGTATGTAAGATTTATTGATGATTTTAGCAAGTTCATTTGGATCTATTTGCTTAAAAAGCGTTCTGATGTTTATTAAGCCTTTCTTAATTATCAACAGTATGTTGAACGCAAGTTTGATAGGAAAATTGTTACGATGCAAACTGATTGGGGGCGAATATGAGAAGCTTAATAGCTTGTTTCAAAGAGTTGGCATCACACATCATGTATCTTGTCCTCATGCTCACCAACAAAATGGGTCAGCTGAAAGAAGACACCGTCATATAGTTGAAGTCGGTCTGGCATTACTTGCCAATGCCTCTATGCCTCTTAAATTTTGGGATGAAGCCTTTCTTACAGCAACTTTTCTCATAAATTTGCTTCCTAGCAAAGTCCTTGATTTTTCCACTCCTACTGATCGCCTCCTCAATACTTCACCAAATTATGATGCTCTTAGAACTTTTGGTTGTGCTTGTTGGCCAAATCTTCGTCCCTATAACAAACAAAAGCTAGCTTTTTGCTCTACACGGTGTGTTTTTCTTGGGTATAGTCATCTTCACAAGGGTGTTAAATGTCTTGATGTTTCTACCAGGCGTATCTATATCTGTCATGATGTTGTGTTTGATGAGAATGTCTTTCCTGTCGCATCTCTTCATCCCAATGCCGGTGCCCTTCTTAAAAAGCAAATTCTGTTTCTTCCATCAGAAAATTATTATGAGGGTGCACATATTATTGATGATCATATACCTACTATTGTTCCTGTTACTGATGTGTTTCAAGTTGTTACTGATGTGTTTCAAGTTGCAGCAACAACCTAAGAAAATTTGGTTCCAAATAATACAAAAAATAGGTCCCAATTGCATGTTGAAGATCCACCAGAAAATGATGAAACTAATGCGGAAACCATTGCATCAGACACTGATCCCGAGGAGGATCTTGATAGCGCTGCCGATAGCGCTTCCCCACGCGCCGCGTCCCATGCTCCCGCTCATGGCTCGCCGCGTGGCAGTCTCCTGCTCGACAGCCGAGCGCCCGTGCGTGCCCCCATGTCACCTGTATCCGCGCGGGCCCCGCCGGCCTCTCCGTCACCCAACCTGGTGACCCCGCTGTCGCCACGCGTCGCTACGCCACCTGCTTATGCGTTGTCTGCCGCACCGAGTCCCCTGGTGGATCCCCTGTGGCCAGCGCTGATGAGGCTGATTATGCTGCAACGATGGACGATGATTCTTCTGCCTCTCTGACGCCTCCACCCTCTCCTCCTAGTGTTTGTACCAGGCTTCAGAAAGGTATACGACATCCTAAGAAATACACTGATGGTACAGTTCGATATGGCATGCTATCTTCTACAGGAGAACCGACCAAACTCTCTGAAGCTCTTAGTGATCCTTCTTGGCGACAAGCAATGGAGGAGGGGTACAAGGCTTTACTTGCAAACAAGACTTGGCACCTTGTTCCTTCGAGCAGCAATAAAAATATAATTGATTGTAAATGGGTCTATCATATAAAGAGGAAAGCAGATGGCTCCATTGATCGATATAAGGCAAGATTGGTTGCAAAAGGATTCAAACAAAGTATGGCATTGATTATGAAGACACCTTTAGTCCTGTGGTGAAAATTGCTACTATTAGAACTGTTTTGGCTCTGTCTGTCTCTCGAGGATGGAGTCTTCGGCAGCTAGATGTCAAGAATGCGTTTCTTCATGGTGTTCTGGAAGAGAAAGTCTATATGAAATAGCCACCAGGTTTTGAGGATCCCCACCTTCCGCGCTATGTTTGCAGGCTTGACAAGGCTCTTTATGGTTTAAAATAGGCTCTGCGTGCATGGTATTCTAGGTTGAGTTCCAAGTTATGCGATCTTGGGTTTTCACCTTCCAAGGCTAATACCTCACTATTCCTTTTTGATAAGTCGGGTACCACTATATTTGT
The DNA here is from genome assembly GCA_023614405.1 of Avena insularis. Taxonomy (NCBI): domain Eukaryota; kingdom Viridiplantae; phylum Streptophyta; class Magnoliopsida; order Poales; family Poaceae; genus Avena; species Avena insularis. Next base: position 384,160,852 of record CM042684.1, read on the forward strand.
TCTGGTTTATGTTGATGACATCATAGTTACAAGCTCCTTTGATCATGCTATTTCTGCTCTTCTTCGAGATCTCAATAAGAATTTTGCAATCAAAGATTTAGGTGATCTTCATTAATTTCTTGGCATGGAAGATAAAAAGGTGCACAATGGCTTACTCTTGACCCAAGAAAAATATGCCACAGATATACTTGACAGAGTTGGTTTGCGTGACTATAAGAGTGCGCTAACCCCTCTGTCCTCTTCAGAGCAATTGTCTCTCACAGATGGTACTTCTCTTGGCCCTGATGATATTACTCAGTATAGGAGCATTGTTGGAGCTTTATAATACTTAACTCTCACACGACCAGATTTAGCATTTTCTGTTCACAAAGTCTATCGGTTTCGGCCTGTGCTTTATAAATAGCTTCGGCACAAAAGACAAAATGGTCTCTCCAACGCTTCTTGTCCGCGGGACCTAACTAACTACCCGATCGATGGAAAATAAGGGCAAGTCAATACCAGATCGCACTCAACAAAGTAAAACAGGATGAATTCAATCGCCAAGACCCGCCACTGGCTGATTCCATAAGCACAGAAATAAGGGTTTATGAATCAAAAAAAGCTACTCATTACCGTGGCCGCCTACCTGCTTTGGTTGGTGGGGGAGGCTCCTCCGTCGTGGGTAAACGGGAAACCCGACTCTACGAACCCGATATCTTCATGCTCCAACTACAGAATATTGGACAGTTGTCAAACGTATACTCAGATATGTGAAGGATACGTTGAAACTTGGAATCATATTCACCAAATCTTCATCCACTTTTTTGAGTGCATTTTCAGATGCAGATTGGGCTAGTTCTCTTGATGATCGGCGGTCCACAGGCGGTTTTGCTGTCTTCGTTGGACCAAATCTAGTTTCATGAAGTGCTAGAAAACAAGCTATGGTGTCTCGGTCCAGTACTGAGGCTGAATATAAGGCGTTATCTAATGCCACAGCTGACCTCATCTAGGTTGAAGCTCTTCTTTTAGAACTTGGAGTAAAACTTAAGGAAAAACCAAGTCTCTGGTGTGATAACTTAGGTGCTACCTATCTGTCAATAAATCTTGTGTTTCATGCTCGTACTAAACATATTGAGATATATTTTTATTTTTTTAGGGAAAGAGTTGCTAGTAATAACTTAGCTATTCGTTTTGTTTCTAGTAAGGATCAAGTTGCAAATGGCTTCACAAAGGCTCTACCTATGAAGTTGCTACATGAGTTCAAGCGTAATCTCAACCTTTCTACAGGATGAAATTAAGGGGGCTATTAGAGATGTAATCCTGTATATGATATGATGTAGTACGTCAATCGTATACGTAACTCAACTGTACAAGCCACGCCAGGGGCTCTTCCTGGCCTATATTAACACGCAACTCGTACCGGACGAGGGTATGATTTCCACCACGAAATTCAACACATCGATTCGTCATACACAGTGCTTCCCCGGCCATCGACGTGCGATAACTATTGCAGGAACCGTCGTTGTGCGATCTGTCCTGAAGTGCCCGCAGGAGACCAAGCCAACGGTAAGAACGGGATTGGTGCCCACTGGCATCCATTCTCCATTCCTTTGCAGGTCTTCCGCTTCGCCCTTTTGGGAGTTTGTGGGATCAAAAGGGAGGAGTGTATGCACATGGTTGTGCTATCCCCTTCACTTTTGCTTGGAAGGAGGTGCACGGTCTGCTCTGAACTAGCTGGATGCAATTCCCGTATTATCGGGCAGCCGTCTACGATGAAGATATCACGTGTGGTGTCTCTTTCTTTCCCCTTACCTCCCATGCCTACAAGTTCCGTAGCAGTAGCAGTATAACAGAATGTGGGTTAGAGAGTTGTGTAGCGAGGCAGAGAGAGCTGATAAGCTAGTCATGGATGAGAAATAACCCTAGCTATTACATGGATAGAGGTTATGTGGTCGGCATTTTATAATGGATATAGAAGAGGGTAAGAGGCAAAGGACAAGTACTGAAAATATCATGTCCATCACAACTTTCTTCTTCAAGTCTAGCCTATTTACCCAAGCTAATTAATCTCGCATGTAACTGTCGAGCAACATATAGGATTGATATTTGCATACATAAATCAACTCCCCCCACACCATGAACTATACAAACTCGTAATTTCATGTCAGGCAGGCCAACGGTGCAGCAAATGAAGCAGTGAATTCGACTGTACTAGCAGTCTGGCACTCCTCAAAATAGATTTTCGCCCTGCTATATTAATATAGCAATCACACGATACAACTGTTGAGTTCATTGTTGGAGCCGACATCACAAAAGAAGCCCAAGAGAAAGTACAAAAGAACGAAAGAGAAAGAAATGCACAATAACGCCAGATCGACAACCAATGAAGACTCGCAACCGTTGCACCCTCCAGAAAAGTCCCACCATGATCCTATGTCTCCGAATTGTTGTGTACCAAGCGACACCTTCAAGAAGGAGTGCAACGATAACGACGCTGCTGCCCGGACTTCTCCTAGGATTTATCCCGGTACACGTAGGGGAAGGAAGCTGACACCTGCAGATGTCACCGCGTCGGACCCAGCCTAGCCGGCAAGGATTTCTCCCTACCCTCAAAGAACCACAACCCCATCCAATTCTTGCACTCCACCAAACTTGCCGCCCGCCAACATGCGACAAAACAGTCTTGCAGTCTTCATTGGCTCCTCACCATGGCAAACAACGCGAGGTTGGTCGGACCGAGAAAACCCGCTGAAGACAAGGGAAAGTGGCGCCACTGCCACGTGGGAGGGACCAACCTCCACCGCCATAGTAGTAGCTGACCGGACACTGCCTCAGAAGCATACTAGGCCCGGCCAGTCCCAGAGCAGGCCCGTGAAGCTCCCACTGCTGTGCTGCAGCAGACGCAGTAGCGTCGTTGCTCCTTCTGTCCCGAAGAGTTCCCTAGACCAACCATGGCAGCTACCTGAGTGCGAGCTAGCCCGCCCTAACCCAGCACAGGCCCAAAGGGCCCAGGTCTAGGGTTTGGGGCCGCCGACCAAGCTCGTCTCTGCCACCACCATCGCTAATCAGTAGCTCCCTCGCCTCGCCGCCATCCAGGCCACAGCCGGAGCACTGCTTGCCAAAGATCACCGCCGCTAGAGGAGCACGACACGCGAAATCGCTCTGTAGCCCACCATCCTCCTCCAAGAGCAGGCTCTGGAAGGGCCCAGACCCGGAGGTCCAGATCCGGCATGGGAGGGGCCAAAACCCCTCCTCGCCAGCCACCCCTAGAGCACGCCGCCGTAGTCCCGCCCCCAAGACGGTTGGGGGCTTTCCAGGAGCACCTGACTGCAAGCGCCGCCGCCTCCCCGGGCCACGCGCGCACCACCGTCGTCAGGCCGAGCCGGCCCACGCCTCTGCCCGCTGCTGCTCTGAGCACCACTGCACCTCCATGCTCACTCCTACGAGCCGGCGAGACTTGCGCCGCGGCTTCCCTCTGGACAGCACCAGGCGACGAGGCTCGATCCCCACCGCCCCCTTCACTGGCGGCGTGCACGGCTTTCTAGCGGCCATCTCTGAGGGAGACAAGGAGGGAGAGGTGGTGGTGAGGCGGCGACATCGGAGGGTAGGGTTTGGCTCCCCCCATCGCCCTGGAGGTGGCGACACAAGGGATCAGGCTGCTTTCGTCCTTTTGCCAAAAGTTCAATCTTCTGAAGTCCCAAATGACTATTGCCCCACCAGTCTGGCACTTGATCAGCTCTTAGGGAAGGGGAATCATGCGACCGCCATGCCATGATCTACACTTGTCACTTAACACGCGAGAACCATTTCTGACAAGAAGATCGATATAGCTTTTGTGTGCATAATCACCCTGCCCTGAGAATAGTTAAAAGCTTTCACTTGAACATGAACTCGTGCATTCCTTTTAGGCTGGTTATAGTGGAAGTATCATACTACTAGCTAGGGCATCACACCATCTCAGACTAGTAGACTCTACCTCCTCGCTAGGTAAGCTCGCTCCCAAATATGAACATGTCTAATTATTGCTTTCTTAGCCACTCTATCAAAATGAAACGATGGCTCCATGCAGCCCTTGTGGCCAATAAACAAGATTCCATTGTTCCATATAACCGACAATAGAATCCCTGAATCCAGCGTGGCGACACAACGGCCCATTATTATGTGATGTGTTATTTTTAGACTATTCATAATGGTATTATACGTGATATCATGCACTACATGCATGCAAAACGCTGACGTATCACTATAATCAACGACAAGATAGAGCATGATGGTATCATAGGTAGATACCGTTGTTAGAGTATATTACAGCTAGACATATTTAGTAGTTCAATATTGTAATCCAATTCTATCTCTATTAGGCTTTTTGCCCCCCAATTTTCTACTACTATATAAACAGCATAAGGGCTCACGATGTAATCACCTCTTCCAATATCAATACAATCTCTATATTCCGCAATCTTTCAACCGTATCTCTATAAACAGCAAGGTCGATCTCCATGATCTCCGCCAGGGGCATCGCATCTCGTAGCTAGTTTTTCTTCCAATTCCCTAGATCGGTTTAATAGTTCTAGCAAATTTCTTTTTCCTATTAGATCTATTTTTCTTTTAGCCACCAAAAGCATCGTCCATAGTCGCATGTCATCATCGCGCGCCTATACTTCAACCTCAGCATCGATTCAACTCCGGAAAATCATCGTCAACGATCGTGGCAAGGAGGCTCCGCGTGGCGCCCCAAGGGACGCCTTCACGCACTGTGTCGGCTGCTCCGTCCTCACGTCGTCTCCACGCCGGCCCGTCTTCACCAACATCTACTGGGACGCACGTCCCTGAGTACGCGTCTCGCTGTCAACAAAGGATTGCACCTTCATCACCCGTGGTCATCATCGCTGACAACCATCTACACCAACAACATCGCCACATCGTCACCGCTACCACCGATCGTGGTCATCGTCAACGCCAACAAGTTCTTCTCCACAAGCGACGCCGCGCTCATACTAGCGGAAAATACGGGTCTAATCTCCGAAATCGACTACCCCTACAATTCAATCGCCATCGACAACTACCACCATCGTGTTCGTCCACCACGACCTTGCCGCTGGAGAGGCAGTCTAATTTTTATTTGCGCAAGTATGTGCTCAATTTTTCTTCTTGCAGCCACTTCGTTTACTCCGACATGGCGGAAAACTTCTACTCCAACCGTTTACGGAAAATTTTCTTTGCTCCTCAATCCGGCTCTGGCACACATGTCTCATGACGGTCCCTGTCTTCGCACGTCCGGTATTGACAACACTGATGCATGCCTTCATCCCCGATACGCTCCTGAGTCTGGCAAGCTCGGCATTGCGGGTCGAGCTACTTTGATCCAAACTACGTCAACCTCAACTACTATGGCGAATTCTCCTGGCTCAACAACGATATCGACCACAAGACAATAACATCATCGACTTCATCAATGGTGACAACTTCCCCAATGGCATCATCGACCACAACTACAACTCCCTCACTCCCGATTACATCGACATCGGCAACAAGGGCTACCACCTCACTTTCATCTTATTCTCTAGTCAGACCGTTCGCGTCACTACCGATCCAACTTCGGGGGGTGTTAGAGTATATTACGGCTAGACATATTTGGTAGTTCAATATTATAATCCAATTCTATCTCTATTAGGATCCTTGCCCTCCAAGTCTTCTAGTACTATATAAACAGTCTAAGGCCTCACGATGTAATCACCTCTTGCAATATCAATACAATCTCTATATTCCGTAATCTTTCAACCGTATCATAGCACATAAAAATAGAAAAAATATTGTCAAATAAATTTTGAACACAAATTTACATTGAGATTGTACAATTCAATAAATATGATAAGATCATGGTAGTACTACATGACACCATGCACTGTAGAGATAGTATGATACACTAATATCATATGCATGATACTATTATATGATACTACCAATTGTGACCAGTCTTAGGATTTCTCGCTGGTCATAGTGGGAGTATCATATTACTAGTATTATGCATATGATACTACCCCTGTAGTGCTTAGTATCATCTAGTTGTATCATGGTCTCATGGTATTTAATTATTTGTAGAATCTCAATGCAATTTGATGTACACGATGTATTTGACAATAAATTTTCTTATTACATGTGCTATGATACCGTACTCCCTCTGACGAGGGTTTAACTCATCAATGCCCATTGTTATGGACTTAGGTTCGAGGAAGAGGGATGCACTGGAAGTCTTGATTGGCTAGCAAACAAGCACACAGGGACGCAAGGTTTACCCAGATTCAGGCCTCGTAGAGGACCCTACTCCTGCTTGTCTGCTCTTGATTGATGGTGATCCGAAGGATTACAATGTCGTCGATGACGGTGTATGCATAAATTAGATCTGGCGTATGTGTATGTAAGAGATTGATGATTAGATCTATTGTCTATTGTAGCGATGTGGGAGATCGTAGATCTATCTATTGGGAGAGTTGTGATTGCCTTCTCGTTGGACCCTCCTAGCCTTTATATATGGGGAGGCTAAGTCTCAGGTACCAATACGAGTTGGTTACAAGTTGTGTTCAAACTCTATTATTGAGACTTCCTTGTCTTGTACGTTTTGGAATCCGTGTCCATATGGGCTTCATACCACTCGAACCGTCATAGGCATCATGGACCTTAGCAATTCATCAAGTGGGCCTTCCGTCGAGCCGCACCAGGTACGCCGTAGTTGGGTGCCTATCGGGCATACCCATGTCAGTAGCCCCCGAGTGTCCATGCGAATCGTAGATTCGGATGGAGACTTAGTTGATCTTGAATCTTGTATTAGGATGTCGGAGTCGACAACTATGTCGAGTGCGAAGCACTTCACCTGAAAATTCATCGGGTCAGTCAAATTTGTAGTTCATAGGGATGATGGTAAACGTGCCTGGTGCGCTCGACGGATCGGGACCAGTTAATTGCTCTAGGGCAAAAACAACGCTACCTACTCAAATTCGAGTCCCTGTACTCGAATTTGGAAATTGCTGGCGTAGTTTAATTCATGCCACGGAGGCCTTAGTGAGTCGAACTCCAGTTCATCAGTATGTATACCCAACGCGTCCATCGGGATTTTCTTCGTGTCGTAGACATGGTATTAAACTGGTAGAGTGCAGCGAATGCGGTTGCCAGGCCATTAGATTGTATCTGTAGGTCTTATCTTTATGTCGTAGACGTAGCATCCGAATGTTTGTCACCGCGGAGGTGTTTCGGGTGGCCAAGGAAACATTGTCTCTAAACTTGACATTTCAATATAAGTGGGGCAGAGTCGCCAATGAGTTCGATTGTTGCAAGCGAGTCGACATTGTGGACGTAGTCGACACAATGGACTGTTTTGTGAGTCTTTTATTTTCTGTAGGGTGCGTGTTGACCCACAAGTATAGGGGGTGTATGGCAGTATTTTCGAGAGAAGTGAAACCCAATTTATTGATTCGACACAAGGGGAGCCAAAGAATATTTATAAGCCTTAACAACTGAGTTGTCAATTCAGCTGCACCTGGAAACAATCTTGCTCACATCAGTTTATCAGTAGCAACAGTTTTGTAGTAGTAATTGTAAAGTAATAGCGGTAGTAAAAGTAAAGACAGTAGTAATAATTGCAGTAAACAGTAGGATTAAAGCGCGGTAGGCATAGGGATGGATGGACGGGCGTTGCATGGACAAGACAATTCATATAGCAATCAGAACATAGGGCATTTGCAGATAAATAAGATAAAGCATCCAAGTACTAAATAATCCTAGGCATGTGTTCCATATATAGTCATACGTGCTCGCAATGAGAACTTGCACAACATCTTTTGTCCTGCCAACCCGTTTGCAGCGGGGCCTCAAAGGAACTACTGGCAATTAAGGTGCTCTTTTTAATAGAGCACCGGAGCAAAGCATTAACACTCTATGAACACATGTGATCCTCACATCAAAGCCATTCCAGCCGGTTATCCCGATTTCTATCACTTCGGGGCCTTTGATTCCAGACAATGATGTGTGTATACAACTTGCAGGTAAGACCATAAACAATACTATCATAATGAATCAATAACATGTTCAGATCTAAAATCATGGCACTCAGGCCCTAGTGACAAGCATTAAGCATAACAAGTTGCAACAAAGTCAAAAAGCACTAATAGTAGATACTAGGAACCATGCCCTAACAATCCGATGCCATTACATGAACGATCTCATCCAATCCCTACCATCCCCATAGCCTATAGCGGGGGATTACTCACTCATAGATGGGGGAAACATGGATGGTCGATGGAGAGGCGATGGCGATGATGATGGCGATGATCTCCTCCAATTCCCCGTCCCGGCAGGGTGCCAGAACGGAGTTTCTTGTTCCGAATCGCGAAATCTGGTGGTGACGGCGCAGCGGAACTCTTTCTGGAAAAACATCGAACCCCCCTTGGTTTTTAGGTCTAGAGGCAACTTATAGGCGAAGAGGGAGGCCGAGGGGGCAGCCGAGGCGGCCACACCATCCCCAGGCGCGGCCTGGCCTGGCCCGCACGGCCAGGTGGTGTGGGCCCCTCGTGGCCCTACTCCATCTCGTCTTCTAGTTCCGTCTCCTCTTCTGGTGAAATAGGATTTTTGGCATATTTTCCGGGATTTTTCCTGATAGTTGATTTTTTGCACAAAAACTAGACACCAAGGTAATTCTGCTGAAAACAGCGTCAGTCCGTGTTAGTTGTATCCAAATCACACAAGTTTAGAGGAAAAACAATAGCAAAAGTGTTCGGGAAAGTAGATACATTTTGGACGTATCAACTCCCCCCAAGCTTAGCTTATTGCTTGTCCTCAAGCAATTCAGTTGAAAACTGAGTGCGATAAAAGAAACTTTCACGAACACATTTGCTTCATAAGATGTATATATTCTCAGCATGTGATCAACTACTCAGCCAATTCATAATAAGGAGTATGCAACTAAGTTTACTTAATAGTTATTGCAAGCTATGAAGAGATTGTATCCAACTCAAAAATAATAAGTAGCATGAAACATAAACATAAGCAACATTGTAATGCTCATAAAAAGGTATGACAGAGTGATATCTTGCTTGCCTTTGATTGTAGAGCAAACATAAATGCCAAGGCACCTCTGAAGTTCAAGTGAAGACTAGAAGTAAAGATATCAAAGATACAAGCATCAAAGTCATAACACAATTAATCAAGTTTTGAGACAAGCACATTATACTAAGAATGACAACTATGCTCTCAAGAAAGTGCTCATAGAATGGGTGATGACTCAACAAGGAAATGAAAAAGGTTTTGAAAAGTTTGAAAGGCTTCCAAATGCTGAAAGTATGGTACTCATTAGCTTTGATCTCTCATTGCCCCTATCATAAGCATCTTTAAATGGTTAAGGTTAAAGTGACACAACTAAGAGGATATGCTTGAAAAGTTATAAGTTAAAATCTCATGCCCCTTACTTACGAGTACCGAACCTCATGCTACTCAACTTCAGTCACAAGTAAGCTCTTGTCATTGTAAGTATATATGTATCATAGAGAACCGCCAATGGGGTACCCCTTGCACATGATACAGGAGCTATCCCATAATCAAAATGACAAGGCAAGTAGACAATGAGAATCTCAGTGATATTTTTATTTGCTATTTGCATAGGTTTTTATTGAGGATGCTTCATAGAATGCTCATTATGGTTATGCTGCAAGTTTCCACCATGATTAGGCATGGCTTAGGCTAGAGGCCCAAGCGTTTCTCTAACACATATACCAACTCCATGATCTTACAAGTTCCCCTTTTATTTCACACCGCCAGGATCCATAAGCAAAAGAATCATGATATCAACGAGGTACAATGTACCCGTGCAATATTGAAAGCGTTCCCCATGATACATGGTTCTGCTAACTTCAACTTATAAAGCGCAAGCATATACGCAACAAAGATGGACGCAATGGTTCAAGATTATTAAGTGCAAGAAAGTAAAGTGTGCCATCAAGTTCGTGAGAGCTTTACTAACTAACTTTTCTCATAACAAGCAAACATTTTATTCAGAAGAAAACAAGGCATACTAAGCATGCAAGGAATAGAAAATGATGCTAATAGGTAGGTATGGTGGACATTTTTGGCAATATTTGGTTTTAGGGAGTTGGAAACACGAGTAAAGCTTATACTCAGTACAGGTGAAGGCTAGCAATATTAAGGGAGCGACAAAGGAGAGAGCAATAACTGTCATAATCACGCTTGGAACAAAACAGGAATGATCATGGCATGAAAGTGATTCAAGACCCCTGAGGCAAAATAATTCATCGAGGCTTAACTGGTTATTGTTTCAGTCATATGCATGCATGAGCATGTGCCAAGTCAATTCAAGTGAAACATTCAGAGGAGGATACCACAGTGTCATACCAAGTTATGAATAGTGCAATGCAAGCAAACATTCATATGACGTGCTACAAATTATTAGCAAGCTGGAGCTAATCATAAGAAAGCAAGAACTACTAAGCATCCATAAATAACATACACCCTACATGAACATACTAAGCATGCCCACAATGATGAGTATATGTACAAAAATGAAAACAAATAGAGTTCGTTACTAGCCTCATACCACACCTCAAGTTGTCATTAATCCTCATTATTGCCCTTCACCTGTGTGGCTTGAATAATAACATGAAACCAAATTCCACTGAGTACTGCTGAACCCTGCAACAAACTTCACAAAACCAAAGAAGAACAACAAATATTTTTGGTGTTTTTAATTTTCAAAGACAAGAACAAAAAGGAAAAACAAGCAAAGCAAAATCTTTTTGGGTTTTTTGAATAGTTCAAACAAAGCAAAAAGGAAAAGGCAAACCAAGACAAAAGAAGAAAAAGCAAACAAAGAGAAACAATGGAATTATTTTTGGTCTTTTTGTGTTTTAGAAAGCAAAAGCAAAGAGAGAACAAAAACTAAAAAGAGAACGAAACATGAATATACAAAGTACCGACGAAACATGATATGGAGATGAGTGTGATGTCGGTGTACCTCCCCCAAGCTTAGGCTTTTGGCCTAAGTGGGTATCAACCCAAATGAGAGTAAGGGTTCCAAGCAGGCGGGTCATTGTAAGAATGATCGTGGTTAGGCCCTTGGGAAGAAGAAGAAGCTCCCCAATCATAGGTAGGCTTCTGATATGAAGACTCCCCCTCATATGAGGGCTGGACCGAATCATCTGTAACCTCCCTTCTAGTATCTTGCTCCTGTTGGGAGAGCTCTCCCAAGTACATATCAAGCTCCTCCTCAGTGAGTGACCATCCTACCCTATTATCAAGGTTAAACAAAATAGGTGCATACAAAAGAACAAATCGCTCGGACTTACTCCTTCTCCAACCAGCCTTGAGAAAGGTTATTTCATAAGACAACTCACTCAAATTAGCCCAAGAAGAAACAAATTTATGCTGTATCATGGAATTAAGGTCAAGCCTTTCTATGGGAAACTGTAGGTCTAGATGATGAGGCACTAAACCATGCAACACTAATAAACGAGAAGCAATGAGGCCTCCACAAATTCCACCTTTCTCGCGGTTAGCAGCAAGACAGAAAGCTATCAAGGCACCCAAGTTGTAAGTTCTATCTCGTTTTAACGTAGCTAAGATGAATGGAGAGAGTGTACCTCAACAGGATTGATCAGGAGGTTTAGAGTAAGGGATATCACCTTTATCAAAATGCTGGAGAGAGTGTACCTCAACAGTGGATGAGTGGGGGATTGGCTTACATAATTCTTCTATAGGAGGTAAATTCTTGACGTCAGCAGCTTTAATTTCCTTCTCCTTAAGACATTTCTTAGCTTCCTTCATCACTTCATAATTTAGTTCAATAACTCCCCTCTTCTTTGATGTTGGTATAGGTGCAGGAATAGTTGGTTCAGGTATAGTTGTCTCAGGTATAGCTGGTTCAGGAGCAGTCCAATCTTCATAATTCTTGCTTATTTTAGCCATTAATTCTTCAGCTTCCTTAGGAGTCCTATTCTTGAAAACACAATCATCGCAACTGTTCAGGTATGTCCTAGATTCTTCAGTTAGTCCATTATAAAATATGTCAAGAAGCTCATTTTTAGGTAATGGACATCTAGCATGTGCATGAATCAAAGCACAAAACCTTGCCCATGATTCAGGCAATATCTCTTTTTCTCCCTGTTTAAAATCAAAAAGTTCCCGCAAAATAGCATGTCTAGCACTAGGAGGAAAATATTTATGCAGGAAAGTACTAATCAAGCAATCATGGCTATCAATAGATCCAGGAGGTAAATTATTAAACCAAGTTTTAGCTTCTCCTTTTCAGTGAAAAAGGGAAAATTTTAGCAACAAAGTAGGTGCGCATCTTAATATCATCAGAAAATAGGCCACTCATGGTAGAAAGCTCAGTCATATGTGGTACCATGCTTTCATTCTTAGTCCCACAAAAAGGTTCTTTCTCAACAATAGCTATGTAAGATAAATCAAGAGAGAAATCATCGTCCTTATCTTTAATGTTTATGGGAGATGCAGCAAACTTAGCATTAGGAGACAATTTGGGTTTTATAGTACGCCTCTCAAGGAGACTCTTAATAGCACCCCTATCATGGGTGTTTTGACATTCTTTAATAAATTCATCGGTCATCTCAATATAACCGTCTTCAATATCATAGCTCTCTCTAGACTCAGGTGAACTGACAGGTGTAGTAGTGTCTTCATTAGGAGTTTCAGTATTTCCAGCTATAGTTCTAGCAATCGTAGCATCTAGGAAAGGACCTAATGAACCACTCTTATCAAGCACATTAGAAGCAACATCATAAGTATCAGAAGTTTCAGATTCAGCAGTAGTAGTAGTGTGTGTAGCATGTGTATGTGGTGGTGTAAGGAGCTTACTCATAACAGATGGTGAATCAAGAGCAACAGAGGTGTTTAGAACCGTACCTCTTCTTGTAGTGGATGGTAAAATAGGAACCTTGCCATCACGAGACTTACCCATGATGGATGGATGGCAGCGAACAATAGTGATTCCAAGCGAACTTGATAAATAAAGCTATGCTCCCCGGCAACGGTGCTAGAAAATAGTCTTGATGACCCACAAGTATAGGGGGTGTATCGCAGTATTTTCGAGGGAAGTGAAACCCAATTTATTGATTCGACACAAGGGGAGCCAAAGAATATTTATAAGCCTTAACAACTGAGTTGTCAATTCAGCTGCACCTGGAAACAATCTTGCTCACAGCAGTTTGTCAGTAGCAACATTTTTGTAGTAGCAATAGTAAATAATAGCGGTAGTAAAAGTAAAGACAGTAGTAACAATTGCAGTAAATAGTAGGATTAAAGCGCGGTAGGCATAGGGATGGATGGACGGGCGTTGAATGGACAAGACAATTCATATAGCAATCAGAACATAGGGCATTTGCAGATAAATAAGATAAAGCATCCAAGCACTAAATAATCCTAGGCATGTGTTCCATATATAGTCATACCTGCTCGCAATGAGAACTTCCACAACATCTTTTGTCTTGCCAGCCCGTTTGCAGCGGGGCCTCAAGGAAACTACTGGAAATTAATGTGATCCTTTTAATAGAGCACCAGAGCAAAGCATTAACACTCTGTGAACACATGTACTCACATCAAACCAATTCCCGCCGGTTATCCCTATTTCTGTCACTTCGGGGCCTTTGGTTCTGGACAACGACGTGGGTATACAACTTGCAGGTAAGACCATAAACAATACTATCATAATGAATCAATAACATGTTCAGATCTGAAATCATTGCACTCGGGCCCTAGTGGCAAGCATTAAGCATAACATGTTGCAACAAAGTCAAAAAGCACTAATAGTAGATACTAGGCACCATGCCCTAACAATCTGATGCCATTACATGAATGATCTCATCCAATCCCTACCATCCCCATAGCCTACAGTGGGGGATTACTCACTCATAGATGGGGGAAACATGGATGGTCGATGGAGAAGCGATGGCGATGATGATGGCGATGATCTCCTCAAATTCCCCGTCCCAGCAGGGTGCCAGAACGGAGTTTCTGGTTCCAAATCACGGAATCTGGTGGTGACGGCATAGCGGAACTCTTTCTGGAAAAACATCGAACCCCCCTTGGTTTTTAGGTCAAGAGGCAACTTATAGGCGAAGATGGAGACCGAGGGGGCAGCCGAGGCGGCCACACCACCCCAAGGCACTGTTGGGTCCGCAACATAGAAAACAAAATTTTTCCTACGATGAGAACTACACGCCAAGATCTATCTACTAGGTACAGAGCAACGGGTGGACATACATCCATCGAGAACTTACCGTCGAAGACAACGAGTTTTGTTAACGAGTAGGAACTCGTGGTTGATGTAGTCGTACACTTGCCGATCTCAAGATCGTGAGGAAGTCCGAGCGCCGCAACTCAGCAGCGCATCCGTACTCGCACAGACATTCAAGCCACCGGACAACCTCCACCTCCTTGCTCCAGCGATCCCGTGGAAGCAGCAACTCCTTTCCGACGAAATGCCACCGGGAACATGTATCTCACTAATCCGAGACCATGGGGGAATAATTCTAGAGGGGGAGAGAGATCCTTCACGAGGAGGTGTGTGGAAGAAGGAGGAAGAGGGGGGCCTTTTATAGGAGGAGGGGGGTACCCCCTCTCCATGGCCGGTGCATGGGGGGTGACTCCTCACCTCCCCATTCATGTGGTGGTAACCCCTCCACATTAAAATGCCTCTTCACATTCCCTTTTAAAGTCCCCACTTTAAATGCATTAAAATTCTCTAAGTTTAATGCTCTCTCATTTAATAAAACTCTTTTATTAAATTTATTCAGAATTATGTTAATTACTTTAATTAACAAACATTCACATATAACCCCTTGCAATATTTCAATATCACATGCAGAACCACTTTCTGCAATTTCACCCGAAACAATTCCTGCGCTTTGCAATTCTTTCGTCTGAAACATATGTGCTCCAAAATGGGTCCGGTAACTCTTAAGTGTGTCACCCTACGGTTCGCGAATAATGCAGACATGATTGAGACTCCTCTCAGGTCAATAAGCAGAAGCGGGACCTGGAGGTCCATACTGACTCCTGCATATTCAACGATGACTTCTGTGATCGTGAGAACCTTTAACGCTTGTAATTTAATCCCTTTGTCTCTTGATATAATACATGTCCGAGATTCGATCATCGGTATCCAAATACCTAGTTTGATCTCGTTACCGACATGCACTCTTTTCTCGTTCCCGTGATATAACATTCTAGTGATCACATCACTTGCTTGCAAACTATCTTAATGTGATATCTCCGAGAGGGCCCAGAGTATATCTATCCGTCATCAGGATTGACAAATTCCACTCTTGATCCATGAGCCTCAACATAACACCTTCGTAGCACTGAACCCATCTTTATAGTCACCCTGTTACGGTGTGACGTTTGATGTTATCAAGATACTCTTCCGGTTTTAGCAATTAACATGATCTCATGGTCTAAGGATAAAGGATTACTTCGTATGATATTATAGCAATGTAAACATAATGACTTGATCGTAATGCTATACTTCGGATGAATGTTCATCACATCATTTTACAAATGTTGTGACCTTGTTATTAACAACATCCAATGTCCATGATCAGGAAACCTTGATCATCGTGTTAATCAACAAGCTAGTCTATAACAGAGGCATAACTAGGAACCCTTTTTGTTTATTAAACACACATGTATTGATGTTTCCGATCAATACAATTCTAGCATGCAAAATAAACATCTATCATATATAAGGAATACATAATAACAACTTTATTATTGCCTCTCAGGGCATATTTCCTTCAGTCTCCCACTTGCACTAGAGACAATAATCTAGTTCACATAGTGATAAATCTAACACCCATGGAGTTCTGGTGTTGATCATGTTTTGCCCTAGGGAGAGCTTTAGTCAACGGATCTGCTACATTTAGGTCCATGTGTACTTTACAAATCTTTATATCTCCATCCTTGACATGTTCGCGGATGGAGTGAAAAAACGCATAATATGCTTGGAATTCTTGTGAGACCTCGGTTCCTTGGCATTGGCTATGGCTCCATTGTTATCACAATAGATCACCATCAGGTCTAATGCACTAGGAACCACACTTAGTTCCGTAATGAACTCTTTCATCCAAACCGCTTCCTGCGCCGCTTCTGAAGCAGCAACATATTCCGCCTCTGTCGTTGATCCAGCCACCACAGGTTGTTTGGACCTCCTCCAACTAACTACTCCTCCGTTCAAGAGAAATACGTACCGGATTGAGACTTAGAGTCATCCGGATCGGTGTAAAGCTAGCATCGACATAACACTTAGCGACTAGCTCTTCTTCACCTCCGTATATAAGAAACATATCCCTAGTTCTTCTCAAGTACTTGAGGATGTTCTTGACCGTTATCCAGTGTTCCGAACCTGGATCAGATTGGTACCTACTAGTCAAACTAATAGCATGTGCCACATCTGGTCTTGTACATAGCACAGCATACATTATAGAGCCTATGGCCGAGGCATAGGGGATCTTATCCGTCATCTCTCTTTCTTCCGCCGCAGCTAGACTTTGAGTCTTACTCAATGTCTTGCCTTGCAACATAGGTAAGAACCCCTTCTTACTTCCGTCCATATTAAACTTCTTTAATATCTTATCAAGGTATGTACTCTGCGATAGCCCAATTAGGCGCCTTGATCTATCTCTATAGATTTTAATGCCTAATATATATGACGCTTCACCAAGGTCTTTCATCGAAAATTTGCTGTTTAGATAACTTTTAACACTGTTTAAAAGATCTATATCATTTCCAATCAATAATATGTCATCCACATATAATATTAGAAATGCCACATTGCTCCCACTCACTTTCTTGTAAATACAAGCCTCTCCATTAGTTTGGACAAATCCAAACTCTTTGATCACCTCATCAAAGCAGAGATTCTAACTCCAGGATGCTTGCTTCAGTCCATAGATGGATCACTGAAGTTTGCATACCTTATTAGCATCCTTAGGATCGACAAAACCCTTAGGTTGTATCATATACAACTCTTCTTCAATATTACCATTGAGGAACGCAGTTTTGACATCCATCTGCCATATTTCATAATCGAAATATGCAGCAACTGCTAACATAATCCTAACCGACTTAAGCATCGGTACGGGAGAGAATGTCTCATCGTAGTCAACTCCTTGAATTTGTCGAAACCCCTTTGCGACAAGTCGAGCCTTATAGATGGTCACATTACCATCAGCAACAATTTTTCTTTTGAAAATCCATTTATTCTCAACGGCCTTTCAATCGTGAGGTAAGTCCACCAAGGTCCAAACCTGGTTCTCGTACATGGATTCCATCTCAGATTTCATGGCTTCTAGCCATTTGTTGGAATCCGGGCTCATCATCGCTTCTTCATACGTCGCGGGGTCATCCATTTCATCAACCATGAAATTCACAACAGGATTGCCGTATAGTTCAGGAGCTGCGTGTCACCTTGACTGCGAGGTTCGGTAGTGTCCTCTTTCGGAGTTTCATGATCAATATCATTAGCTCTCTCTTCATTTGGTGAAGTCAACTCCGAAACATTTTCCGGTGCTGTGCTACTCGCCATTTCATGAAGAGAAGGTTCAACAACCTCTTCGAGTTCTACCTTCCGACTACTCACACCTTTCGCGAGAAACTCCTTCTCAATAAAGGATCCATTATTGGCAACAAAAACCTTGCCCTCGGATCTGTGATAGAAGGTATACCCACTCGTTTCCTTAGGGTATCCTATGAAGATGCATTTTTCCGCTTTGGGTACGAGTTTATCCGGTTGAAGTTTCTTCACATAAACATTGCATCCCCAAACTTTAAGAAATGACAACTTAGGTTCGTTTCCAAACCATAATTCATACGGTGTCATTTCAACGGATTTAGATGGTGCCCGATTTAAAGTGAATGCAGCTGTTTCTAGTGCATAACCCCAAAATGACAGTGGCAAGTCAGTTAGAGACATCATAGATCGAACCATATCTAATAAAGTATGATTACGACCTTCTGACACACCATTATGTTGTGGTGTTCCGGCAGACGTGAGTTGTGAAACTATTCCACACTCTTTCATGTGTGTGCTAAACTCGTAACTTAGATACTCACCTCCACGGCCAGACCGCAGAAATTTGATCTTTCTATTACGATGATTTTCCACTTCATTCTGAAATTCCTTGAACTTTTCAAAGGTTTCGGACTTGTGTTTCATCAAATAGATATACCCATATCTACTCAAATCATCCGTGAAAGTAACAAAATAATGATATCCACCTCGTGCCGACACACTCATTGGTCCACACACATCAGTATGTATGATTTCCAATAAATCATCACTGCTTCCATTGAACCGGAAAACTGCGTTCTAGTCATCTTGCCCATAAGGCATGGCTCACATGTATCAAATGATTCAAAATCAAGTGATTCCAAAAGTCCATCAGAAATGGAGTTTGTTCATGCGTTTAACGCCAATATGACCTAGACGGTAGTGCCACATATTTGCAGATATATCATTATCAAGTTTAATCTTTTTAGCATTAACATTATGAATATGCGTAATATTACTATCGAGATCCAACAGAAATAAACCATTCAACATAGGTGCATGACCATAAAAGATATCATTCTTATAAATCGAACAACAATTGTTTTCAGATTTAAAGGAATAACCACTTTGCATCAAACACGATCCGAGTACAATGTTCATGCTCAGTGCAGGCACCATAACAATTATTTAGGTTTATAACTAATCCCGATGGCATATGGAGAGGTAGCGTCCCGACGGCGATCACATCAAATCTTGATCCATTGCCAACCCGCATCCTGACCTCATCCCTTGCTAGTTGTCGCTTGTTCCGCAGCCCCTGAATCGAGTTACATATATTAGCAACCGATCCTGTATCAAATACCTAGGTGCTACTGCGAATACTAGTCAAGTACACATCAATAACATGTATATCACATATACCTTTGTTTGCCTTGCCGGACTTCTTGTCCGCCAAATACTTGGGGCAATTGCGCTTCTAATGGCCAGTCCCCTTGCAATAGTAACACTCAGTGTTAGACTTAGGGCCAGCTCGGGGTTTCTTTTCAGGTGTGGCAATAGATTTGCCACCCTTCTTTCCCTTGTGCTTGCCTTTCTTGTCCTTCTTGAAACCGGTGGTCCTATTGATCATCCACACTTGATGTTCTTTCCTAATCTCCACTTCTGCAGTCTTAAGCATTAATAGAAGCTTAGGAAGAGACTTATTCATGCTCTGCATATTATAGTTCATCACGAAGCTCTTGTAGCTAGGTGGCAGAGATTGGAGAACACGATGTATGCCTAAGTCAATGAGAATCGTTATTACCAAGGACACAAGCTTATCGGCGTTCCTAGAAATTTTGAGTACATGCTCACTAACGGAGCTGTTCTCCTCCATCATGCAGCTAAAGAACTTTTCAGTAGCATTATAACTCTCTACGGCAGCATGGGTATCGAAAATCATTTTCAATTCTCCCATGGTATCAAAGGCATTGCCGTTTTCGAAACGCTTTCGAAGTTTTGGCTCTAGCCCATACAGTATGCCGCAATGAACTAAGTTGTGGTCCTCCTGACGAGTAACATAGACATTCTTTTCCTCGTCAAGGGCATCAGGAGCTGGTGGGGATCCTAGCGGCGCATCTAGCACATATTGCTTTTGTGCTGCAGTGAGGAGAATCCTCAATTCATAGCCGAGTTGGTGAAGTTGCTACCATTCGCAGCAAGTTTCTCTTTCTCCATGAACACATTGAAATTAAAAGCAGGTGGTGCCATCTACAACAGAATTTGTAAAGTTTATTTAGACTAAGTTTATGATAGAGTTAGTTCAACTAATCCAAATTACTAATGAACTCCCACTCAAAAACGACATCCCTCGTGTCCTTTTGGTGATTACATGAACCAAATCCACTACACCAAGTCCGATCATCACGTGAGTTGATGTAGCTTCAAAGGCGAGCATCTATATGGGCAGCACATCAACTATATGACTCATGCTTAACCTTTTGGTCCGTGTTCCGAGGCCATGTCTGTACATGCTAGGCTCGCCAAGTAAGAACCTTAGTATTCTCGTGTGTAAAACTGTCTTACACCCGTTCATATGAAAGTGTAGATTCGAGTACACCCGATCATCACGTGATGTCTCGAAACACGATCCACGGAATGGTGCATACTCAAGGAAGAACACATTTTTATCTTGATATCTAAATGAGGGATCATCTTACAATGCTACTGAGAAAGCGTAAACTAGCGATAAGATGCTAACATCTAATGTGTAAAGTGAGATGATATGGTCCATGCATTTGATCTCTATCATTTGCATCGTGGTATGATCTCTATCATTCCTTTGTGTGTAAGGCCAAGGTCTGTGGAACTTACACGTTGAATGTGTTGTAAGAGTATCTATCATACATCTACTTACAACAATATCATATCAGTACACTAGCCCAGCAATGATCTAAACTAGACGCCTCTAATTTATCAATTGCAAGTTTTACGTGGCTTAGGGCTTTCGGAGATAGAACCGTTCTTACCTACGAACATGAACCACAACGAGGATAACCAAGTTATTAGCAACTCGTTGTAAATCAGATATTGACTATAGTAGGAGGCAGGACACCGCCAGCCACTTATGCAAAACTAGTTGCATGTCAGTCGTGGAAACCGGTCTCATGTACGATGACATGTAAGGTTGGTCCGGGCTGCTTCATCCCACTATGCCACCAATATCCAAAATACATAGAAGATGCAATAACATGATCATCATCGCCCACATATAAACATATGTGTAATACCCGTGCAAAGCACCTACGCATAGATCAGGCTCGATACCCTTTGTTGGGTCCGACATAGAAAACAAAAAAATTCTACGATGAGAACTACACGCCAAAATCTATCTACTAGGTACAGAGCAACGGGTGGACATACATCCATCGAGAACTTACCGTCGAAGACAACGAGTTTTCTTAACGAGTAGGAACTCGTGGTTGATGTAGTCGTACACTTGCCGATCTCAAGATCGTGAGGAAGTCCGAGTGCCGCAACTCAGCAGCGCATCCGTACTCGCACACACGTTCAAGCCACCGGACAACCTCCACCTCCTCGCTCCAGCGATCCAGTAGAAGCAACAACTCCTTCCAGACGAAATGCCACCGGGAACATGTATCTCGCTAATCCGAGACCATGGGGGAATAATTCTAGAGGGGGAGAGAGATCCTTCACGAGGAGGTGTGTGGAAGAAGGAGGAAGAGGGGGGGCCTTTTATAGGAGGAGGGGTGTACCCCCTCTCCATGGCTGGCGCATGGGGGGTGACTCCTCACCTCCCCATTCATGTGGTGGTAACCCCTCCACATTAAAATGTCTCTTCACATTCCATTTTAAAGTCCCCACTTTAAATGCATTAAAATTCTCTAAGTTTAATGCTCTCTCATTTAATAAAACTCTTTTATTAAATTTATTCAGAATTTTTTTAATTAATTTAATTAACAAACATTCACATATAACCCCTTGCAATATTTCAATATCACATGCAGAACCACTTTCTGCAATTTCACCCGAAACAATTTTCGGTTTCTATCGAAACAATTCCTGCGCTTTGCAATTCTTTCGTCTGAAACATATGTGCTCCAAAATGGTGTCCGGTAACTCTTAAGTGTGTCACCCTATGGTTCGCGAATAATGCAGACATGATCGAGACTCCTCTCAGATCAATAATCAGAAGCGGAACCTGGAGGTCCATACCGACTCCTGCATATTCAACGATGACTTCTGTGATCGTGAGAACCTTTAACGCTTGTAATTTAATCCCTTTGTCTCTTGATATAATACATGTCCGAGATTCGATCATCGGTATCCAAATACCTAGTTTGATCTCGTTACCGACATGCACTCTTTTCTCGTTCCCGTGATATAACATTCTTGTGATCACATCACTTGCTTGCAAGCTATCTTAATATGATATCACCGAGAGGGCCCAGAGTATATCTATCCGTCATCGGGATTGACAAATTCCACTCTTGATCCATGAGCCTCAACATAACACCTTCGTAGCACTGAATCCATCTTTATAGTCACCCTGTTACGGCGTGACGTTTGATGTTATCAAGATACTCCTCCGGTGTTAGCAATTAACATGATCTCATGGTCTAAGGATAAAGATTACTTCATATGATGTTATAGCAATGTAAACATAATGACTTGATCGCAATGCTATACTTCGGATGAATGTTCATCACATCATTTTACAAATGTTGTGACCTTGTTATTAACAACATCCAATGTCCATGATCAGGAAACCTTGATCATCTTGTTAATCAACAAGCTAGTCTATAAGAGAGGCATAACTAGGAACCCTTTTTGTTTATTAAACACACATGTATTGATGTTTCCGATCAATAAAATTCTAGCATGCAAAATAAACATCTATCATATATAAGGAATACATAATAACAACTTTATTATTGCCTCTCAGGGCATATTTCCTTCAGGCGTTGCTTGGCCTGGCCCGCACGGCCAGGTGGTGTGGGCCCCTCGTGGCCCTACTCTACCTCGTCTTCTGGCTCCGTGAGTCTTCTGGTGAAATAGGATTTTTGGCATATTTTCCGGATTTTTCCTGATAGTTGATTTTCTGCATAAAAACTAGGCACCAAGGTAATTCTGCTGAAAACAGCGTCAGTCCGTGTTAGTTGTATCCAAATCACACAAATTTAGAGAAAAAATAATAGCAAAAGTGTTCGGAAAAGTAGATACGTTTTGGACGTATCAATGTGCGACCAGCGTTCCCTATGAGAGTAGCCCCCGAGTGTCTGTTTGAGTCGTAGACTCAAACAGAGACTTGTAGTCGTCGGTTGCATAGACAGAACGATCCGGAAGCACTTCAGATGATTGCGAATGCCATCAACACCGGTGCTTTTTTTGAATGCGCGACCAGCGTGCCCTATGGGAGTAGCCCCCGAGTCCTTAGTCGAATCGTGGATTCGAGTGAGGATTCAAAGCGTGCCACTCGAAGATCTTGTATATGTGCGTCCAGCGCTCTAGTTTGGAGTAGCCCCTGAGTGTCTGGCGGAGTCGTAGACTCGGGCAGAGACTCGAGTCTTGTATCTTGTAGTGGTAGTCGAAAATCATGTAAGGAGGAACCACTGACCTAGAAGTACATCGAGTCAGCGTGTCACACATAAGGAGCTTGAATCGATGATGCAATTGGAGTCGACACTGTCACTTCTGTCGGGTGCGTCGCTAGCACCGCGTCTATCGTGTGCGCGGCCAGCACCACATCTATCGGGTGCGTGGCTAGCGTCGCGTCTTTATAGCATCAAACGATGCCACCATCCGAGGAGGAACTCGACTCGGGTCTTGAGTGTATGGCGTAGTCAATTGTTTTGTCGACTCCTGTTGGAGGATCCGATAGAATATCTCGATGCAGTCGATGTCCTTAGAAGCTGTAGAAAACATTAAGAATCGTGAAGTACTTGTATCTTGCAAAGAATATTTGCCTGTCAGCTTGTAAAGTAAGATTCTGGTGCCAATCGAGTCGACACTTTTGCACTGTATGCTAGACCTTTTCGTTAGCCTGATTACCCTTAGTCTCAGTACCTTCCCGAGGTACTCGGAGTTCAAGGATTCAACGATCAGGCAGAATCAACTACTCGGGCTATCACGTATGAGGTGCTCGAGTGCGCGGAGTCGGCGGCATATTAGGTTACTCGAAGAGGGCGCAACCCTTGAGTGTTTCGAGTGCGATTAAATTCAGAAAGAAATCAACTTTAAGTAGAAAATTTAGCTTTGTTGGTTGTCGACGAGGTGAACAGGTCGCGTGAACCAACGCGATTGGTGGATCGCGGGAACCGATGCGACCGTCGGGTCATGGTTGAGGTCAATGGAGTCGCGAGATGGACGGAGCCGACTCAGCAGCGAGTCACACGGTGGACATGGAGTCAACACCATGGATGCAGTCGTCGTGGCGGTGAGTCATGCGGCGGAAGGAGTCGCCATGGCAGCAGGTCACGCGGCGGACGTGGTCGACGCGGTGAACCGAAGTCGTGTGGTGATGACAAGTTGCCTCATCTAAAGACTGTAATGGCCCATAGCAGTCGAAGACCGCATTGGGTCACCCCATCCGTAGACCGTAGAAGGTCACTGGAGCCGAAGGATGCGGTAGGTCGCCGTAGAGTAGGGAGCCCCTGAGTCGCTAGAGCTGAAGATCGTAGTGGGTCTCCGGAGTCGAAGACCGCATCGGGTTGATGGAGTTGAAGACCGAAGCGGGACGCCGAAGTCGAAGGATCCCCCGAGTCACTGGATCCGAAGACCGCAGAAGGTCGCTGGAGCCGATACAACCAGCGTGCCGTGGTCGCGGATGCCGTAGCGACTGTTCAGTCGAACGGAGTTGATGCGGCCGACGTTGTCGATGTGGAGGTCGTAGTCGAGGTAGACAGGGTCGCACGACGGAATCGGTACAGCCCCCGAGTGTAGTGGATGGGTCGCGGGAGCCGACGCGGTAGCATATCACCGGACGTAGTCAATTCTGGCTAACTAGGAGAGCTGCCGAAAAGATGGTGAAATTGATTCCTTTAGAGCTTAATGGCGACAGAGGATCCCCGTGTTGAAGTTGTCGGCGTCTATGGCAAAGTTGAAGCATATTTCGAGTTATCCACATAGCCCAGTGATTTGTCGGCGCATTATACTGCTGTCTTCGAATGATACATGCACGTACTCTATTGATCTTGTTCTTCTTTGCTTAAATTGTTGTACGACTTGGTCTTCACGTGGAGGTTTGAGTATTTTTGCGAGCTGATTTTTTACGAACTGATCTTTTGGCCGGAAAATCCATATAGCGATCTGCCTGGATACTTGATGTATGTAAACCTGCCGTCTTGTGTAGCTACCGATCTTGATTGCACTTTGGTGCCATGCCGATGTCACATCGCTCTAGGGCTTTTTATTTTACGGATCGTCTGCCTCCATACCATGTCTAATTGAGACTTGCTCCAAGAAAACAAATCTCCAAAATTGAAACTTTCCTTTTTTTTTCTTTGCATGCAGCCGCACGCACGTTGATGACCCGCTGATGCGGCCTTGCCCGAATCGTGCACGATTGGCCTGCCAAGCGTACGGTGTGCACAAATGTTTGATAGAGACTGTTGTTTCTCACCCGATTATGGGACATGCTAATGCCGTGTTGGCTGAGCACTCGTCGTGAAGATGAGACGCAATGCGGCAAAATTTGTTGATGAAGAAGCTGAGCGTGTCGAAGCAAACGAATCTACCAGATGGGATCTGATCGTCGTTGTCGATGCGGGAGCCGTGAAACAAATCTAGCCTCCAGTAGCAGACGAATCGTAGATCGTCAGTGATGAGGCCGTCGAGATCGCAACATCAGCGCGTCCAGTTCCCACAGACGGCGCCAATTGACGAGGGTTTAACTCATCAATGCCCATTGTTATGGACTTAGATTCGAGGAAGAGGGATGCACTGAAAGTCTCGATCGGCTAGCAAAAAAGCACACAGGAACGCAAGGTTTACCCAGGTTCAGGCCTCGTAGAGGATCCTATTCCTGCTTGTCTAGTCTTGATTGATGATGATCTGAAGGATTACAATGTCGTCGATGACGATGTATGCGCAGATTAGATCTAGCGTATGTGTATGCAAGAGATTGATGCCTAGATCTATTGTCGATTATGGCGATGTGGGAGATCGTAGATCTATCTATTGGGGGAGTTGCGATTGCCTTCTCGTTGGATCCTCCTAGCCTTTATATATGGGGAGGCTAGGTCTCAGGTACCAATACGAGTTGGTTATAAGTTATATTCAAACTCTAGTATTGAGACTTCCTTGTCTTGTGCGTTTGGGTATCCGTGTCCATATAGGCGTCATGGACCTTGGCAATTCATCGAGTGGGCCTTTCGTCGAGCCACATCAGGTACGCCGTAGTTGGGTGCCTATCGGGCATACCCATGTCACCCTCCGTTCACAATTACCTCACGTTCTGGGTTTAGTCAAAGTCAAGTTTTGCAAAGTTTAACCAACAATATAAAGAAAAATATCAACATCCATGATTTTCAATGCATATAATATGAAAGTATAGTTTATAATAATAGTAATATAATACTTTTTATGTTATTAATATTGATATTTTTTTCTAACTATATGGTCAAAGTTAAGAAAGTTTGACATTGATTAAACCTATGATGCGAGGTAATTGTGAATGGAGAGAGTATCATATTATGATACCACTAGCACCTTTATAATTGTTGTGCCACATCATTATTTTGCGAAGGTGTGATTGGTTGATTTACATAGAAAGTTGTGAAAATTTCGAGAGGAGAGTCCACCGTAGCAATGGTATCTAGTCATAGCGTAAGTTCAGAGCAGAGTGTGTGCCTCCAAGCAAAAGTGAAAGGGACATCGCGGAAAATAGTTTCGGGCGTTGTCCCGGATGCTTTTGCTTGAAGGGAGTGTACTACAACGCTTGTGACATGGTAAACTTATTTTATAGTTTGTCCTAGAGAAATAACCGCAAAAACACAAAATTTGGTTAGCCAAATAGAAAATAGACAAAAAAGAATTGGTTGAAAATAGAGTACTCCCTCCGATCCATATTACTTGACTCAGATTTGATGTATAGTATCTAGACACATTTTAATGTTAGATACATCCGTATCTATATAAATCCAAATCAACTAATATGGGTCGAAGAGAGTACTAGATTATCTTATTATAGAATGCCAAACACAGCCACACGATGGAAAACTCTACGTAGTGCAATGTATGTGGTATAATGATCTGCATTCTCCATCATTCTGCCATAAATTTGTGTCACGCATATTTCCACCACAAAATCGGAACATGAGAGGGAATGTTATCTGAAGAGAAAGCGTGGCAAAAATTGCTACATAACGGATACTTACAGAATAAAACCTTGGCACAGGTTCAGCCAAAGCCAACTAATTCATCTTTTTTAGAAGGACCTTATGCGAGTAAAATAAGAGTTCTTTGCTGGGGTTCTTTTAGAATTTGTAATTACAAGTGGACTAGGTTTTGAGAGGATGTTTTGCTAGAAGAGATGCCGCTCATTAACCAATATCCTTTTTTATATATAGCATAGGAAACATGTCCATGCGTTGCAAGCGGGAGAGAGAAAATAATTTGTGCATATACCACTGTTTTTTTGGACATAGTTGCGCCACTGGTGAAGTCGCCGGCACTTGGACCTTATAAGTGCGTGAGCACGGCCACCATGACAATGATCCCGTATCACATGTAACTACTCTATGCGATGCTAGTAGACGCCTACCCCATGGATAACATTTCGATATCCATGATTGTCATCACATGATCGCTCGAGTGGGGGCATAGGAGTAGACAATACTACATAAAAATTCAAATTGAATTATCAATTTTCTAATTACGTCAAATCTGTTTTTATGTCCATGGATAGCTAATTAGATGATATGGCAGATTTAGTATTCTACTTCTAAAAGACTAATCACAATTATCTAGGTGTCTTCTCTATGAAATCTATGTACGAGGACCTTATAAATGAACACTATAGGTTCCCAAGATGGTACTTATGAAAAACTAAAAATCTACCTTAAGATAAAGATTTTCATGTCGTTCCTCAATAGAAAACTTTTGCTAACAAAATACAATCTTGCAAAAAGAAATTAGAATGGATGCAAAAAAAAATGTTTCTATGATACACAAGAAACCATTTGAACATTTGTTTGTAACATGTTTGTTTGCCGAAACTATTTAGCGAATTGCTTTGTTCACTTAGAATATTTGCCCAACCACCAAGATCAAAAATATGTTTTGAGAATTGGTTGAATGAGATTGATAAGAAAATTAAAGCTAGAATTCAT
Organism: Avena insularis; assembly: GCA_023614405.1. NCBI lineage: Eukaryota > Viridiplantae > Streptophyta > Magnoliopsida > Poales > Poaceae > Avena > Avena insularis. The sequence goes on from CM042684.1 coordinate 384,188,728, forward strand.
ATAGATAGTTCTGCGTTATGTTGGTCTATTTGGAAGTTTTGAAAGAACATCATTTTAAACAATGCTGGTTTCAAAAAATAAATTGCATGTTATCACTACAGGAAACGGTGGAGGCGCCGACGGCCGGCTACCGTCGGCACAGCCCAATATAGCCGTCGGTACAGGCTGTGCCGACGGTGGCCGTCGGCGTAGCCCCCTCGCCGTACCACCTGGTCGGCGTAGCGAAAATCCCATCGGCGTAGGAGAACCCTCTCGGCACAATTTCTGCAGCGGGACCCATCTTGTCAGGCAACGGCCGTCTGCTAATGGCCCAGCCCTGAAGCTATGCCGACGGCCAAGCCCCGTCGGCACAGGTCCTGTCCAGGACGTAGCCAGAGCCCGCCGCGTGTCCTCCTACGCCGATAGCCCGGCCGTCGGCACAGGCCCAGCCTAGTAAGCGACGATGCCCATCTGTGCCGACGGCCAGGCCGTCGGCACTGGCCCATCTGCTACGCCAAGCGCCTGGCCGTCGGCACATATGGCACATAATAGGCTGGCCGGCCTGGGTGGCAGCAAGCTATGCCGACGGCATTGCCGTTGGCATAGTTCTTGGCATTTTTTTTGATTATTTTCAATTTTAGATCCATTTTAGCACCAGCAAAATAATTTTAAAATTCACAAATAAAATATTGAAGCAATCAACATGACATTGCAATATCCATCATCATCCAAACAACAACACAATCATCCACAAAACATATTCGTTATCAAAACAACATCATCACAAGTGCATACACAAGATCAAGATCTAGCTCTAGCTCCAACCATGTCCATGATCATGGTATCAAACTCGGTGTATGTGTCGGTGTGTTAAGGAGCCCGAGGCTTCCCGTCCCGAGCTCAGAAGACGCACTCAGGCCATCGGGGAAGTAGAACCACTAGCTGAACCACCAGGCGCCATGAGACGAAGTTGTGCGCCATCGTGTGGCGGACTAGGCGAGATCGGGGCACGACCAAAGGGTGTTGTCCCGGAGCATCCCGTGCCCTACATGTTTGAGCAAAACTTAGCAACTTGCGAGGCATATGAAAGCGGTAACAAGTGGTTTGTCAAAGAACTTACCGGGGTCCCTCCGTAGTATCTGGCAACGAAATCTTCCATCGATATGCAGCGGCGGCGTCGAGATCGGTGGCTGATCACCTTCTACTGGAACCCACTGTCCAGTGGTAAAGTAGTGATTCATCGCCTACAGGATAGTTATATGTCAGTCGTTGCAGAAACAAAGGCTCAAAGTAGAGGAAGTGGGACTTGTCATCATTTGCAAAAGTAAAGGTTAAAACTTCCAGCCGTCACTTTCCTAGAGTATGCATCATACTCCCTGTTATAATTTGCCTGGATGGCCTTGTAGGCATCCTGGAAATCATGCTACAATTTCAAAAATAAAGAATCTCATCATCTTAGCCATTTAGGATCAAATTGCGGAAAGAAAGTGAAAATGAGAAACACTTACATCGACGGTGGAGGTAATAGGCCGAGGACGAGGCGCGATAGAGGGGTGATCGGGGGTGAGGGTAGCCTTGACTTGTGTGAGGGTCATGGTAGGCTGGACCACCGCATCAAGAATGTTGAAACAGCCATGCGGCTTGCCGTGGCTCGCCATGATCAATGCAGTCTCATCGACCTCAACGTGCATGGGCTCATCCACCTCCGGATGCAAACCCTTGAGTTTCTCGCAGTAGATGTTGAGCTTCTCCTTGGCGTTGCCGTAGTACTAGGCAAGCTGGGGTTGAGGCTGCCGTAGGTCGGTCTTCTTCGTCTTCATCTTCTCCCACATGACTAGGTCGGTAATAGGGCTATCAAGCTCCCCTCCATCTCCACCTACATCGCCAAAGAAATGTTAATTATGTGTGTCAACTAATAACATGATAGGAAATAAATGTAGGTTGTTCCATGTATGTATATACCAAGTGCTACTTGAAGAGACCATGGTTGCGGCTTCCCCCGCTGTGTGTTCCCATACTGCCGCGGTTTTTCTTGTTCCGCTTGCTCACGACCTCGAAGTTAAGGTCTTCCCCGATCCACCTACCAGCCAACACCTCAAAAGCGTCTTCTTTGTGTTCACACCACATTGGCATAACCTGAAATCACAACACTTATTTGAAGAACAGATAATGCAATGGGAACTTAGCATCTATGGAACTTCTCATTGATAATCTACTTACCGTCATGAAATCAGCCACCGTCATTTTTGGCTTCTGACCCTTGGCAATCTCATCCTTCCGTATCTTAAGGCCGTGCTCAGCTTGGAAGTGATTGATCAACGTATTTTTGGTGTTGTACCATTGCTGCGTTGTCAACTTCCGACAAGCTGCAAGCAAAGTCTTCTCCGCCGCCACCTGATGCTCAGGTCTCACCTAATAGAAGACCTTCAATCATGCAACCCAAGTCATGAGTTAGCACGATGGTGGGAAAAATAATTATGAAAGTAATGAGTTAGCACAATGGTGAGCAAAAGTATGCCTTACCCAAAAGCTGCTAATCACAGCATCGACACTCGAAGCCAGCAATCGGTGGAGGCCTCATAGTCCGCCCAAAACCAAGCTAGCTTCCCCTAGCCGTTGGGGACTGTAGTGTACAAGCCCGGCCAATACTTCCTAATCAAAGATCCAAGCAAGCTATTAGGGTGCCGGACCCCCTTAGTATGTGTCCAATTGCTGCATAGTAAACAAACATTAGTATATGCCAAATTGTTATGACCAAAAGCATGAGTTAGCATGATGGTGAAAAAATAACAATGGTGATCAAATTAGTAAAGTCACTTACTATTTGCCATAGGGCTCAATCGTAGGTCTCTCTTCCGAGCGAGACTCCTTTGTAGGGACACGCGCCTCCCCACGAGTCGGCAACTTCTTCGGCTGCGCCTCACCCTCCGCCTCCTCATCCGACATCTCCTCCAACTCCTCGTTCGAATCTGACTGTGAAGCCACGGTGCCAGAAGCGGAGGGTAAGTCAGACAAACGAGCAACACGCAGGGGAGGCAGTGCGGATCCTCTGAATCGAGTCTTGCACCTGCATTGAGAAAGAGTAAACAATTTAGCTTGAAGACATAAAAAATATAGATGTAATTCATAAACAATGGGGGAGATGAGTATGTACTCGCGGCTACACCTCCTCGTCCTCGTGTTGCACCTCCCCGTGCTGCACCTCCTCGTGCTCGTCCTCGTCCTCCTGTCGGGGGAAGTTCTCCCTGTGAGGGAGGTGGGTCCTCGGCTCTCGGGTAGCGCGGGTTGGGACGATGTACCCTTCCCCTTTGGGTAATCTTCTCTTGGTTCATCAACTTGAGAAGGGAGGCCGTTGATTCCTTGCTCCCCCGAGGCATTGGTCAATCACCAGCATTGAGAAAGAGTAAACAATTAAGTATAAATAAAGACATAATGAAATTAAGAAGCATGTTGAGAAATAAATACTAAGCATAAAGACATAAAAGACCCTCACCTCTAGTCATCACTATCATAAAGTACTTGGTTGTTCTCATTTTCACTATCAGTATCACTATCGCGTGAGTAGTAAGGCTAGTCGCACGGTGGAGGCTCATCAGTGTTGAAATTCGCCTGATGAAACTTGGTGAGCATATCAACGTCCTTTAAATCCACCACTGTCTCACCACGAGTTTGTGCATCATTCTCGATGCCCTCATGACCCACTTGTATGTCAAAACCCCTGAAGTTCTCTTCCTCTTGATAGAAAACTCCCTCGTATGTTACAGGGTCAATGTTGACGTAATCGTCGGCGTTGGGCCTGGGTAGCTTACCATGTGGCGATACCTAGAAGACGACTTCCCAACCCTGGAGTTCCTGTTTCTTGCATGGGTAGGGAAAATAATAAACTTGCTTGGCTTGGTGAGCCACTATATACACATCGGCTCCGCTATAGGTGGTTGAAGGCCTAACTTCAACTAACCCAATGGAAGGGGTACTTCTTTGTCCATCGATGGGGTCGAACCAGCGGCATTTGAACACAATGAGCTTGAGTTTTATGTTTGTCTCGAACGTCAGCTCGTATACGTCCTCTAATATCCCGTAGTAATCAACTTCATCGGTTCCTCCGGTGAAGACCCCAGTATTTATAGTTTTTGCATCAGGCCAATTGTTCTAGTAAAACTCTGTATGGAAGAGGTACCCATTAACATCGTACTTCTGATACCTCATGACTCTACGGCTACAACCCTGTGATACACATCGAATCTCATTCGTCATCTCAACGTTGCGATCAACTCCCTACATGTCACGGATTGCAAGGTAAGAGGGCTATGTGTAATAATAGGGACAAGTCATGGACTGCAAGGAAAGAGGGACATGTTAGAAATTACTTTGGCCCTGAACCAAGCCACGAAATTTTTCTTTCCCGGGGCACCATCTTTTAGAAGAGTGTCCAGCTCCGCGACACTAGGATCCCTCATTTCCGACCATTGTTCATCCTTGAATTGGCTAAAAGGAGAAAACGCGTGTTAGACCAAAACCGAGATACTAGTTGGAATAAGTAATTTGTTCATCAGTTTACCTCATGAAACTGATAAGTTCATGCTTCATGTTCATGAGCACATAGAACATTATGCCCTCCTTTTTCGTTCGGCTTCAATAAGTACTCTTTTCCAGCACCGTACTTGCCACCGGGAGATTGAAAGAGTGGGATCTTGGGGTCTTCCTCCAACTCGTCGACTTTGTACCGAGTGATCGGGTTATGCAGAGTGGGAACATCATCGGCATAGTACTTTATCGTGATGTCTGCTATCTCCTCGATCAGAGTTGCCTCAGCTATGCATGCTTCAATCTTACTTTTGTTTCCACATTTCATCCGAATATACTTAAACTCTCTCTCAATACAGAACTGCCAACGAAACTGCACTGGTCCACCCAAGAGTACCTCGTTCGCGAGGTGCACAATGAGATGTGCCCTCGGAGTAAAAAATCCTGGCGGAAAGATCGTCTCCAACTTGCATAGCAACTCTGGCACTAGTTCCTACAGCCTCTCAATCAGCTCGGGAGATACCTTCTTAGCACAAAGAGTGCGAAAGAAATGGCTCAACTCCGCGAGCACTCGCCATACATGATCAGGGAGATACCCTCAAACCATCACTGGCATCAGCCGCTCAATCCATATATGATAGTCATGACTCTTTAGCCCGGTGACTTTTCCCGTCGCAAGATTGACTCCCTTACTAATATTTGAACAATAACCATCAGGGAACATCACGACGTATTTGAGCCACCTGAATGCCTCCTTCTTTTGGTCACTATCAAGGACGAAGATGGCATGCGGCTTGAACCAATTTCTTCGATTGCGGTCAGGAGGCTACATGTGTTGTTTCTTCCTATCACATAGCTTCTCAACATCGACCCTAGCCTTGACATTATCCTTTGACTTCCCAGGAATGTTGCAAATTGTGTGAAAGAGGGACTCTCCTACATTCTTTTCAGTGTGCATAACATCGATGTTATGGGGAAGTTCGAGGTCCTTGTAATACTCGAGCTTCGTTATGGCTGCCTCGTGAGTCCAGTTGTGCGTTTTACCATATCCCTCAGATTGTGGGCCAGGAATCTCAGTATGCTTAAGAGCAAGTAGCTCGGCTTTAACAGCTGCACCATCAAATGTTGGTATTGCTTTTTCTTCATTCACAACTATGCCCTTCATGAAGTTCTTTTTGTCTCGTCTGAATCGGTGCCCTCTTTTGAGGAAAGGTCGATGTTTGTCAAAGGCGACATACTTGCCACCCGCGGTTAGCCAAAAGAACTCAAGTTTGAGCATGCAAACTAGGCAAGACCACTTACCGGATGTACACCATCCGCAAAATAGGGCGTAGCCGGGCATGTCGTGCATGGAATACTAGTACCAAACTCTCATGAGGAAGTTTGTCTTAGATGCTCGGTCATATGTCAATGTCCCGTGGTGCCAAGAGTGGTTCAAATCATCAATAAGCGGCTGCATGTAGACACTCAAATTCTTCCCCGGGTATTCAGGCCCTGGAATGACAAGCGACATGAATATGGTATTCCTCTGCATTAGAACTCCGGGAGGGAGATTGAGCGGAATAACAAACACGGGCCAACAGCTATAAGAGGCGGTCGACATACCATATGGATTGAATCCATCGGTTGCTATCGCAATTCTGACATTCTGAGCCTCACTTGCAAATGTCTCGTGTTTTGCATCGAAGTTCTTCCATGCCTTACCATCAGATGGATGTCCCATCATTTCATGTCCGTGCTCGTCATGGCATCTCTTCCCTATCTTGTGCCACTTCATCTGTGTGGCAGACTCCTCGGTCATGTAAAGCCGCTGGATTCTTTTTATGAATGGGAGATAACAAAGAATCTTCACGACGACATTTGTTTGTGTCATCTGACCATCACGTCCCTTTCTCTCATGATACCTAGAGGCCCCACACTTGCTGCAGTACTTGTCATCCTCAAAGTGTTTCCAAAACAAAAGGCAGCCTGCTAGACAACAATCTATCTTTACATAATCCATGGTGAGCGCTTTCATCATTTTCCGGCATTCGTACATGCTTTTAGGTAGACAATGCCCTTCGGGCAACATGTTACCATACATAAACAAATTACGTTCAAAGCTTGCTCGGGTGGTGGCGTACTGGGACTTGTCGGCTAGTATTTGCGAGATGGCATCGAGCTGAGACACTTTCGCACCCGGATATAGAGGCCTCTTAGCCGAGGCCATCATATCAAAGAAGGCCTTCGCGGTTGCCTCCGGTTCCTCCGGTTGACCTGGTTCCTCCGGTTCTGGCGGTTACTCCTGTGGAGGTGGTGAATCTGGCATGTCGGCATCACGAAGATCCTCTAGCAAGTTTCTAATCCCATCATCCTCAATGCCATCGATCCGCTGTCGCATCACCTCCGCTCCATTACATTCGTACTGAGAAAAGTCGACTGAAGGCTCGTAGTCAAGCACATACCCATACTGCCATAGGTGTTTACTCATATCATCCTTTGTCTGACGATGAAGCCTCATGCAATGAGCACAAGGACACCTTGCACGAACTACCTTTGAACCACGCGCTAACTCCTTCACCAGAAAATTGGTCTTCCATACCCACTCCTCTGTTCTTTCAAGCGCATTAGTACGACCACTGTACATCCAACCATTACCAGCCATCCTCTATTCATCGGGAGCCACAAACAAATATAACATTTCATTTTAATTAATGACATCAAACTAAATACGCAAATCTTGCGTTGTTATTCCATGCATACACCTAACATGTCTAATAGGAAAATATATGTCCTAATCCCACCCGAAGATGTGTAGATTGGATACGTTCTCCACTGCCTGAGACAAAATTTCGGCAGCACCTCCCTGCTGTTCTCCCGATACACGTCTCGACAAAAATGCCGAGAGGAATGTGCATCCGGAGAACAACGTGGGGGTGCCGCCGAAATCTTGCCTCGGTTTGGGCTAGACCGTGGAGAACATATCCAATCTACACATCCTTCGGCTGTCCAAAAAACATGGATAATCCAAAAGAGTTACAGTTTTAAATATGCGATCGAATGCATATTTATTCGTGTAACCCTTTCGAACGGGAGACACCTAGGTTTCACGACTGACTTGGTGATCTAGACACAAAAATAAAACCTAGGTACATTACAAGATGGGTGCAAGATTTATACCCTCGAAGCGTGAGCGAATAGTCGAGGAAGGTCGAGTAGCAGAACGGTGACCTCTCCGATGGCAACCTTCGGGACGGCGTCAGGATCTGATTTGCAGGGTGGTGACGACCTCCAGGACGGCAACCTCTCCGACGGGGCCTAGTGTCCACCTCAAAATCTGCAGATTGCAAACACAAATAAATTAACCTATTTAGCTCACATAATTTATCTAAACTACCTTTTTTTTTCGATAAACGGGTCACGAAGACCGTCGGCACAAGGAGGAACCCTAGAAACCTAGAAACCCTAGAAACCTCAAGATCTAGCCTAGAAACCTCAAGATATGGCCGCTCAGATCTGAAGCACCGCAGCCCCTACCAGGCAAAAAGCCCACTATCGACAAAACGCCAAGCAACCTAAAACCTACTGCTACTACCTAAAATTATCTAAACTACCTAATATACTAACTGAACTACCTAAAATTATCATATATACTAAACTACCTTAACTACCTGATATACTAAACTACCATATATACTAAAACTATCATATATACTAACTTAACTACCTAAAACAGAGAACAAAAAAAGACTAGAGGATTTACTTTGGCGGCGTGGGCTCATGAGAGGAGGTTCAGTGGCCGCCTGCAGCAGAGGAGGCCTGCGAGTAGAGGAGGCCTCATGACGAGAGGCCATGAGAAGGGCAGCGGCGCCCAGCGAGCAGGCCAGGCGCCTGATCTGCCGGCGAGGTGCAGAGGGAGGTCGGGGCCGCAGGAGAGGGAGCCCGCGAGGCCGGGTCGGGCTCCACGAGGGCAGGTGAGGCAGGGGCGTGCCGGAAAGCTCATGGCAGGTGAGGCAAGCGGCGGCAATGGGGAGCTCCAGGGGTAGGTGAGGCGGAACGGCGACCGGGAGCTCCAGGAGGCAGTGAGGCGAGGCGGCGGGAGCTCAGAGGTCGGGTCATGAGTCGCAGGTCCACAGCGACTTGGCGGCAGCGGCTCAAGCGGCCAGTTGGCGGCGGCGGTGGAGCGGGTCAAACCACAGGCATGCGTGGCGTGAGTCGGGCGCGTGCGTGCGGAGCGCGAAGGCGGCGGCGATCGAGGTGGGATAAGTTGGAACAACCGTCGGCATAGTCCAACCGATTTTTCACCGATCTGTGCCGGCACAGACCAACATATTTTTTTTCTATTTTTATTTCTTTTATTATATCATTGAGATTTTCCAGTTTCATTTTTATTTTCTCATGGTTGTGCCGACGGCCTGGCCGTCGGCACAGACCAACATATTTTTTTTCTCGCTATTTTTATTTCTTTTATTATATCATTGAGATTTTCTAGTTTCATTCTAATTTTCTCATGTTTAATATATTTAATTTTATTTTTTCCTCTTTTTTCCATTTCCTTTCTATAATATATATTCGTGCGGTGCGATGGTCCTTTTCTGAAGAAACCCTATCTGAGGGAACCGCAGATCTACCCGTTTAACCCGCGGGCCCTACCGCCTAGGGTTTTGCTGCGGGTATACCAGGGGGCTAGCATGTGCTATAAGTTCCCAACAAAAACACGCGTTGCCTGAAGCTCGTACAAAGAAAGCTACAGGGGTAGACCTGTGGGCCCCACCGACTAGGGTTTCGCTGGAAAAGGACCGTCGGAGCTCGGAATCCCACTGGAACTTGCACGTGGACCTAGTATACGTCTCCAAGTGTGGTGGAAGGTCCATGGATGCAATGTCTAGATCCCCGGTCTGACCTTCTTCACATGTGTGCGATAGCACTTACTAGATTCTTGGACGTGTAGGGGTAACAGTCCCGCTGCGGGTATACCGGGGGGCTAGCATGTGCTATAAGGTCCCAACCTTTGTTTTCCATGTAGATATGACCTAAACAAAGCTAAACCAACAAAAAAGCGCGTTGTCTGAACCTCGTACAAAGAAAGCTACAGGGGTAGACCCGCGGGCCCCACCGACTAGGGTTTCGCTGGAAAAGGACCGTCGGAGCTCCGGAATCCCACTGGAACTTGCACGTGGACCTAGTATATGTGTCCAAGTGTGGTGGAAGGTCCATGGATGCAATGTCTAGATCCCCGGTCTGACCTTCTTCACATGTGTGCGATAACACTTAGTAGATTCCTTGACGTGTAGGGGTAACAGTCCCGCTGCGGGTATACCGGGGGCTAGCATGTGCTATAAGGTCCCAACCTTTGTTTTCCATGTAGATATGACCTAAACAAAGCTAAACCAACAAAAAAGTGCGTTGTCTGAACCTCGTACAAAGAAAGCTATAGGGGTAGACCCGCGGGCCCCACCGACTAGGGTTTCGCTAGAAAAGGACCGCCGGACCTCCGGAATCCAACTGGAACTTGCACGTGGACCTAGTATATGTGTCCAAGTGTGGTGGAAGGTCCATGGATGCAATGTCTAGATCCCCGGTCTGACCTTCTTCACATGCGTGCGATAACACTTAGTAGATTCCTTGACGTGTAGGGGTAACATTCCCGCTGCTGGTATACCGGGGGGCTAGCATGTGCTATAAGGTCCCAACCTTTGTTTTCCATGTAGATATGACCTAAACAAAGCTAAACCAACAAAAAAGTGCGTTGTCTGAACCTCGTACTAAGAAAGCTATAGGGGTAGACCCGCGTGCGATAACACTTAGTAGATTCCTGGACGTGTAGGGGTAATAGTCCCGCTTCGGGTATACCGGGGGGCCTAGTATGTGCTATAAGGTCCAAACCTTTGTTTTTCATGTAGATATGACCTAAACAAAGATAAACCAACAAAAAAGCGCGTTGTCTGAACCTCGTACTAAGAAAGCTACAGGGGTAGACCCGCGTGCGATAACACTTAGTAGATTCCTTGACATGTAGGGGTAACATTCCCGCTGCGGGTATACCGGGGGGCTAGCATGTGCTATAAGGTCCCAACCTTTGTTTTCCATGTAGATATGACCTAAACAAAGCTAAACCAACAAAAAAGCGCGTTGTCTGAACCTCGTACTAAGAAAGCTATAGGGGTAGACCCGCGTGCGATAACACTTAGTAGATTCCTGGACGTGTAGGGGTAATAGACCTGCTGCGGGTATACCGGGGGCTAGCATGTGCTATAAGGTCCCAACCTTTGTTTTCCATGTAGATATGACCTAAACAAAGCTAAACCAACAAAAAGCGCGTTGTCTGAACCTCGTACAAAGAAAGCTACAGGGGTAGACGAAAAGGACCAGGCCTCTAATCCCAACTTGCACGTGGACCTAGTATATGTGTCCAAGTGTGGTGGAAGGTCCATGGATGCAATTTCTTCACATGCGATAACACTTAGTAGATTCCTGGACGGGTAACAGTCCCGCTATGGGTATACCGGGGGGCTAGCATGTGCTATAAGGTCCCAACCTTTGTTTTCCATGTATATATGACCTAAACAAAGCTAAACCAACAAAAAAGCGCGTTGTCTGAACCTCGTACTAAGAAAGCTATAGGGGTAGACCCGCGTGCGATAACACTTAGTGGATTCCTGGACGTGTAGGGGTAATAGTCCCTCTCCGGGTGTACCAGGGGGCTAGCATGTGCTATAAGGTCCCAACCTTTGTTTTTCATGTAGATATGACCTAAACAAAGCTAAACCAACAAAAAGCGCATTGCATGAAGCTCATACAAAGAAAGCTACAGGGGTAGACCCGCGGGCCCCACCGACTAGGGTTTCGCTGGAAAAGGACCGCCGGAGCTCTAGAATCCCACTGGAACTTGCACGTGGACCTAGTATATGTGTCCAAGTGTGGTGGAAGGTCCATGGATGCAATGTCTAGATCCCCGGTCTGACCTTCTTCACATGTGTGCGATAACACTTAGTAGATTCCTTGACGTGTAGGGGTAACAGTCCTGCTGCGGGTATACCGGGGGGCTAGCATGTGCTATAAGGTCCCAACCTTTGTTTTCCATGTAGATATGACCTAAACAAAGATAAACCAACAAAAAAGTGCGTTGTCTGAACCTCGTACAAAGAAAGCTACAGGGGTAGACCCGCGGGCCCCACCGACTAGGGTTTCGCTGGAAAAGGACCGCCGGAGCTCCAGAATCCCACTAGAACTTGCACGTGGACCTAGTATATGTGTCCAAGTGTGGTGGAAGGTCCATGGATGCAATGTCTAGATCCCCGGTCTGACCTTCTTCACATGCGTGCGATAACACTTAGTAGATTCCTTGACGTGTAGGGGTAACAGTCCCACTTCAGGTATACCGGGGGGCTAGCATGTGCTATAAGGTCCCAACCTTTGTTTTCCATGTAGATATGACCTAAACAAAGCTAAACCAACAAAAAAGCGCGTTGTCTGAACCTCGTACAAAGAAAGCTACAAGGGTAGACCCGCGGGCCCCACCGACTAGGGTTTCGCTGGAAAAGGACCGAAGTCTCTGGAATCCCACTCGAACTTGCACGTGGACCTAGTATATGTGTCCAAGTGTGGTGGAAGGTCCATGGATGCAATGTCTAGATCCCCGGTCTGACCTTCTTCACATGCGTGCGATAACACTTAGTAGATTCCTTGACGTGTAGGGGTAACAGTCCCGCTGCGGGTATACCGGGGGGCTAGCATGTGCTATAAGGTCCCAACCTTTGTTTTCCATGTAGATATGACCTAAACAAAGCTAAACCAACAAAAAGCGCGTTGTCTGAACCTCGTACTAAGAAAGCTACAGGGTAGACCCGCGTATAACACTTAGTAGATTCCTGGACGTGTAGGGGTAATAGTCCCGCTGCGGGTATACCGGGGGCTAGCATGTGCTATAAGGTCCCAACCTTTGTTTTCCATGTAGATATGACCTAAACAAAGCTAAACCAACAAAAAAGCGCATTGTCTGAACCTCGTACTAAGAAAGCTACAGGGTTAGACCCGCGGGCCCCACCGACTAGGGTTTCGCTGGAAAAGGACCGCCGGAGCTCTGGAATCCCACTGGAACTTGCACGTGGACCTAGTATATGTGTCCAAGTGTGGTGGAAGGTCCATGGATGCAATGTCTAGATCCCCGGTCTGACCTTCTTCACATGCGTGCGATAACACTTAGTAGATTCCTTCACGTGTAGGGGTAATACCCGCCATGGGTATACCGGGGGGCTAGCATGTGCTATAAGGTCCCAACCTTTGTTTTCCATTTAGATATGACCTAAACAAATCTAAACCAACAAAAAAGATGGTTGTCTGAACCTTGTACTAAGAAAGCTAAAGGGTTGACCAGCGATAACACTAAATAGATTCCTCGGACGTAGGGGTAACAGTCCCGCTGTGGGTATACCGGGGGGCTATCATGTGCTATAAGGTCCCAACCTTTGTTTTCCATGTAGATATGACCTAAACAAAGCTAAACCAACAAAAAACGCGTTGTCTGAACCTCGTACTAAGAAAGCTATAGGGGTAGACCCGCATGCGATAACACTTATTAGATTCCTGGACGTGTAGGGAATAGTCCCGCTTGGTATACCGGGGATAGTATGTGCTATAAGGTCCAAACCTTTGTTTTTCATGTAGATATGACCTAAACAAAGATAAATCAACAAAAAAGCGTTGTTCAACCTCGTACTAAGAAAGCTACAGGTAGACCCATGGGCCCCACCGACTAGGGTTTCATTGAAAAGGACCGCCGGAGCTCCGTAATACCACTAGAACTTGCACGTGGACCTAGTATATGTGTCCAAGTGTGGTGGAAGGTCCATGGATGCAATGTCTAGATCCCCGGTCTGACCTTCTTCACATGCGTGCGATAACACTTAATAGATTCCCTGACGTGTAGGGGTAACAGACCTGCTACGGGTATACCGGGGGGGCTAGCATGTGCTATAAGGTCCAAACCTTTTTTTTCCATGTAGATATGACGTAAACAAAGCTAAACCAACAAAAAAGCGCGTTGTCTGAACCTCGTATTAAGAAAGCTATAGGGGTAGACCCGCGTGCGATAACACTTAGTAGATTCCTGGACGTGTAGGGGTAATAGTCCCGCTGCGGGTATACCAGGGGGCTAGCATGTGCTATAAGGTCCCAACCTTTGTTTTCCATGTAGATATGACCTAAACAAAGCTAAACCAACAAAAAAGCGTGTTGTCTGAACCTCGTACAAAGAAAGCTACAAAGGGTAGACCTGCGGGCCCCACCGACTAGGGTTTCCCTGGAAAAGGACCGCCGAGTCGAATCCCATCGAACTTGCACGTGAACCTAGTATATGTGTCCAAGTGTGGTGGAAGGTCCATGGATGCAATGTCTACATCCCAGGTGTGACCTTCTTCACATGCGCATGTATAACACTTAGTAGATTCCTTGACGGTAGGGTAATAGTCCCGCATGTATACCGGGGCTAGATTTTGCTATACGGTCCAAACCTTTGTTTTCCATGTCGATATGACCTAACAAAGCTAAACTAACAAAAAACGCGTTGTTCGAACCTCGTACAAGAAAGCTACTGGGTAGACCCGCGGGCCCCACCGACTAGGGTTTCGCTGGAAAAGGACCGCCGGAGCTCCGGAATCCCATTGGAACTTGCACGTGGACCTAGTATATGTGTCCAAGTGTGGTGGAAGGTCCATGGATGCAATGTCTAGATCCCCGGTCTGACCTTCTTCACATGCGTCCGATAACAGTTAGTAGATTCCTTGACGTAGGGTACAAGTCCCCGCGGGTATACCGGGGGATAGCATGTTCTATAAGGTCCCAACCTTTGTTTTCCTTGTAGATATGACCTAAACAAATCTAAACCAACAAAAAAGCGCGTTGTCTGAACCTCGTACTAAGAAAGCTATAGGGGTAGACCCGCGTGCGATAACACTTAGTAGATTCTTGGACGTGTAGGGTAACAGTCCCAAGGGTATACCGGGGGATAGCATGTGCTATAAGGTCCCAACCTTTGTTTTCCATGTAGATATGACCTAAACAAAGCTAAACCAACAAAAAAGCGCGTTGTCTGAACCTCGTACTAAGAAAGCTACAGGGGTAGACCCGCGGGCCCCACCGACTAGGGTTTCACTAGAAAAGGACCGCTGGAGCTCCGGAATCCCACTGGAACTTGCACATGGACCTAGTATATGTGTCCAAGTGTGGTGGAAGGTCCATGGATGCAATGTCTAGATCCCCGGTCTGACCTTCTTCACATGCGTGCGATAACACTTAGTAGATTCCTTGACGTAGGGGTAATAGTCCAACGGGTATACCGGGGGGCTAGCATGTGCTATAAGGTCCCAACCTTTTTTTTCCATGTAGATATGACCTAAACAAATCTAAACCAACAAAAAAGCGCGTTGTCTGAACCTCTTACTAAGAAAGCTACAACGGTAGACCCACGTGCGATAACACTTAGTAGATTCTTGGACGTGTAGGAGCAACAGTCCCACTTCGGGTATACCGAGGGGCTAGCATGTGCTATAAGGTCCCAACCTTTGTTTTCCATGTAGATATGACCTAAACAAAGCTAAACCAACAAAAAAGCATGTTGTCTGAACCTCGTACTAAGAAAGCTACACGGGTAGACCCGCGGGCCCCACCGACGAGGGGTTCATTGAAAAGGACCGGAGTCGGAATCCCACTGGAACTTGCACGTGGACCTAGTATATGTGTCCAAGTGTGGTGGAAGGTCCATGGATGCAATGTCTAGATCCCTGGTCTGACCTTCTTCACATGTGTGCGATAACACTTAGTAGATTCCTTGACGTGTAGGGGTAACAGTCCCGCTGCGGGTATACCGGGGGGCTAGCATGTGCTATAAGGTCCCAACCTTTGTTTTCCATGTAGATATGACCTAAACAAAGCTAAACCAACAAAAAAGCGTGTTGTCTGAACCTCGTACAAAGAAAGCTATAGGGGTAGACCCGCGGGCCCCACCGACTAGGGTTTCGCTGGAAAAGGACCGCCGGAGCTCCGTAATCCCACTGGAACTTGCACGTGGACCTAGTATATGTGTCCAAGTGTGGTGGAAGGTCCATGGATGCAATGTCTAGATCCCCGGTCTGACCTTCTTCACATGCGTGCGATAACACTTAGTAGATTCCTTGACGTGTAGGGGTAACAGTCCCGCTGCGGGTATACCGGGGGGCTAGCATGTGCTATAAGGTCCCAACCTTTGTTTTCCATGTAGATATGACCTAAACAAAGCTAAACTAACAAAAAAAGCGTGTTGTCTGAACCTCGTACTAAGAAAGCTATAGGGGTAGACCCGCGTGCGATAACACTTAGTAGATTCCTGGACGTGTAGGGGTAATAGTCCCGCTTGCGGGTATACCGGGGGCTAGCATGTGCTATAAGGTCCCAACCTTTGTTTTCCATGTAGATATGACCTAAACAAAGCTAAACCAACAAAAAAGCGTGTTGTCTGAACCTCGTACTAAGAAAGCTATAGGGGTAGACCCACGTGCGATAACACTTAGTAGATTCCTGGACGTGTAGGGGTAATAGTCCCGCTGCGGGTATACCGGGGGCTAGCATGTGCTATAAGGTCCCAACCTTTGTTTTCCATGTAGATATGACCTAAACAAAGCTAAACCAACAAAAAAGCGCGTTGTCTGAACCTCGTACAAAGAAAGCTACAGGGGTAGACCCGCGTGCGATAACACTTACTAGATTCCTGGACGTGTAGGGGTAACAGTCCCGTTGCGGGTATACCGGGGGGCTAGCATGTGCTATAAGGTCCCAACCTTTGTTTTCCATGTAGATATGACCTAAACAAAGCTAAACCAACAAAAAAGCGCGTTGTCTGAACCTCGTACTAAGAAAGCTACAGGGTAGACCCGCGGGCCCCACCGACTAGGGTTTCGCTGGAAAAGGACCGCCGGAGCTCCGTAATCCCACTAGAACTTGCACGTGGACCTAGTATATGTGTCCAAGTGTGGTGGAAGGTCCATGGATGCAATGTCTAGATCCCCGGTCTGACCTTCTTCACATGCGTGCGATAACACTTAGTAGATTCCTTGACGTGTAGGGGTAACAGTCCCGCTGCGGGTATACCGGGGGCTAGCATGTGCTATAAGGTCCCAACCTTTGTTTTCCATGTATATATGACCTAAACAAATCTAAACCAACAAAAAAGCGCATTGTCTGAACCTCGTACTAAGAAAGCTATAGGGGTAGACCCGTGTGCGATAACACTTAGTAGATTCCTGGACGTGTAGGGGTAATAGTCCCGCTGCGGGTATACCGGGGGGCTAGCATGTGCTATAAGGTCCCAACCTTTGTTTTCCATGTAGATATGACCTAAACAAAGCTAAACCAACAAAAAACCGCGTTGTCTGAACCTCGTACTAAGAAAGCTACAGGGTTAGACCCGCGGGCCCCACCGACTAGGGTTTCACTGGAAAAGGACCGCCGAGTCTGAATCCCATGGAACTTGCACATGGACCTAGTATATGTGTCCAAGTGTGGTGGAAGGTCCATGGATGCAATGTCTAGATCCCCGGTGTGACCTTCTTCACATGCGTGCGATAACACTTAGTAGATTCCTTGACGTGTAGGGTAACAGTCCCGTTGCGGGTATACCGGGGGGATAGCATGTGTTATAAGGTCCCAACCATTGTTTTCCATGTAGATATGACCTAAACAAAGCTAAACCAACAAAAAAGCACGTTGTCTGAACCTCGTAAAAAGAAAGCTACAGGGGTAGACTGGGCCCCACCGACTAGGGTTTATTTGGAAAAGGACCGCTTGAGAGTCTGCATCCCACCGAACTTGCACGTGAACCTAGTATATGTGTCCAAGTGTGGTGGAAGGTCCATGGATGCAATGTCTACATCCCGGTGTGACCTTCTTCACATGCGTCGATAACACTTAGTAGATTCCTTGACGTATGGGTAACAGTCCGCCAACGGGTATACCGGGGCTAGCATGTGCTATAAGGTCCCAACCTTTGTTTTCCATGTAGATATGACCTAAACAAAGCTAAACCAACAAAAAAAGCGTTGTGCAACCTCGCACAAAGAAAGCTACAGGGGTAGACCCTTGCCCCACCGACTAGGGTTTATTTGAAAAGGACCGCCGAGTTCTAATCCCATCGAACTTGCACGTGGACCTAGTATCTGTTTTCAAGTGTGGTGGAAGGTACATGGATGCAATATCTAGATCCCCGATGCGACCTTCTTCACATGCGCGATAACACTTAGTAGATTCCTTGACGGTAGGGGTATGATCCCAAGGGTATACCGGGGTGCTAGCATGTTCTATAAGGTCCCAACCTTTTTTTTCCGTGTAGATATGACCTAAACAAAGCTAAACCAACAAAAAAGCGCGTTGTCTGAACCTCGTACTAAGAAAGCTGTAGGGTTAGACCATGCGATATAACACTTAGTAGATTCACGGACGTGTAGGGTAATAGTCCCGGCCAAGGGTATACCGGGGGGCTAGCATGTGCTATAAGGTCCCAACCTTTGTTTTCCATGTAGATATGACCTAAACAAAGCTAAACCAACAAAAAAGCGTGGTTTCTGAACCTCGTACTAAGAAAGCTACAGGGGTAGACCCGCGTGCGATAACACTTAGTAGATTCCTGGACGTGTAGGGGTAATAGTCCCGCTGCGGGTATACCGGGGGGCTAGCATGTGCTATAAGGTCCCAACCTTTGTTTTCCATGTAGATATGACCTAAACAAAGATAAATTAACAAAAAAGCGTGTTGTCTGAACCTCGTACTAAGAAAGCTATAGGGATAGACCCGCGTGCGATACCACTTAGTGGATTCCTGGACGTGTAGGGGTAACAGTCCCGCTGCGGGTATACCGGGGGGATAGCATGTGCTATAAGGTCCCAACCTTTGTTTTCCATGTAGATATGACCTAAACAAAGCTAAACCAACAAAAAAGCGTGTTGTCTGAACCTCGTACTAAGAAAGCTACAGGGGTAGACCCGCGGGCCCCACCGACTAGGGTTTCACTGAAAAAGGACCGCCGGAGCTCCGGAATCCCACTGGAACTTGCACGTGGACCTAGTATATGTGTCCAAGTGTGGTGGAAGGTCCATGGATGCAATGTCTAGATCCCCGGTCTGACCTTCTTCACATGCGTGCGATAACACTTAGTAGATTACTTGACGTGTAGGGGTAACAGTCCCGCTGCGGGTATACCGGGGGGCTAGCATGTGCTATAAGGTCCCAACCTTTTTTTTCCATGTATATATGACCTAAACAAAGCTAAACCAACAAAAAAGCGCGTTGTCTGAACCTCGTACAAAGAAAGCTACAGGGGTAGACCATTGGCCCCACCGACTAGGGTTTCGCTGGAAAAGGACCGCCGGAGCTCCGTAATCTCACTAGAACTTGCACGTGGACCTAGTATATGTGTCCAAGTGTTGTGGAAGGTCCGTGGATGCAATTTCTAGATCCCCGGCCTGACCTTCCTCACATGCGTGCGATAACACTTAGTAGATTCCTTGACGTGTAGGGGTAACAGTCCCGCTGCGGGTGTACCGGGGGCTAGCATGTGCTATAAGGTCCCAACCTTTGTTCTACATGTAGATATGACCTAAACAAAGCTAATCTAACAAAAAAGCGTGTTGTCTGAACCTCGTACTAAGAAAGCTATATGGGTAGACCAGCGTGCGATAACACTTAGTTGATTCCTGGACGTGTAGGGGTAATAGTCCCGCTGCGGGTATATCGGGGGGCTAGCATGTGCTATAAGGTCCCAACATTTGTTTTCCCTGTAGATATGACCTAAACAAAGCTAAACCAACAAAAAAGCGCGTTGTCTGAACCATGTACAAAGAAAGCTACAGGGGTAGACCCGCGTGCGATAACACTTACTAGATTCCTGGACGTGTAGGGGTAACAGTCCCGTTGTGGGTATACCGGGGGGCTAGCATGTGCTATAAGGTCCTGACCTTTGTTTTCCATGTAGATATGACCTAAACAAAGCTAAACCAACAAAAAAACCGCGTTGTCTGAACCTCGTACTAAGAAAGCTATAGGGGTAGACCCGCGTGCGATAACACTTAGTAGATTCCTGGACGTGTAGGTGTAACAGTCCCGCTGCGGGTATACCGGGGGATAGCATGTGCTATAAGGTCCCAACCTTTGTTTTCCATGTAGATATGACCTAAAAAAGCTAAAACAACAAAAAAGCGCGTTGTCTGAACCTCGTACAAAGAAAGCTTGTGGGTAGACCATGGGCCCCACCGACTAGGGTTTCGCTGGAAAAGGACCGTCGGAGCTCCGGAATCCCACTAGAACTTGCACGTGGACCTAGTATATGTGTCCAAGTGTGGTGGAAGGTCCATGGATGCAATGTCTAGATCCCCGGTCTGACCTTCTTCACATGCGTGCGATAACACTTAGTAGATTCCTTGACGTGTAGGGGTAATAGTCCCGCTATGGGTATACCGGGGGGCTAGCATGTGCTATAAGGTCCCAACCTTTTTTTCCGTGTAGATATGACCTAAACAAAGCTAAACCAACAAAAAAGCGCGTTGTCTGAACCTCGTACTAAGAAATCTACAAGGGTAGACCCGCGTGCGATAACACTTAGTAGATTACTGGACGTGTAGGGGTAACAGTCCCGCTGCGGGTATACCGGGGGGATATCATGTGCTATAAGGTCACAACCTTTGTTTTCCATGTAGATATGACCTAAACAAAGCTAAACCAACAAAAAAGCGCGTTGTCTGAACCTCGTACAAAGAAAGCTACAGGGGTAGACCCGCGGGCCCCACCGACTAGGGTTTCGCTGGAAAAGGACCGCCGGAGCTCCGGAATCCCACTGGAACTTGCACGTGGACCTAGTATATGTGTCCAAGTGTGGTGGAAGGTCCATGGATGCAATGTCTACATCCCCGGTCTGACCTTCTTCACATGCGTGCGATAACACTTAGTAGATTCCTTGACGTGTAGGGGTAACAGTCCCGCTACGGGTATACCGGGGGGCTAGCATATGCTATAAGGTCCCAACCTTTTTTTTCATGTAGATATGACCTAAACAAATCTAAACCAACAAAAAAGTACGTTGTCTAAACCACGTACTAAGAAAGCTACAGGGGTAGACCCGCGTGCGATAACACTTAGTTGATTCTTGGACGTGTAGGGGTAACAGTCCCGCTGCGGGTATACCGGGGGGCTAGCATGTGCTATAAGGTCCCAACCTTTGTTTTCCATGTAGATATGACCTAAACAAAGCTAAACCAACAAAAAGCGTGTTGTCCAACCTCGTACTAAGAAAGCTACAGGGGTAGACCCGCGGGCCCCACCGACTAGGGTTTCACTAGAAAAGGACCGCCGAAGCTCCGGAATCCCACTGGAACTTGCACGTGGACCTAGTATATGTGTCCAAGTGTGGTGGAAGGTCCATGGATGCAATGTCTAGATCCCCGGTCTGACCTTCTTCACATGCGTGCGATAACACTTAGTAGGTTCCTTGACGTGTAGGGGTAACAGTTCCGCAGCGGGTATACCGGGGGGCTAGCATGTGCTATAAGGTCCCAACCTTTGTTTTCCATGTAGATATGACCTAAACAAAGCTAAACCAACAAAAAGCGCGTTGTCTGAACCTCGTACAAAGAAAGCTATAGGGGTAGACCCGCGGGCCCCACCGACTAGGGTTTCGTTGGAAAAGGACCGTCGGAGCTCCTTAATCCCACTGGAACTTGCACGTGGACCTAGTATATGTGTCCAAGTGTGGTGGAAGGTCCATGGATGCAATGTCTAGATCCCCGGTCTGACCTTCTTCACATGCGCATGATAACACTTAGTAGATTCCTTGACCTGTAGGGGTAACAGTCCCACGGGTGTACCGGGCTAGCATGTGCTATAAGGTCCCAACTTTTGTTTTCCATGTAGATATGACCTAACAAAGCTAAACCAACAAAAAAGCGTTGTCCGAACCTCGCATAAAGAAAGCTATAGGGGTAGACCTGCGATAACACTTAGTAGATTCACGGACGTAGGGGTAATAGTACAGCTTCGGGTATACCGGGGGTCTAGCATGTGCTATAAGGTCCCAACCTTTGTTTTCCATGTAGATATGACCTAAAAAAAGCTAAACAAACAAAAAAGCGTGTTGACTGAACCTCACTAAGAAAGCTATAGGGTAGTGAACCTGTGCAAAGATAACACTTAGTTGATTCCTGGAAGTGTAGGGGTAATAGTCCCGCTG
Organism: Avena insularis; assembly: GCA_023614405.1. Taxonomy (NCBI): domain Eukaryota; kingdom Viridiplantae; phylum Streptophyta; class Magnoliopsida; order Poales; family Poaceae; genus Avena; species Avena insularis. The sequence goes on from CM042684.1 coordinate 384,210,455, forward strand.
CGGGTATACCGGGGAGCTAGCATGTGCTATAAGGTCCCAACCTTTGTTTTCCCTGTAGATATGACCTAAACAAAGCTAAACCAACAAAAAAGCGCGTTGTCTGAACCTTGTACAAAGAAAGCTACAGGGGTAGACCACAAGGCGATAACACTTACTAGATTCCATGACGTAGGGGTAACAGTCTGCTAGGGTATACCGGGGGCTAGCATGTGCTATAAGGTCCCGACCTTTGTTTTCCATGTAGATATGACCTAAACAAAGCTAAACCAACAAAAAAACGCGTTGTCTGAACCCCGTACTAAGAAAGCTATAGGGGTAGACCCGCGTGCGATAATACTTAGTAGATTCCTGGACGTGTAGGGGTAACAGTCCCGCTGCGGGTATACCGGGGGGATAGCATGTGCTATAAGGTCCCAGCCTTTGTTTTCCATGTAGATATGACCTAAACAAAGCTAAACCAACAAAAAAGCGCGTTGTCTGAACCTCGTACTAAGAAGCTACAAGCGTAGACCCTGAGCCCCACCGACTAGGGTTTACTGAAAAGGACCGCCGAACTCGAATCCCACTAGAACTTGCACGTGGACCTAGTATATGTGTCCAAGTGTGGTGGAAGGTCCATGGATGCAATGTCTAGATCCCCGGTCTGACCTTCTTCACATGCGTGCGATAACACTTAGTAGATTCCTTGACGTGTAGGGGTAACAGTCCCGTTGCGGGTATACCGGGGGCTAGCATGTGCTATAAGGTCCCAACCTTTGTTTTCCATGTATATATGACCTAAACAAATCTAAACCAACAAAAAAGCGCGTTGTCTGAACCTCGTACTAAGAAAGCTATAGGGGTAGACCCGTGTGCGATAACACTTAGTAGATTCCTGGACATGTAGGGTAATAGTCCCGCTGCGGGTATACCGGGGGGCTAGCATGTGCTATAAGGTCCCAACCTTTGTTTTCCATGTAGATATGACCTAAACAAAGCTAAACCAACAAAAAAGCGCGTTGTCTGAACCTCGTACTAAGAAAGCTACAGGGTTAGACCCGCGGGCCCCACCGACTACGGTTTCGCTGGAAAAGGACCGCCGGAGCTCCGGAATCCCACTGGAACTTGCACGTGGACCTAGTATATGTGTCCAAGTGTGGTGGAAGGTCCATGGATGCAATGTCTAGATCCCCGGTCTGACCTTCTTCACATGTGTGCGATAACACTTAGTAGATTCCTTGACGTGTAGGGGTAACAGTCCCGCTGCGGGTATACCGGGGGGCTAGCATGTGTTATAAGGTCCCAACCTTTGTTTTCCATGTAGATATGACCTAAACAAAGCTAAACCAACAAAAAGCGCGTTGTCTGAACCTCGTACAAAGAAAGCTACAGGGGTAGACCCGCGGGCCCCACCGACTAGGGTTTCGCTGGAAAAGGACCGCCGGAGCTCCAGAATCCCACTGGAACTTGCACGTGAACCTAGTATATGTGTCCAAGTGTGGTGGAAGGTCCATGGATGCAATGTCTACATCCCCGGTGTGACCTTCTTCACATGCGTGCGATAACACTTAGTAGATTCCTTGACGTGTAGGGGTAACAGTCCCGCTGCGGGTATACCGGGGGGCTAGCATGTGCTATAAGGTCCCAACCTTTGTTTTCCATGTAGATATGACCTAAACAAAGCTAAACCAACAAAAAAGCGCGTTGTCTGAACCTCGTACAAAGAAAGCTACAGGGTAGACCCGCGGGCCCCACCGACTAGGGTTTCGCTGGAAAAGGACCGTCGGAGCTCCGGAATCCCACTGGAACTTGCACGTGGACCTAGTATATGTGTCCAAGTGTGGTGGAAGGTCCATGGATGCAATGTCTAGATCCCAGGTCTGACCTTCTTCACATGCGTGCGATAACACCTAGTAGATTCCTCGACGTGTAGGGGTATGATCCCTGCCAGGTATCTGGGTGCTAGCATGTTCTATAAGGTCCCAACCTTTTTTTTCCGTGTAGATATGACCTAAACAAAGCTAAACCAACAAAAAAGCGCGTTGTCTGAACCTCGTACTAAGAAAGCTATAGGGGTAGACCCGCGTGCGATAACACTTAGTAGATTCCTGGACGTGTAGGGGTAATAGTCCCGGTGCCGGTATACCGGGGGCTAGCATGTGCTATAAGGTCCCAACCTTTGTTTTCCATGTAGATATGACCTAAACAAAGCTAAACCAACAAAAAAGCGCGTTGTCTGAACCTCGTACTAAGAAAGCTACAGGGGTAGACCTGCGTGCGATAACACTTAGTAGATTCCTGGACGTGTAGGGGTAATAGTCCCGTTGCGGGTATACCGGGGGGCTAGCATGTGCTATAAGGTCCCAACCTTTGTTTTCCATGTAGATATGAACTAAACAAAGATAAATTAACAAAAAAGCGGGTTGTCTGAACCTCGTACTAAGAAAGCTATAGGGATAGACCCGTGCGATACCACTTAGTGGATTCCTGGACGTGTAGGGGGCCAAAGCTACTTGGGTATACCGGGGGGATAGCATGTGCTATAAGGTCCCAACCTTTGTTTTCCATGTAGATATGACCTAAACAAAGCTAAACCAACAAAAAAGCGTGTTGTCTGAACCTCGTACTAAGAAAGCTACAGGGGTAGACCCGCGGGCCCCACCGACTAGGGTTTCACTGAAAAACGTCCGTCGGAGCTCCGGAATCCCACTGGAACTTGCACGTGGACCTAGTATATGTGTCCAAGTGTGGTGGAAGGTCCATGGATGCAATGTCTAGATCCAGGTCGACCTTCTTCACATGCGTGCGATAACACTTAGTAGATTACTTGGCGTGTAGGGGTATGATCCCTGCTTGGTATACCGGGGGGATAGCAAGTGCTATAAGGTCCCAACATTTTTTTTCCATGTATATATGACCTAAACAAAGCTAAACCAACAAAAAAGCGCGTTGTCTGAACCTCGTACAAAGAAAGCTACAGGGGTAGACCCGCGGGCCCCACCGACTAGGGTTTCGCTGGAAAAGGACCGCCGGAGCTCCGTAATCTCACTAGAACTTGCACGTGGACCTAGTATATGTGTCCAAGTGTTGTGGAAGGTCCGTGGATGCAATTTCTAGATCCCCGGCCTGACCTTCCTCACATGCGTGCGATAACACTTAGTAGATTCCTTGACGTGTAGGGAGTATGATCCCTCTTGGGTGTACCGGGGGCTAGCATGTGCTATAAGGTCCCAACCTTTGTTCTACATGTAGATATGACCTAAACAAAGCTAATCTAACAAAAAAGCGTGTTGTCTGAACCTCGTACTAAGAAAGCTATATGGGTAGACCAGCGTGCGATAACACTTAGTTGATTCCTGGACGTGTAGGGGTAATAGTCCCGCTGCGGGTATATCGGGGGGCTAGCATGTGCTATAAGGTCCCAACATTTGTTTTCCCTGTAGATATGACCTAAACAAAGCTAAACCAACAAAAAAGCGCGTTGTCTGAACCATGTACAAAGAAAGCTACAGGGGTAGACCCGCGTGCGATAACACTTACTAGATTCCTGGACGTGTAGGGGTAACAGTCCCGTTGTGGGTATACCGGGGGGCTAGCATGTGCTATAAGGTCCTGACCTTTGTTTTCCATGTAGATATGACCTAAACAAAGCTAAACCAACAAAAAAACCGCGTTGTCTGAACCTCGTACTAAGAAAGCTATAGGGGTAGACCCGCGTGCGATAACACTTAGTAGATTCCTGGACGTGTAGGTGTAATGATCCCAAGGGTATACCGGGGGATAGCATGTGCTATAAGGTCCCAACCTTTGTTTTCCATGTAGATATGACCTAAAAAAGCTAAAACAACAAAAAAGCGCGTTGTCTGAACCTCGTACAAAGAAAGCTTCAGGGGTAGACCCGCGGGCCCCACCGACTAGGGTTTCGCTGGAAAAGGACCGTCGGAGCTCCGGAATCCCACTAGAACTTGCACGTGGACCTAGTATATGTGTCCAAGTGTGGTGGAAGGTCCATGGATGCAATGTCTAGATCCCCGGTTTGACCTTCTTCACATGCGTGCGATAACACTTAGTAGATTCCTTGACGTGTAGGGGTAACAGTCCCGCTGCGGGTATACCGGGGGGCTAGCATGTGCTATAAGGTCCCAACCTTTTTTTCCGTGTAGATATGACCTAAACAAAGCTAAACCAACAAAAAAGCGCGTTGTCTGAACCTCGTACTAAGAAATCTACAAGGGTAGACCCGCGTGCGATAACACTTAGTAGATTACTGGACGTGTAGGGGTAACAGTCCCGCTGCGGGTATACCGGGGGGATATCATGTGCTATAAGGTCACAACCTTTGTTTTCCATGTAGATATGACCTAAACAAAGCTAAACCAACAAAAAAGCGCGTTGTCTGAACCTCGTACTAAGAAAGCTACAGGGGTAGACCCGCGGGCCCCACCGACTAGGATTTCGTAAGAAAAGGACCGGACTAGAATCACTGGAACTTGCACGTGGACCTAGTATATGTGTCCAAGTGTGGTGGAAGGTCCATGGATGCAATGTCTACATCCCCGGTCTGACCTTCTTCACATGCGTGCGATAACACTTAGTAGATTCCTTGACGTGTAGGGGTAATATCCTTCTGGGTATACCGGGGGGCTAGCATGTGCTATAAGGTCCCAACCTTTGTTTTCCATGTAGATATGACCTAAACAAATCTAAACCAACAAAACCGCGCATTGTGTGAACCTCGTACTAAGAAAGCTACAGGGGTAGACCCGCGTGCGATAACACTTAGTAGATTCCTGGACGTGTAGGGTAACAGTCCCGCTGCGGGTATACCGGGGGGCTAGCATGTGCTATAAGGTCCCAACCTTTGTTTTCCATGTAGATATGACCTAAACAAAGCTAAACCAACAAAAAAGCGCGTTGTCTGAACCTCGTACTAAGAAAGCTACAGGGTTAGACCCGCGGGCTCCACCGACTAGGGTTTATTTGAAAAGGACCGCCGAACTCAGAATCCCTGGAACTTGCACGTGGACCTAGTATATGTGTCCAAGTGTGGTGGAAGGTCCATGGATGCAATGTCTAGATCCCAGTCGACCTTCTTCACATCGTGCGATAACACTTAGTAGGTTCCTTGACGTGTAGGGGTATGATTCATGCGGGTATCTGGGGCTAGCATGTGCTATAAGGTCCCAACCTTTGTTTTCCATGTAGATATGACCTAAACAAAGCTAAACCAACAAAAAAGCGCGTTGTCTGAACCTCGTACAAAGAAAGCTATAGGGGTAGACCCGCGGGCCCCACCGACTAGGGTTTCGTTGGAAAAGGACCGTCGGAGCTCCTTAATCCCACTGGAACTTGCACGTGGACCTAGCATATGTGTCCAAGTGTGGTGGAAGGTCCATGGATGCAATGTCTAGATCCCCGGTCTGACCTTCTTCACATGCGTGCGATAACACTTAGTACATTCCTTGACGTGTAGGGGTAACAGTCCCGCTACGGGTGTACCGGGGGCTAGCATGTGCTATAAGGTCCCAACCTTTGTTTTCCATGTAGATATGACCTAAACAAAGCTAAACTAACAAAAAAAGCGTGTTGTCTGAACCTCGTACAAAGAAAGCTATAGGGGTAGACCCGCGTGCGATAACACTTAGTAGATTCCTGGACGTGTAGGGGTAATAGTCCCGCTGCGGGTATACCGGGGGGCTAGCATGTGCTATAAGGTCCCAACCTTTGTTTTCCATGTAGATATGACCTAAACAAAGCTAAACAAACAAAAAAGCGTGTTGTCTGAACCTCGTACTAAGAAAGCTATAGGGGTAGACCTGCAAAGATAACACTTAGTTGATTCTGATGGCACGGGAGCTAGCATGTGCTATAAGGTCCCAACCTTTGTTTTCCCTGTAGATATGACCTAAACAAAGCTAAACCAACAAAAAAGCGCGTTGTCTGAACCTTGTACAAAGAAAGCTACAGGGGTAGACCCGCGTGCGATAACACTTACTAGATTCCTGGACGTGTAGGGGTAACAGTCCCGTTGTGGGTATACCGGGGGCTAGCATGTGCTATAAGGTCCCAACCTTTGTTTTCCATGTAGATATGACCTAAACAAAGCTAAACCAACAAAAAAACGCGTTGTCTGAACCTCGTACTAAGAAAGCTATAGGGGTAGACCCGCGTGCGATAACACTTAGTAGATTCCTGGACGTGTAGGGGTAACAGTCCCGCTGCGGGTATACCGGGGGGATAGCATGTGCTATAAGGTCCCAGCCTTTGTTTTCCATGTAGATATGACCTAAACAAAGCTAAACCAACAAAAAAGCGCGTTGTCTGAACCTCGTACTAAGAAAGCTACAAGGGTAGACCCTCGAGCCCCACCGACTAGGGTTTCGCTAGAAAAGGACCGCCGGAGCTCCGGAATCCCACTGGAACTTGCACGTGGACCTAGTATATGTGTCGAAGTGTGGTGGAAGGTCCATGGATGCAATGGCTAGATCCCCGGTCTGACCTTCTTCACATGCGTGCGATAACACTTAGTAGATTCCTTGACGTGTAGGGGTATGATCCCGCTATGGTATACCGGGGGGCTAGCATGTGCTATAAGGTCCCAACCTTTGTTTTCCATGTATATATGACCTAAACAAATCTAAACCAACAAAAAAGCGCGTTGTCTGAACCTCGTACTAAGAAAGCTATAGGGGTAGACCCGTGTGCGATAACACTTAGTAGATTCCTGGACGTGTAGGGGTAATAGTCCCGCTGCGGGTATACCGGGGGGCTAGCATGTGCTATAAGGTCCCAACCTTTGTTTTCCATGTAGATATGACCTAAACAAAGCTAAACCAACAAAAAAGCGCGTTGTCTGAACCTCGTACTAAGAAAGCTACAGGGTTAGACCCGCGGGCCCCACCGACTACGGTTTCGCTGGAAAAGGACCGCCGGAGCTCCGGAATCCCACTGGAACTTGCACGTGGACCTAGTATATGTGTCCAAGTGTGGTGGAAGGTCCATGGATGCAATGTCTAGATCCCCGGTCTGACCTTCTTCACATGTGTGCGATAACACTTAGTAGATTCCTTGACGTGTAGGGGTAACAGTCCCGTTGCGGGTATACCGGGGGGCTAGCATGTGTTATAAGGTCCCAACCTTTGTTTTCCATGTAGATATGACCTAAACAAAGCTAAACCAACAAAAAAGCGCGTTGTCTGAACCTCGTACAAAGAAAGCTACAGGGGTAGACCCGCGGGCCCCACCGACTAGGGTTTCGCTGGAAAAGGACCGCCGGAGCTCCAGAATCCCACTGGAACTTGCACGTGAACCTAGTATATGTGTCCAAGTGTGGTGGAAGGTCCATGGATGCAATGTCTACATCCCCGGTGTGACCTTCTTCACATGTGTGCGATAACACTTAGTAGATTCCTTGACGGGTATGGGTAACAGTCCCGCTGCGGGTATACCGGGTGTAACTACCTCGGTGAATTACGCTCCTAGTACAAGCCTGGATGATCAGAAATGGTTGAAATAGTATGGTGGGGCCCAAATGCCACTCACAGGTAGACCTTTCGGCCGTCCCAACCATTTCCAAACATCAGGACAAGAACAGGCGTGAATGTCGGGCGAAGGGATCAACTACATACACAAATGAGTATGTATGCAAGCCACCATACAATAGTACATCAGAGCCATTCCATCTAAAAAGAAAGGAAATATAGCAACGCCATACGGCAAGATCCAAATATCCTAGGTAGATATCATAGTGTAGGATATCTCCTCATACATCAATCAACAGAGTATCAAGCGGAAGCGGAAGACAAAATCCGAGTACGGATAAGAAGCAAATCGGCATAAGATGCCCCATAAATAAGCACATCCCGCCCACAGATCTCACGGATCCCGTTCCGAATCTCTACACCGAATGATCGTTGCCCACATCGTCCGTCTCTTCCGCCCGAGATCCCTCTTGAGAGTGTACCTGTTCATCCGAACCAATAATTTATCGTGTGAGACCCTAGGGTATTTTCAGCAAGTCTTTATGCCTCTAAAGGGACACAACACAGGGTGACGAATTGCAGCAAAAGATAAACCCTAGCAATTCTATAGATACTCGCTAACCATCCGCCTAACGAGAGATAGCGGATGTCCGTGAATTAATAACAGATTATAGCATTATAACGGTAATCTTAAGATCCATCCTCCTCCTCGCCATCGACGAGAAGCGGACGAACAACCCCCATCCGTTGGCGGTTTATTATCCATTCCATGAGTGTTGCACTATTTACTAGTCGGTACCTAGTCTAGTCAATTTAAAAGCGGTACTTTAGTTATGCTTGTCTATGATCGAGAAACTGTGCTCCAAGTCGCCCATAACCGCGACACGGCTTTGAAAGTTTTACCTGCAGGTGCACAAATAACAACACACACTCGATATGCCTCGGAAAAACCAAAACAAAACCAACGAGACAAATCACGACAAAGCAATTACAGAGTTGAGAAATATTTCAGGGGCCACCCCATTAAGCTACCATAGCGGAGCTAATGACTCGAGAGACTCAAGGTTTGCGCCAATGGCTGTGAGCATTTGGGAACCGAAAATGTGGCGGGCTTGTCGACACCGCGAAACACTCCAATCCTAACGATGCGATGTGCAACCTCGCACAATTTAAATAAAGCGATAAAGCATGGCATAAGTACAGGATAGTAGATAAAACCTCAAACTAGTTTGTGGCCCCAAGAAATAAGAATGAATCAAGCTCGGCTCGGGGGTCCATAAGGTCTCCCGGATGTGGATAGCGCGAATATTCTTGGAACAGGAATCAAGTACTCGGGGTCTTACGGGACACAAGTGAGCATGAAAAACCAAATAACAGATATTGCTCACCGGTGCCACTTTCATTAGTTACCCCATTACTACTCAGGTTAAGTTATTTAGGTACCTCGTTCTCCATCAGACACTCACATACCCTACACATCTTGTTCTCGACTGCATGGCTCAAACAACTCCTGTAGTAATGGCTCATGGGATGGAGGAACAAGCTTCGGTGGGGTTTAAAAGTAAAGGCTATGCAATACTTGGGATTCAGTTTAACGCAATCGCGACTCGATGATGCAAGAATAAGACAGAGGCAATAGGTACTATATGTATGCAAGCATGTGGTAGTGCTTGCCTGGCAGCTCAGTTGAAGCAAGGAATGGATCTGGGTAGTGTTCCTGGTCCTCTTGATATATACCCTGCTCAGCGTCTATTCGAAGAAGAACCAAGCAAACAAGGGCCAACATAAATAAAGTGCACAAGCATATGAATAAATGCGACAAACAAACAATCATGCCATGATGAATGATGCACAATTTGCATGGCAATAAGGTAGCATGGCATGGGTGAGGTGTGAAGTACAAGATTAAATCATTTTATTAAGTTTTGGCCCCATTTTATTCACAATTAAGTTGCTGTTCACTTTATATTTATATGATGCATGCTTCAAATCAAACCAAGGAATGCATAAACAGAAAGGTCTCGTCGAGCTAATCATTTTAGACATATCATTTGTTAAATTTGGATTTATAAATCAAAAGTTATTAATTATTTAAGAAAAAGGGGCATTTATTGTAATTTAAATAAACTTGGAAATTTAAGTGTTCAAAATATATTTTGGATTGCATATTTGAATTCCTCACATTTTTCTGATTTGAAAACATATCTTATTTGTATTATTTGGATTAATATTTGAAAAGTTATTTGAAAACAGAATTATATTTGAATTTGAAATAATTTGAAAAAGGATTTGAAATTTAAAACAGAAAACAGACTATTTTTCTCACACAGGCGTAACTAGCCGCAGACAGTGACATGTGGGCCTCCTGCTGACTGGGCGACAACGTGGCAGAAAAGGTTTTCCTCACCGCGGCATTGCTTGACCCGTGTGTTGACAGATGGGACCATTGGCTCATGAGCCCACTTGAGAAGGCGGTGGGGTGCCCACGTGGCTTAGGGAGTGCGAGTTGAGGGTGCTTAACTAGGGGGCTATCTGCAAAACATCCGCGAGCAGACAGGTGGGACCGATTGGACACGGGTTCTCGGACGCAAAAAGCAGGTGTAAGCGACGACCGTGGGCATCTTGTGCTTCTTCCTCGCGTCAGAGACCGATCGATGCTCGCCGCGACGACGCGAGGATCGAACCAGGACCTTGGTAGCTGCTAAGTGGCGAACCGGTGCGGTTTGTTGGGCTAGGTGGCGAGAGGTGGTCCAGGGCCTAGCTAAGGTTTCGACTCTGCGAGACGGCGACGCCTTTACGCCGGCGCCTGAGAGGTGCTCGACGAGGCGCCGCGCGCAGGACACGACGGTGAAAGCGAGGTGTCCGGAGGAGGTGGGCTCACCGCGAGTGTGTCGGGCGTTGGATCGGGTCGGCGGGCGAGCGATCGGTGGCAGCGACGCAGACGGCGATCTAGGGTTTCGCGGCGGCGCGTCGGTGTTCTTCGGCTCGGTGCTCCTCCTCTGCGGCAGCGTCTGAGGGGATCGATGGACGACCGTGAGCTTCCCGACACCCAGAGCGCCACGCCACGGCTGGTAGAGGGAGATCGGTGGAGGCGAAGGTTGGCGGCGAGTGTAGATGGCGGTGGAGAGGGAGAGAGGCGGGCGCCTTGGGGTAGATCTGGGGAAGCGGGGAGGCGAGAGGGGTGGATAAGGCGAGAGAGGAAGCGAGGATGCCGTGGGGAGGTGGTGAGCGATAAAGGTGGCTCGGCCACCTTTGTCCTCCTCCTCACGTGCTTTCACTGGGAGAGGCAGGCGAGGCGAGGTGGGGAGGCGCCAGTGGGGTAGAGGCGAGGCCGGGGTGGTTGGTTGGGGCCCCTAGGGCAGAGAAACGAGAGAGGAGAGGTGAGGTAGCCTCGGGTAGGGTAGATCTAGGCTCGGGTTTGAGCTAGGTGGGGAGCTAGGGTTGGGGTGGTTGGGCTGGGTGTGGGACCAGGTGGGGCTGCATGGCGAGTAGAAGGGAGGGCGTCAAGAGAGGGGGAGATGGTATCTTAGGGTTTAGGTCATGGTGGGGTTTAGGAGAGGGGTTATGGTGATGATGATGGAGTAGGTTAGATGACTAGGGTTAGGGTTTAGGGTTAGAGTTAGATGAGGGCAAGGTAGATTAGGGTTTACTATGGACAAGGTCAAGCCAAGATCAACCAAGATCAAACCAAAACAAAACAAGAAAAGAGGTGGAGGTGGTTTAAGCATGATCAAATAAGATCAAGCCAAAAGGAAAGATATAGGTAGAGATGATCCACTCCAAGAACAAATAAAATCCAAATGACAAGCAAAAGGTGGTGCTTGCATGGCCCATGCAAATTATTTAATGCCATGATAATTCTTGTGAAAACAATATTCTTTCATGGCATTATTATTATGCAACCCAAAGTTGGAGTAAGGCCCAAGCAAAGGAATTTAGAAAGAATTCCAAGTGGAGTATATGGAGATGATCACATTGGATTATATTTGGGACTTGCTAGTGTGTATATGCCACTAGGTATTTAATAAGCCCACAAAATATCCCAACATGATGATAACCCCAAAAACACACATATGGAAGCTAGGAAAAAGTTCCACCCACAAGGCATGCAAAGGTGGCCATGTGGCTCTCATGTATCAATAATGTGAAAACAACATGACACTAAGATGAGAGCATGTGGTAAAAGAATTGGATCCATCCCAACCCACATGAGCTAGAGATAAACTCAAATAAAGCCAAGCTCATATTTAGTTGGATGGTGGAATTATAAGGTGGTGACAGAAAAGGTGGTGGAGTTAATAAGATATGCCCCAACTCAACTTGGGCATTACACAATATATCAAGAACCAAATACAATATCAAGAGGCAAATACAATTAATAATGCATATGAGATAAGAACCAAATGGAAAAGGGTTTGATATGATGCTCAAATGCAAGGAGGCATGATGACATGAGCATGATACAATGATGATGCAACAATTATATATAGGAAGGTAGCATCTATATAGACTAGGCTAGTAGCATTGCAATTGTTAGACAATTGGGATGCTACAACTCTCCCCCACTAAACAAGAATCTCGCCCCGAGATTCCTAGGAAAAAAACAACACAAGGATAGGCGAGTGTCGACGAAGGTGACCCTCACGTTCCCAAGGTGATGAAGAACTGAATGGTGCGACCACTACACCTTGCGAAACTTGCTAGACTTGTTGCGAGTCTTGCGTTTTGCTAGAGAAACAACGGTTAGAAGAGTTGAAGGATTGTCGTGAGACAAGAAGGATAGGATGGACATAGCTCGGTATTCTCAAGAAACATGATAAGAGAAAAGGACCACTTGAGAAAGAAAGGACAGGATGATGTAGCATGGATAAAGAAAGGCACACCGATAAGATTAAAGATTTACCGATACTAGAGAGGATGAATCTTTGTCTCGCCGGAAGAAAAGAGCTAGATTGGAGAGGTTTTGAAGCACTATGACAATAGCATCATATTCTCTCTCGGATTTTAGAAATGAATTTTGGAAACACTATTGCCTTCAAACAATAGAGTCCCTTGATATTAACAGAAAGATTTGGTTAGACATCGTCGGATTAGATTCTTCTTGCGGTAAGACCCAAAGGATCCATAATTGAGGTCTTGTGAATATGACTTCTAGAGGCGGATGTGAGGCTAGATCATGGTGGAAACCGAGAAGCAAGGATATGGAGGATCTGGAGTTTATTGTAGAGATACTTATTGCTTTCTTTAGCCTTGAGGCTAACAATAGATTGTGGTGAGGGCATGAACCATAATTGGCTTTACCACGAAAAAAAGAATTGATGAAACAAGAAGAGAGATAGATTCCTTTCATCTTGTTTGGGGATGTAGAGCACCGGTAAAAAGACGAGGATAGAAAGGAGTTTGTGTTTGTTTCCACCAGATAATTGTAGATTTTGCTCCATCTAGATTAGACAGACCACCAACAAGAGATTATTGATTACTTTCTTCGAGAGAGCACTCCGGAAAAACAAGGACGGAAGTACAAGTATCGAGGGATAAAGGCCACTTCTAACTTCCGTGGAATGAGTGAAATCACATGAATTCCCCAATTCATTGTACAAGAGCGAATGATAAGAGTAGTGGTATGGTAGCTACTCCATCCCGCACTCAAAGCATTACTCCGCACATGAATAAGGAAAAACCATGCAACCCAACTACCGAAACAGACTGAAGGTATTGACAAGAGCTCATGGATCTCCGTTAGAAAACGAGGTTAGATGCAAACGATTCCCGGATCCAAGATAGATAAGGGTGATGATGTTGTCGTCATACCTGATGTAACAAGCCACCAGAAAGATATGAAGGAAGATCATGGAGACAACTGCAAGATTCCACAGACAAAGAAAAAGATAGCACCACTTGAACAGAAGGATTACGAAAGATCTGAAAAGTCTTCATGGCCTCCGGTGGATTGAGCATAGACGATAGAACAAGAGAGTTTCAAGAGATCACTTGTGAGGCGAGGTGAAAGAACTCCATGTTCTCCTTGAAATGATTGAGAGATTTAGCGGTCTTGAGGAAACTTGGTGATGCAGCGATGATAACTTGCCAACAGGGAACAACTCCGGATTGGTTGAAGATGGAGGATGGGATTAACAATGGACTTGCTAATTCCAGAATTGAAGCGATCTATTTAGCAGAAGGACGTGGCCGAGATAGGTGACTTGAAAGAGTCAGAGTTCTCACTTTGAGACTTTGCACACAGGCAGTGTTCTCAAAGCTTGAGAGAAAAGACATAGATGATCTTCCATGTCCTTCCATTGATATCGAATAGGCAAGCATATTATCAACATATACCACCATGGATTAACAGGATATTCCCAGAATATCAAGTTCAAGAGGCGGGAGAAACAAACAAATGCTCGAAACACTTTCTGAACTCAACGCTCTTTTGAAAGATCAACATTAAGAGCACGGGTTCGTGTTGAAGAAGATGCACTGGAAGAATAGATTATCTGGTCCTTCGGAAGAAAAAGCGATGTCACCTGGTTCACATTGTCGATCGGATCATCGGATACAAAGATAAAGAGATCTTGGATAAAGAAACGATGATATAGCTTTGCTTATGGTATGAGCTATCAGAGACGAAAAAGATGTGCAGATATGGAGTTGAAAAAGATGTGCAGCATGATGGACAGATGATAGACCGCCGTAGTGCCTTGAGAAACTCCGTCTTTTCAAGGATGCTTGAATATGCATAGATATGATCACGGTGTACTCGAAATCACAGGAGATAACCTTATCCTCCAGATGGTGACGGTTGATAGCATTTCCATATTCCAAACGACACTTATCATGAGTGGAATATAGCTATGCCGAGAGCCAAATTACAATCACCAGCATCGGATCGACACACGTAATGTAATTAGCCCAAGAGAAAAGGAGATGAAAAGAAACTCCAGGATTAAGCGCCGGTGACAAAAGAATGAGTTAGCATGGACATGCTGATAAAAGGGAGATAGATAATGTTTCACACACAACTGAAAAGGAGTGTGGAAACACAGATGTATCAAAGAAAAAATTTCCGCATTTTTCGGCATTAAAATACCAATAGATCATAAAATCGGATAACAAAACAAGATTAGCGACTCTACCTCTCTACCTGATAAGTGATTTTGCACGGAAGGTGGAGTTGCTGGAAGGAAGAACCCTTAAGAAGATGGCACGGTTAACAAGGTCGGATAAATGTGGCATACAACGAATCAGATAGATCTCCTCGGTTTGCAAAAGCCTGTCAGTATGGAATGTACCAACAGTTGATAACCAAAGGCAGATTGTGATAACAAACTGGATGCAACAGATGAACAAGGATTTACACACACACACACACTTTCTATGGTACTACAAACCGAACACGTGAATCCTAGTTTGAATTTTAAGAAGAGGATTGAAAACGTTGCACTTCCTTACCAGAAAAGGGTGGTGGGTGGGTAAGAAGAAAAGTGGAAGCAGTCCTACTCTCGCGTTTTGTTTTTCCCTAGTATACATAACTACCAAAAATATTTGCTAGACAGACAACGACCATTTGGCTGAGACCACGAAGGTCGGGATGGCTCGATACCAATTGTAACTACCTCGGTGAATTACGCTCCTAGTACAATCTGGATGATCGAAATGGTTGAAATAGTGCGGTGGGGCCCAAATGCCACTCCACAGGTAGACCTTTCGGCCGTCCCAACCATTTCAAACATCGGGACAAGAGCAGGCGGCGTGTCGGCGAAGGATCAACAACATACACAAATGATTATTTATGAAATCAACCATACAATAGTACATCAGATCCATTCAATCTAAAAAGAAAGGAAATATATCAACTCCATACGACAAGATCCAAATATCCTAGGTAGATATAATAGTGTAGGATATCTCCTCATACATCAATCAACAGTATCAAGCGAGCGGAAGACAAAATCCGATACAGATAAGAAGCAAATCGGCATAAGATGCCCCATAAATAAGCACATCCGCCCCAGATCTCACGGATCCCGTTCCTGAATCTCTACACCGAATGATCGTTGCCCACATCGTCTGTCTCTTCCGCCGGATCCCTCTTGAGAGTGTACTGTTCATCCGAACCAATAATTTATCGTGTGAGACCCTAGGGGTACTCAGCAAGTCTTTATGCCTCTAAAGGGACACAACACAGGGGTGGCAATTGCGACAAAAGATAAACCCTAGCAATTCTATAGATACTGCTAACCATCCTCCTAACCAGAGATGAGCGGATGTCCATGAATTAATAACAACGATTATAATGCTTATAACGGTAATCTTAACAGATCCATCCTCCTCCTCGCTTACCGACGAGAAGCGGACCAACAACCCCCATCCGTTGGCGGTTTTATTATCCATTCCATGAGTGTTGCGGTATTTACTAGTCGGTACCTAGTCTAGTCAATTTAAAAGCGGTACTTTAGTTATGCTTGTCTATGATCGAAAGCATGCTCCAAGTCGTCCATAACCGGACACGGCTTTGAAAGTTTTACCTGCGAGGGTGCACAAATAGCAACACACACTCGATATGCCTCGGAAAAACCAAAACAAAACCCAGCAGACAGTCCGACAAAGCAATTAGGATTCAGAAATATTTGAGGCCACCCATTAAGCTACCATAACGGAGCTAGCTGACTCGACGGACTCAAGGTTTGTGCCAATGGTGTGAGCATTGGGAACCCGAAAATGTGGTGGGCTTGTCGACACCGTGAAAACACTCCATAATCCTAAGCGATGCGATTGTGCATTACCTCGCACAATTTAAATAAAGCGATAAAGCATGGCATAAATGCAGGATAGTAGATAAAACCTCAAACTAGTTTGTGGCCCCAAGAAATAAGAATGAATCAAGCTCGCTCGGGGGTCCATAAGGCCTCCCGGATGTGGATAGCGCGAATATTCTTGGAACAGGAATCAAGTACTCGGGGTCTTACGGGACACAAGTGAGCATGAAAAACCAAATAACAGATATTGCTCACCGGTGCCACTTTCATTAGTTATCCCATTACTACTCAGGTTAAGTTATTTAGGTACCTCGTTCTCCATCAGACACTCACATACCCTACACATGCTGTTCTACGACTCGCATGGCTCAAACAACTCCTGTAGTAATGGCTCATGGGATGGAGGAACAAGCTTCGGTGGGGTTTAAAAGTAAAGGCTATGCAATACTTGGGATTCAGTTTAACGCAATCGCGACTCGATGATGCAAGAATAAGACAGAGGCAATAGGTACTATATGTATGCAAGCATGTGGTAGTGCTTGCCTGGCAGCTCAGTTGAAGCAAGGAATGGATCTGGGTAGTGTTCCTGGTCCTCTTGATATATCCCACCTTTCGTCTATTCGAAGAAGAACCAAACAAACAAGGGCCAACATAAATAAAGTGCACAAGCATATGAATAAATGCGACAAACAAACAATCATGCCATGATGAATGATGCACAATTTGCATGGCAATAAGGTAGCATGGCATGGGTGAGGTGTGAAGTACAAGATTAAATCATTTTATTAAGTTTTGGCCCCATTTTATTCACAATTAAGTTGCTGTTCACTTTATATTTATATGATGCATGCTTCAAATCAAACCAAGGAATGCATAAACAGAAAGGTCTCGTCGAGCTAATCATTTTAGACATATCATTTGTTAAATTTGGATTTATAAATCAAAAGTTATTAATTATTTAAGAAAAAGGGGCATTTATTGTAATTTAAATAAACTTGGAAATTTAAGTGTTCAAAATATATTTTGGATTGCATATTTGAATTCCTCACATTTTTCTGATTTGAAAACATATCTTATTTGGATTAATATTTGAAAAGTTATTTGAAAACAGAATTATATTTGAATTTGAAATAATTTGAAAAAGGATTTGAAATTTAAAACAGAAAACAGACTATTTTTCTCACACAGGCGTAACTAGCCGCAGACAGTGACATGTGGGCCTCCTGCTGACTGGGCGACAACGTGGCAGAAAAGGTTTTCCTCACATGGCAATGCCAGCCCGTGTGTGACAGATGGGACCGGGCTCATGAGCCCACTTGAGAGAATGGTGGGCTGCCACGTCTTGTGAGTGCGGAGTTGAGGTGCTTAACTAGGGGCTAGCTGCAAAACTTCCGTGGGAGCAGACAGGTGGGACCGATTGAGCCGGGTTCCGGACGCAAAAGCGGGGTGTAAGCGAAAAACGACCGTGGCATCTTGTGCTCCTTCCTCGCGTCACGAGACCGATCGGTGCTCGCGACGCCTGTGACGCTGGATCGAACCAGGACCTGCGCGTAGCTTGGAGTGTGAACGGTCGCGCGGTGGGTTGGGCTAGGTGGCGAGAGAGGTGGTCTGGGGCCAAGCTAAGGTTCTGCAGCTGCGGGGAAGCAGACGCACATGACGCCAGCGCAGAGGTGCTCGACGGGCGCCGCGTCGCGGCCAGGACACTGACAGTGAAAGCGAGGTGTCCAGGAGGGAGGTGGTCTCACCGCGAGTGTGTCGGGCGTTGGATCGGGTCGGAGCGAGCGATCGGTGGCGACGCAGAGACGGCGATCTAGGGTTTCGCGGCGGCGTCGGTGTTCTTGGCTCGGTGCTCCTCCTCTGCAGCGCGTCTGAGGCGATCTGATGGGCGACCGTGAGCTTCCCGACACCAGGGCGCCACGCCACCGGCTGGTAGAGGAGATCGGTGGAGGCGAAGGTTGGCGGCGAGGTGTAGGCAATGGAGAGGAGAGGGGAGAGGCGAGGCGCCTTGGGTAGATCTGGGGAAGCGGGGAGGAAAGAGAGGGGTGGATAAGGCGGAGAGGCGAGGATGCCGTGGGGAGGTGGTAGGCGATAAGGTGGCTCGGCCACCTTTGTCCTCCTCCTCACGTGCTTTCATTGGGAGGCCAGGCGAGGCGGGCGGTGGGAGCCGCCAGTGGGGTAGGCGGGCAGGGGTGGTTGGCTGGGGCCCCTAGGGCAGAGAGAGAGCACGAGAGGGAGAGGTGAGGGTAGCCTCGGGTAGGGTAGATCTAGGCTCGGGTTTGAGCTAGGTGGGGAGCTAGGGTTGGGGTGGTTCGGGCTGGGTGTGGGACCAGGTGGGGCCTGCATGGCAGGTAGAAGGGAGGGCCGAAAGAGAGGGGGAGATGGTAGCTTAGGGTTTAGGTCATGGTGGGGTTTAGGAGAGAGGGGTTATGGTGATGATGATGGAGTAGGTTAGATGACTAGGGTTAGGGTTTAGGGTTATAGTTAGATGAGGGCAAGGTAGATTAGGGTTTACTATGGACAAGGTCAAGCCAAGATCAACCAAGATCAAACCAAAACAAAACAAGAAAAGAGGGGGAGGTGGTTTAAGCATGATCAAATAAGATCAAGCCAAAAGGAAAGATAGAGGTAGAGATGATCCACTCCAAGAACAAATAAAATCCAAATGACAAGCAAAAGGTGGTGCTTGCATGGCCCATGCAAATTATTTAATGCCATGATAATTCTTGTGAAAACAATATTCTTTCATGGCATTATTATTATGACAAAAGTTGGAGTAAGGCCCAAGCAAAGGAATTTAGAAAGAATTCCAAGTGGAGTATATGGAGATGATCACATTGGATTATATTTGGGACTTGCTAGTGTGTATATGCCACTAGGTATTTAATAAGCCCACAAAATATCCCAACATGATGATAACCCCCAAAACACACATATTGAAGCTAGGAAAAAGTTCCACCCACAAGGCATGCAAAGGTGGCCATGTGGCTCTCATGTATCAATAATGTGAAAACAACATGACACTAAGATGAGAGCATGTGGTAAAAGAATTGGATCCATCCCAACCCACATGAGCTAGAGATAAACTCAAATAAAGCCAAGCTCATATTTAGTTGGATGGTGGAATTATAAGGTGGTGACAGAGAAAAGGTGGTGGAGTTAATAAGAGATATTCCCCCAACTCAACTTGGGCATTACACAATATATCAAGAACCAAATACAATATCAAGAGGCAAATACAATTAATAATGCATATGAGATAAGAACCAAATGGAAAAGGGTTTGATATGATGCTCAAATGCAAGGAGGCATGATGACATGAGCATGATACAATGATGATGCAACAATTATATATAGGAAGGTAGCATCTATATAGACTAGGCTAGTAGCATTGCAATTGTTAGACAATTGGGATGCTACACCGGGGGGCTAGCATGTGCTATAAGGTCCCAACCTTTGTTTTCCATGTAGATATGACCTAAACAAAGCTAAACCAACAAAAAAGCGCGTTGTCTGAACCTCGTACAAAGAAAGCTACAGGGGTAGACCTGCGCCCACCGACTAGGGTTTTATTTGGAAAAGGACCGTCGGAGCTCCGGAATCCCACTGGAACTTGCACGTGGACCTAGTATATGTGTCCAAGTGTGGTGGAAGGTAAATGGATGCAATGTCTAGATCCCCGGTCTGACCTTCTTCACATGCGTGCGATAACACTTAGTAGATTCCTTGACGTGTAGGGGTAACAGTCCCGCTGCGGGTATACCGGGGTGCTACCATGTGCTATAAGGTCCCAACCTTTTTTTCCGTGTAGATATGACCTAAACAAAGCTAAACCAACAAAAAAGCGCGTTGTTTGAACCTCGTACTAAGAAAGCTACAGGGGTAGACCCGCGTGCGATAACACTTAGTAGATTCCTGGACGTGTAGGGGTATGATCCAGCTGCGGGTATACCGGGGGCTAGCATGTGCTATAAGGTCCCAACCTTTGTTTTCCATGTAGATATGACCTAAACAAAGCTAAACCAACAAAAAGCGCGTTGTTTGAACCTCGTACTAAGAAAGCTACAGGGGTAGACCCGCGTGCGATAACACTTAGTAGATTCACGGGCGTGTAGGGGGTAATAGTCCCGGCTGGGTATACCGGGGCTAGCATGTGCTATAAGGTGCCAACCTTTGTTTTCCATGTAGATATGACCTAAACAAATATAAATTAACAAAAAGCGGGTTCTCACGAACCTCGTACTAAGAAAGCTATAGGATAGACCGTGCGATACCACTTAGTGGATTCTCGGGCGTGTAGGGTACTTGATCCCACTGCGGGTATACCGGGGGATAGCATGTGCTATAAGGTCCCAACCTTTGTTTTCCATGTAGATATGACCTAAACAAAGCTAAACCAACAAAAAAGCGCGTTGTATGAACCTCGTACTAGGAAAGCTACGAGTAGACACGGGCCCCACCGACTAGGGTTTCACCGAAAACGAGCAACTCAGGAGTCTCTAATCCCACTGGAACTTGCACGTGGACCTCGTATATGTGTCCAAGTGTGGTGGAAGGTCCATGGATGCAATGTCTAGATCCCAGTCGACCTTCTTCACATGCGTGCGATAACACTTAGTAGATTACTTGGCGTGTAGGGTATGATCCCATGCTTGGTATCGGGGGATAGCATGTGCTATAAGGTCCCAACCTTTTTTTCCATGTATATATGACCTAAACAAAGCTAAAACAACAAAAAAGCGCGTTATGCAGACCTCGTACAAAAGCTACGAGGGGTAGACCATGGGCCCCCACGACTAGGGTTTCGCTGGAAAAGGACCGCCGGAGCTCCGTAATCTCACTAGAACTTGCACGTGGACCTAGTATATGTGTCCAAGTGTTGTGGAAGGTCCGTGGATGCAATTTCTAGATCCCCGGCCTGACCTTCTTCACATGCGTGCGATAACACTTAGTAGATTCCTTGACGTGTAGGGGTACTTGAGTCCGGCTGCAGGTGTCTAGGGCTAGCATGTGCTATAAGGTACCAACCTTTGTTCTACATGTAGATATGACCTAAACAAAGCTAATCTAACAAAAAAGCGTGTTGTCTGAACCTCGTACTAAGAAAGCTATAGGGGTAGACCAGCGTGCGATAACACTTAGTTGATTCCTGGATGTGTAGGGGTAACAGTCCCGCTGCGGGTATATCGGGGGGCTAGCATGTGCTATAAGGTCCCAACCTTTGTTTTCCCTGTAGATATGACCTAAACAAAGCTAAACCAACAAAAAAGAGCGTTGTCTAAACCTTGTACAAAGAAAGCTACAGGGGTAGACCCGCGTGCGATAACACTTACTAGATTCCTGGACGTGTAGGGGTAACAGTCCCGTTGTGGGTATACCGGGGGGCTAGCATGTGCTATAAGGTCCCGACATTTGTTTTCCATGTAGATATGACCTAAACAAAGCTAAACCAACAAAAAAACCGCGTTGTCTGAACCTCGTACTAAGAAAGTTATAGGGGTAGACCCGCGTGCGATAACACTTAGTAGATTCCTTGGCGTGGGGGTACCATTCTGCGGTATCTCGGGAGCTAGCATGTGCTATAAGGTCCCAACCTTTGTTTTCCATGTATATGACCTAAACAAATCTAAACCAACAAAAAAGCGCGTTGTCTGAACCTCGTACTAAGAAAGCTATAGGGGTAGACCCGTGTGCGATAACACTTAGTAGATTCCTGGACATGTAGGGGTAATAGTCCCGCTGCGGGTATACCGGGGGGCTAGCATGTGCTATAAGGTCCCAACCTTTGTTTTCCATGTAGATATGACCTAAACAAAGCTAAACCAACAAAAAAGCGCGTTGTCTGAACCTAGTACTAAGAAAGCTACAGGGTTAAACCCACGGGCCCCACCGACTACGGTTTATTTGAAAAGGACATGGAGCTCGAATCCCACTGGAACTTGCACATTTACCTAGTATATGTGTCCAAGTGTGGTGGAAGGTCCATAGATGCAATGTCTAGATCCCCGGTCTGACCTTCTTCACATGTGTGCGATAACACTTAGTAGATTCCTTGACGTGTAGGGGTAACAGTCCCGCTGCGGGTATACCGGGGGGCTAGCATGTGTTATAAGGTCCCAACCATTGTTTTCCATGTAGATATGACCTAAACAAAGCTAAACCAACAAAAAAGCGCGTTGTCTGAACCTCGTACAAAGAAAGCTACAAGGGTAGACCCTTGCCCCACCGCTAGGGTTTCACTGGAAAAGGACCGGAGCTCCAGAATCCCACTGGAACTTGCACGTGAACCTAGTATATGTGTCCAAGTGTGGTGGAAGGTCCATGGATGCAATGTCTACATCCCCGGTGTGACCTTCTTCACATGCGTGCGATAACACTTAGTAGATTCCTTGACGTGTATGGGTAACAGTCCCGTTGCGGGTATACCGGGGAGCTAGCATGTGCTATAAGGTCCCAACCTTTGTTTTCCATGTAGATATGACCTAAACAAAGCTAAACCAACAATAAAGCGCGTTGTCTGAACCTCGTACAAAGAAAGCTACAGGGGTAGACCCGCGCGCCCCACCGACTAGGGTTTATTTGGAAAAGGACACGAACTCGGAATCCTGGAACTTGCGTGGACCTAGTATATGTGTCCAAGTGTGGTGGAAGGTCCATGGATGCAATGTCTAGATCCCAGGTCTGACCTTCTTCACATGCGTGCGATAACACTTAGTAGATTCCTTGACGTGTAGGGGTAACAGTCCCGCTGCGGGTATACCGGGGGCTAGCATGTGCTATAAGGTCCCAACCTTTTTTTCCATGTAGATATGACCTAAACAAAGCTAAACCAACAAAAAAGCGCGTTGTCTGAACCTCGTACTAAGAAAGCGATCAGGGTAGACCGCGTGCGATAACACTTAGTAGATTCTGGGCGTGTAGGGGTAATAGTCCCGCTGCGGGTATACCGGGGGGCTAGCATGTGCTATAAGGTCCCAACCTTTGTTTTCCATGTAGATATGACCTAAACAAAGCTAAACCAACAAAAAAGCGCGTTGTCTGAACCTCGTACTAAGAAAGCTACAGGGGTAGACCCGCGTGCGATAACACTTAGTAGATTCCTGGACGTGTAGGGGTAACAGTCCCGCTATGGGTATACCGGGGGCTAGCATGTGCTATAAGGTCCCAACCTTTGTTTTCCATGTAGATATGACCTAAACAAAGATAAATTAACAAAAAAGCGGGTTGTCTGAACCTCGTACTAAGAAAGCTATAGGGATAGACCCGTGCGATA
This sequence comes from Avena insularis, assembly GCA_023614405.1. NCBI lineage: Eukaryota > Viridiplantae > Streptophyta > Magnoliopsida > Poales > Poaceae > Avena > Avena insularis. Next base: position 384,233,941 of record CM042684.1, read on the forward strand.
CCACTTAGTGGATTCCTGGACGTGTAGGGGTAACAGTCCCGCTGCGGGTATACCGGGGGGATAGCATGTGCTATAAGGTCCCAACCTTTGTTTTCCATGTAGATATGACCTAAACAAAGCTAAACCAACAAAAAAGCGCGTTGTCCGAACCTCGTACAAAGAAAGCTACAGGGGTAGACCTATGGGCCCCACAGACTAGGGTTTCACTGGAAAAGGACCGCCGGAGCGCCGGAATCCCACTGGAACTTGCACGTGAACCTAGTATATGTGTCCAAGTGTGGTGGAAGGTCCATGGATGCAATGTCTACATCCCCGGTGTGACCTTCTTCACATGCGTGCGATAACACTTAGTTGATTCCTTGACGTGTATGGGTAACAGTCCCGCTGCGGGTATACCGGGGTGCTAGCATGTGCTATAAGGTCCCAACCTTTGTTTTCCATGTAGATATGACCTAAACAAAGCTAAACCAACAAAAAAGCGCGTTGTCTGAACCTCGTACAAAGAAAGCTACAGGGGTAGACCCGCAGGCCCCACCGACTAGGGTTTCGCTGGAAAAGGACCGCCGGAGCTCCGGAATCCCACTGGAACTTGCACGTGGACCTAGTATATGTGTCCAAGTGTGGTGGAAGGTACATGGATGCAATGTCTAGATCCCCGGTCTGACCTTCTTCACATGCGTGCGATAACACTTAGTAGATTCCTTGACGTGTAGGGGTAATAGTCCACTGCGGGTATCCGGGTGCTAGCATGTGCTATAAGGTCCCAACCTTTTTTCCATGTAGATATGACCTAAACAAAGATAAACCAACAAAAAAAGCGCGTTGTCTGAACCTCGTACTAAGAAAGCTACAGGGGTAGACCCGCGTGCGATAACACTTAGTAGATTCCTGGACGTGTAGGGGTAATAGTTCCGCTGCGGGTATACCGGGGGGCTAGCATGTGCTATAAGGTCCCAACCTTTGTTTTCCATGTAGATATGACCTAAACAAAGCTAAACCAACAAAAAAGCGCGTTGTCTGAACCTCGTACTAAGAAAGCTACAGGGGTAGACCCGCGTGCGATAACACTTAGTAGATTCCTGGACGTGTAGGGGTAATAGTCCCGCCGAGGGTATACCGGGGGCTAGCATGTGCTATAAGGTCCCAACCTTTGTTTTCCATGTAGATATGACCTAAACAAAGATAAATTAACAAAAAAGCGGGTTGTCTGATCCTCGTACTAAGAAAGCTATAGGGATAGACCCGTGCGATACCACTTAGTGGATTCCTGGACGTGTAGGGGTAACAGTCCCGCTGCGGGTATACCGGGGGGATAGCATGTGCTATAAGGTCCCAACCTTTGTTTTCCATGTAGATATGACCTAAACAAAGCTAAACCAACAAAAAAGCGTGTTGTCTGAACCTCGTACTAAGAAAGCTACAAGGGTAGACCCTCCCACCGACCAGGGTTTCGGACAGAAAAGGAATCACTGAGCCCTGGAACTTGCACGTGGACCTAGTATATGTGTCCAAGTGTGGTGGAAGGTCCATGGATGCAATGTCAAGATCCCCGGTCTGACCTTCTTCACATGCGTGCGATAACACTTAGTAGATTACTTGACGTGTAGGGGTAACAGTCCCGTTGCGGGTATACCGGGGGGCTAGCATGTGCTATAAGGTCCCAACCTTTTTTTCCATGTATATATGATCTAAACAAAGCTAAACCAACAAAAAAGCGCGTTGTTTGAACCTCGTACTAAGAAAGCTACAGGGGTAGACCCGCGTGCGATAACACTTAGTAGATTCCTGGACGTGTAGGGGACAACTTCCGGTTCCGGGTATACCGGGGGGCTAGCATGTGCTATAAGGTCCCAACCTTTGTTTTCCATGTAGATATGACCTAAACAAAGCTAAACCAACAAAAAAGCGCGTTGTCTGAACCTCGTACTAAGAAAGCTACAGGGGTAGACCCGCGTGCGATAACACTTAGTCGATTCCTGGACGTGTAGGGGTAATAGTCCCGCTGCGGGTATACCGGGGGGCTAGCATGTGCTATAAGGTCCCAACCTTTGTTTTACATGTAGATATGACCTAAACAAAGATAAATTAACAAAAAAGCGGGTTGTCTGAACCTCGTACTAAGAAAGCTATAGGGATAGACCCGTGCGATACCACTTAGTGGATTCCTGGACGTGTAGGGGTAACAGTCCCGCTGCGGGTATACCGGGGGGATAGCATGTGCTATAAGGTCCCAACCTTTGTTTTCCATGTAGATATGACCTAAACAAAGCTAAACCAACAAAAAAGCGTGTTGTCTGAACCTCGTACTAAGAAAGCTACAGGGGTAGACACGCGGGCCCCACCGACTAGGGTTTCACTGAAAAACGACCGCCGGAGCTCCGGAATCCCACTGGAACTTGCACGTGGACCTAGTATATGTGTCCAAGTGTGGTGGAAGGTCCATGGATGCAATGTCTAGATCCCCGGTCTGACCTTCTTCACATGCGTGCGATAACACTTAGTAGATTACTTGACGTGTAGGGGTAACAGTCCCGCTGCGGGTATACCGGGGGGCTAGCATGTGCTATAAGGTCCCAACCTTTTTTTCCATGTATATATGACCTAAACAAAGCTAAACCAACAAAAAAGCGCGTTGTCTGAACCTCGTACAAAGAAAGCTACAGGGGTAGACCCGCGGGCCCCACCGACTAGGGTTTCGCTGGAAAAGGACCGCCGGAGCTCCGTAATCTCACTGGAACTTGCACGTGGACCTAGTATATGTGTCCAAGTGTTGTGGAAGGTCCATGGATGCAATTTCTAGATCCCCGGCCTGACCTTCTTCACATGCGTGCGATAACACTTAGTAGATTCCTTGACGTGTAGGGGTAACAGTCCCGCTGCGGGTGTACCGGGGGCTAGCATGTGCTATAAGGTCCCAACCTTTGTTCTACATGTAGATATGACCTAAACAAAGCTAATCTAACAAAAAAGCGTGTTGTCTGAACCTCGTACTAAGAAAGCTATAGGGGTAGACCCGCGTGCGATAACACTTAGTAGATTCCTGGACGTGTAGGGGTAACAGTCCCGCTGCGGGTATACCGGGGGGCTAGCATGTGCTATAAGGTCCCAACCTTTGTTTTCCCTGTAGATATGACCTAAACAAAGCTAAACCAACAAAAAAGCGCGTTGTCTGAACCTTGTACAAAGAAAGCTACAGGGGTAGACCCGCGTGCGATAACACTTACTAGATTCCTGGACGTGTAGGGGTAACAGTCCCGTTGTGGGTATACCGGGGGGCTAGCATGTGCTATAAGGTCCCGACCTTTGTTTTCCATGTAGATATGACCTAAACAAAGCTAAACCAACAAAAAAACCGCGTTGTCTGAACCTCGTACTAAGAAAGTTATAGGGGTAGACCCGCGTGCGATAACACTTAGTAGATTCCTTGACGTGTAGGGGTAACAGTCCCGTTGCGGGTATACCGGGGGCTAGCATGTGCTATAAGGTCCCAACCTTTGTTTTCCATGTATATATGACCTAAAGAAATCTAAACCAGAAAAGCGCGTTGTCTGAACCTCATACTAAGAAAGCTATAGGGGTAGACCCGCGTGCGATAACACTTAGTAGATTCCTGGACGTGTAGGGGTAATAGTCCCGCTGCGGGTATACCGGGGGGCTAGCATGTGCTATAAGGTCCCAACCTTTGTTTTCCATGTAGATATGACCTAAACAAAGCTAAACCAACAAAAAAGCGCGTTGTCTGAACCTAGTACTAAGAAAGCTACAGGGTTAAACCCACGGGCCCCACCGACTACGGTTTCGCTGGAAAAGGACCGCCGGAGCTCCGGAATCCCACTGGAACTTGCACATTTACCTAGTATATGTGTCCAAGTGTGGTGGAAGGTCCATAGATGCAATGTCTAGATCCCCGGTCTGACCTTCTTCACATGTGTGCGATAACACTTAGTAGATTCCTTGACGTGTAGGTATGATCCGGTTGGGTATACCGGGGGGCTAGCATGTGCTATAAGGTCCCAACCTTTGTTTTCCATGTAGATATGACCTAAACAAAGCTAAACCAACAAAAAAGCACGTTGTCTGAACCTCGTAAAAAGAAAGCTACAGGGGTAGACCCGCGGGCCCCACCGACTAGGGTTTCACTGGAAAAGGACCGCCGGAGCTCCAGAATCCCACTGGAACTTGCACGTGAACCTAGTATATGTGTCCAAGTGTGGTGGAAGGTCCATGGATACAATGTCTACATCCCCGGTGTGACCTTCTTCACATGCGTGCGATAACACTTAGTAGATTCCTTGACGTGTATGGGTAACAGTCCCGCTGCGGGTATACCGGGGGGCTAGCATGTGCTATAAGGTCCCAAACTTTGTTTTCCATGTAGATATGACCTAAACAAAGCTAAACCAACAATAAAGCGCGTTGTCTGAACCTCGTACAAAGAAAGCTACAGGGGTAGACCCGCGGGCCCCACCGACTAGGGTTTCGCTGAAAAAGGACCGTCGGAGCACCGAATCCCACTGGAACTTGCACGTGGACCTAGTATATGTGTCCAAGTGTGGTGGAAGGTACATGGATGCAATGTCTAGATCCCCGGTCTGACCTTCTTCACATGCGTGCGATAACACTTAGTAGATTCCTTGACGTGTAGGGGTAACAGTCCCGCTGCGGGTATACCGGGGTGCTAGCATGTGCTATAAGGTCCCAACCTTTTTTTTCCGTGTAGATATGACCTAAACAAAGCTAAACCAACAAAAAAGCGCGTTGTCTGAACCTCGTACTAAGAAAGCTACAGGGGTAGACCCGCGTGCGATAACACTTAGTAGATTCCTGGACGTGTAGGGGTAATGAGTCCGCAAGGGTATACCGGGGGGCTAGCATGTGCTATAAGGTCCCAACCTTTGTTTTCCATGTAGATATGACCTAAACAAAGCTAAACCAACAAAAAAGCGTGTTGTCTGAACCTCATACTAAGAAAGCTACAGGGGTAGACCCGCGTGCGATAACACTTAGTCGATTCCTGGACGTGTAGGGGTAATAGTCCCGTTGCGGGTATACCGGGGGGCTAGCATGTGCTATAAGGTCCCAACCTTTGTTTTCCATGTAGATATGACCTAAACAAAGATAAATTAACAAAAAAGCGGGTTGTCTGAACCTCGTACTAAGAAAGCTATAGGGATAGACCCGTGCGATACCACTTAGTGGATTCCTGGACGTGTAGGGGTAACAGTCCCGCTGCGGGTATACCGGGGGGATAGCATGTGCTATAAGGTCCCAACCTTTGTTTTCCATGTAGATATGACCTAAACAAAGCTAAACCAACAAAAAAGCGTGTTGTCTGAACCTCGTACTAAGAAAGCTACAGGGGTAGACCCGCGGGCCCCACCGACTAGGGTTTCCTTTGGAAAAGGACCCGAGCTCCAGAATCCCACTGGAACTTGCACGTGAACCTAGTATATGTGTCCAAGTGTGGTGGAAGGTCCATGGATACAATGTCTACATCCCCGGTGTGACCTTCTTCACATGCGTGCGATAACACTTAGTAGATTCCTTGACGTGTATGGGTAACAGTCCCGCTGCGGGTATACCGGGGGGCTAGCATGTGCTATAAGGTCCCAACCTTTGTTTTCCATGTAGATATGACCTAAACAAATATAAACCAACAATAAAGCGCGTTGTCTGAACCTCGTACAAAGAAAGCTACAGGGGTAGACCCGCGCGCCCCACCGACTAGGGTTTCGCTGGAAAAGGACCGCCGGAGCTCCGGAATCCCACTGGAACTTGCACGTGGACCTAGTATATGTGTCCAAGTGTGGTGGAAGGTACATGGATGCAATGTCTAGATCCCCGGTCTGACCTTCTTCACATGCGTGCGATAACACTTAGTAGATTCCTTGACGTGTAGGGGTAACAGTCCCGCTGCGGGTATACCGGGGGGGGCTAGCATGTGCTATAAGGTCCCAACCTTTGTTTTCCATGTAGATATGACCTAAACAAAGCTAAACCAACAAAAAAGCGTGTTGTCTGAACCTCGTACTAAGAAAGCTACAGGGGTAGACCCGCGTGCGATAACACTTAGTAGATTCCTGGACGTGTAGGGGTAACAGTCCCGCTGCGGGTATACCGGGGGGCTAGCATGTGCTATAAGGTCCCAACCTTTGTTTTCCATGTAGATATGACCTAAACAAAGCTAAACCAACAAAAAGCGCGTTGTCTGAACCTCATACTAAGAAAGCTACAGGGGTAGACCCGCGTGCGATAACACTTAGTAGATTCCTGGACGTGTAGGGGTAACAGTCCCGCTGCAGGTATACCGGGGGGCTAGCATGTGCTATAAGGTCCCAACCTTTGTTTTCCATGTAGATATGACCTAAACAAAGATAAATTAACAAAAAAGCGGGTTGTCTGAACCTCGTACTAAGAAAGCTATAGGGATAGACCCGTGCGATACCACTTAGTGGATTCCTGGACGTGTAGGGTAACCCGCCATGGGTATACCGAGGGCTAGCATGTGCTATAAGGTCCCAACCTTTGTTTTCCATGTAGATATGACCTAAACAAAGCTAAACCAACAAAAAACCGCGTTGTCTGAACCTCGTACAAAGAAAGCTCTACGGGTAGACCCGCAGGCCCCACCGACTAGGGTTTCACTGGAACGCACGAGACTCTAGATCCCACTGGAACTTGCACGTGGACCTAGTATATGTGTCCAAGTGTGGTGGAAGGTCCATGGATGCAATGTCAAGATCCCCGGTCTGACCTTCTTCACATGCGTGCGATAACACTTAGTAGATTACTTGACGTGTAGGGGTATGATCCAGCTGGTATCTGGGGCTAGCATGTGCTATAAGGTCCCAACCTTTTTTTCCATGTATATATGACCTAAACAAAGCTAAACCAACAAAAAAGCGCGTTGTCTGAACCTCGTACAAAGAAAGCTACAGGGGTAGACCCGCGGGCCCCACCGACTAGGGTTTCGCTGGAAAAGGACTGCCGGAGCTCCGTAATCTCACTAGAACTTGCACGTGGACCTAGTATATGTGTCCAAGTGTTGTGGAAGGTCCGTGGATGCAATTTCTAGATCCCCGGCCTGACCTTCTTCACATGCGTGCGATAACACTTAGTAGATTCCTTGACGTGTAGGGGTAACAGTCCCACTGCGGGTGTACCGGGGGCTAGCATGTGCTATAAGGTCCCAACCTTTGTTCTACATGTAGATATGACCTAAACAAAGCTAATCTAACAAAAAAGCTTGTTGTCTGAACCTCGTACTAAGAAAGCTATAGGGGTAGACCAGCGTGCGATAACACTTAGTTGATTCCTGGACGTGTAGGGGTAATAGTCCCGCTGCGGGTATATCGGGGGGCTAGCATGTGCTATAAGGTCCCAACCTTTGTTTTCCCTATAGATATGACCTAAACAAAGCTAAACCAACAAAAAAGCGCGTTGTCTGAACCTTGTACAAAGAAAGCTACAGGGGTAGACCCGCGTGCGATAACACTTAGTAGATTCCTTTACGTGTAGGGGTAACAGTCCCGTTGTGGGTATACCGGGGGGGCTAGCATGTGCTATAAGGTCCCGACCTTTGTTTTCCATGTAGATATGACCTAAACAAAGCTAAACCAACAAAAAAAACGCGTTGTCTGAACCTCGTACTAAGAAAGCTATAGGGGTAGACCCGCGTGCGATAACACTTAGTAGATTCCTGGACGTGTAGGGGTAGTATGATCCCCGTAGCGGGTATACCGGGGATAGCATGTGCTATAAGGTCCCGACGTTTGTTTTCCATGTAGATATGACCTTAAAAAAGCTAAACCAACAAAAAAGCGCGTTATGCGAACCTCGTACAAAAGCTACGGGGGTAGACCCACGGGCCCCACCGACTAGGGTTTCTTTGGAAAAGGACCACAGACTCAGGAATCCTTGGAACTTGCATGTGGACCTAGTATATGTGTCCAAGTGTGGTGGAAGGTCCATGGATGCAATGTCTAGATCCAGGTCGACCTTCTTCACATGTGTGCGATAACACTTAGTAGATTCCTTGGCGTGTAAGGGTATGATCCACTCTGGGTATTCCGGGGGGCTAGCATATGCTATAAGGTCCCAACCTTTTTTTTCATGTAGATATGACATAAACAAAGCTAAACCAACAAAAAGCACGTTATGCGAACCTCGTACTAAGAAAGCTACAGGTAGACCCACGTGATAACACACTTAGTAGATTCTTGGACGTGTAGGGGTAATAGTCCCGCTGCGGGTACACCGGGGGGCTAGCATGTGCTATAAGGTCCCAACCTTTGTTTTCCATGTAGATATGACCTAAATAGAGCTAAACCAACAAAAAAGCATGTTGTCTGAACCTCGTACAAATAAAGCTACGAGGTAGACCATGGGCTCCACCGACTAGGGTTTATTTGGAAAAGGACCGCCGAACTCAGGAATCCTTGGAACTTGCACGTGGATCTAGTATATGTGTCCAAGTGTGGTGGAAGGTCCATGGATGCAATGACTAGATCCCAGTCGACCTTCTTCACATGCGTGTGATAACACTTAGTAGGTTCCTTGACGTGTAGGGCTAGCAGTCCCATTCTTGGGTATACCGGGGCTAGCATGTGCTATAAGGTCCCAACCTTTGTTTTCCATGTAGATATGACCTAAACAAAGCTAAACCAACAAAAAAGCGCGTTGTCTGAACCTCGTACAAATAAAGCTATAGGGGTAGACCCGCGGGCCCCACCGACTAGGGTTTCGTTGGAAAAGGACCGTCGGAGCTCCTTAATCCCACTGGAACTTGCACGTGGACCTAGTATATGTGTCCAAGTGTGGTGGAAGGTCCATGGATGCAATGTCTAGATCCCCGGTCTGACCTTCTTCACATGCGTGCGATAACACTTAGTACATTCCTTGACGTGGGGTACTTGATCCGCTGCGGGTGTCTGGGGCTAGCATGTGCTATAAGGTCCCAACCTTTGTTTTCCATGTAGATATGACCTAAACAAAGCTAAACTAAAAAAAAGCGTGTTGTAGAACCTCGTACAAACAAAGCTATAGGTGAACCAGCGTGCGATAACACTTAGTAGATTCCTGGACGTGTAGGGGTAATAGTCCCGCTGCGGGTATACCGGGGGGCTAGCATGTGCTATAAGGTCCCAACCTTTGTTTTCCATGTAGATATGACCTAAACAAAGCTAAACAAACAAAAAAGCGTGTTGTCTGAACCTCGTACTAAGAAAGCTATAGGGGTAGACCCGCGTGCGATAACACTTAGTTGATTCCTGGACGTGTAGGGGTAACAGTCCCGCTGCGGGTATACCGGGGCGCTAGCATGTGCTATAAGGTCCCAACCTTTGTTTTCCATGTAGATATGACCTAAACAAATCTAAACCAACAAAAAAGCGCGTTATGCAACCTTGTACAAAGAAAGCTACAGGGGTAGACCGTGCGATAACACTTACTAGATTCACGGGCGTGTAGGGGTACGGTCCCGTTAGGGTATACCGGGGGCTAGCATGTGCTATAAGGTCCCGACCTTTGTTTTCCATGTAGATATGACCTAAACAAAGCTAAACCAACAAAAAAACCGCGTTGTCTGAACCTCGTACTAAGAAAGCTATAGGGGTAGACCCGCGTGCGATAACACTTAGTAGATTCCTGGACGTGTAGGGGTAACAGTCCCGCTGCGGGTATACCGGGGGGATAGCATGTGCTATAAGGTCCCAGCCTTTGTTTTCCATGTAGATATGACCTAAACAAAGCTAAACCAACAAAAAAGCGCGTTGTCTGAACCTCGTACTAAGAAAGCTACAAGGGTAGACCCGCGGGCCCCACCGACTAGGGTTTCGCTGGAAAAGGACCGAACTCGGAATCCCACTGGAACTTGCACGTGGACCTATTATATGTGTCCAAGTGTGGTGGAAGGTCCATGGATGCAATGTCTAGATCCCCGGTCTGACCTTCTTCACATGCGTGCGATAACACTTAGTAGATTCCTTGACGTGTAGGGGTAACAGTCCCGTTGCGGGTATACCGGGGGCTAGCATGTGCTATAAGGTCCCAACCTTTGTTTTCCATGTATATATGACCTAAACAAATCTAAACCAACAAAAAAGCGCGTTGTCTGAACCTCGTACTAAGAAAGCTACAGCGGTAGACCCACGTGCGATAACACTTAGTAGATTCCTGGACGTGTAGGGGTAATAGTCCCGCTGCGGGTATACCGGGGGGCTAGCATGTGCTATAAGGTCCCAACCTTTGTTTTCCATGTAGATATGACCTAAATAGAGCTAAACCAACAAAAAAGCATGTTGTCTGAACCTCGTACTAAGAAAGCTACAGGGTTAGACCCGCGGGCTCCACCGACTAGGGTTTCGCTGGAAAAGGACCGCCGGAGCTCCGGAATCCCACTAGAACTTGCACGTGGACCTAGTATATGTGTCCAAGTGTGGTGGAAGGTCCATGGATGCAATGTCTAGATCCCCGGTCTGACCTTCTTCACATGCGTGCGATAACACTTAGTAGATTCCTTGACGTGTAGGGAGTCCATGGTATACCGGGGGCTAGCATGTGCTATAAGGTCCCAACCTTTGTTTTCCATGTAGATATGACCTAAACAAAGCTAAACCAACAAAAAAGCGCGTTGTCTGAACCTCGTACAAAGAAAGCTACAGGGGTAGACCCGCGGGCCCCACCGACTAGGGTTTCGCTGGAAAAGGACCGCCGGAGCTCCGTAATCCCACTGGAACTTGCACGTGGACCTAGTATATGTGTCCAAGTGTGGTGGAAGGTCCATGGATGCAATGTCTAGATCCCCGGTCTGACCTTCTTCACATGCGTGCGATAACACTTAGTAGATTCCTTGACGTGTAGGGGTAACAGTCCCGCTGCGGGTGTACCGGGGGCTAGCATGTGCTATAAGGTCCCAACCTTTGTTTTCCATGTAGATATGACCTAAACAAAGCTAAACTAACAAAAAAGCGTGTTGTCTGAACCTCGTACTAAGAAAGCTATAGGGGTAGACCCGCGTGCGATAACACTTAGTAGATTCCTGGACGTGTAGGGGTAATAGTCCCGCTGCGGGTATACCGGGGGCTAGCATGTGCTATAAGGTCCCAACCTTTGTTTTCCATGTAGATATGACCTAAACAAAGCTAAACCAACAAAAAGCGCGTTGTCTGAACCTCGTACAAAGAAAGCTACAGGGGTAGACCCGCGTGCGATAACACTTACTAGATTCCTGGACGTGTAGGGGTAATAGTCCCGTTGTGGGTATACCGGGGGCTAGCATGTGCTATAAGGTCCCAACCTTTGTTTTCCATGTAGATATGACCTAAACAAAGCTAAACCAACAAAAAAGCGCGTTGTCTGAACCTCGTACAAAGAAAGCTACAGGGGTAGACCCGCGGGCCCCACCGACTAGGGTTTCGCTGGAAAAGGACCGCCGGAGCTCCGGAATCCCACTGGAACTTGCACGTGGACCTAGTATATGTGTCCAAGTGTGGTGGAAGGTCCATGGATGCAATGTCTAGATCCCCGGTCTGACCTTCTTCACATGTGTGCGATAACACTTAGTAGATTCCTTGACGTGTAGGGGTAACAGTCCCGCTGCGGGTATACCGGGGGGCTAGCATGTGCTATAAGGTCCCAACCTTTTTTTTCATGTAGATATGACCTAAACAAATCTAAACCAACAAAAAAGCGCGTTGTCTGAACCTCGTACTAAGAAAGCTACAGGGGTAGACCCGCGTGCGATAACACTTAGTAGATTCCTGGACGTGTAGGGGTAATAGTCCCGCTGCGGGTATACCGGGGGGCTAGCATGTGCTATAAGGTCCCAACCTTTGTTTTCCATGTAGATATGACCTAAATAGAGCTAAACCAACAAAAAAGCATGTTGTCTGAACCTCGTACTAAGAAAGCTACAGGGTTAGACCCGCGGGCTCCACCGACTAGGGTTTCGCTGGAAAAGGACCGCCGGAGCTCTGGAATCCCACTGGAACTTGCACGTGGACCTAGTATATGTGTCCAAGTGTGGTGGAAGGTCCATGGATGCAATGTCTAGATCCCCGGTCTGACCTTCTTCACATGCGTGTGATAACACTTAGTAGATTCCTTGACGTGTAGGGGTAACAGTCCCGCTGCGGGTATACCGGGGGGCTAGCATGTGCTATAAGGTCCCAACCTTTGTTTTCCATGTAGATATGACCTAAACAAAGCTAAACCAACAAAAAAGCGCGTTGTCTGAACCTCGTACAAAGAAAGCTATAGGGGTAGACCCGCGGGCCCCACCGACTAGGGTTTCGTTGGAAAAGGACCGTCGGAGCTCCTTAATCCCACTGGAACTTGCACGTGGACCTAGTATATGTGTCCAAGTGTGGTGGAAGGTCCATGGATGCAATGTCTAGATCCCCGGTCTGACCTTCTTCACATGCGTGCGATAACACTTAGTACATTCCTTGACGTGTAGGGGTAACAGTCCCGCTGCGGGTGTACAGGGGGCTAGCATGTGCTATAAGGTCCCAACCTTTGTTTTCCATGTAGATATGACCTAAACAAAGCTAAACTAAAAAAAAAGCGTGTTGTCTGAACCTCGTACAAACAAAGCTATAGGGGTAGACCCGCGTGCGATAACACTTAGTAGATTGCTGGACGTGTAGGGGTAATAGTCCCGCTGCGGGTATACCGGGGGGCTAGCATGTGCTATAAGGTCCCAACCTTTGTTTTCCATGTAGATATGACCTAAACAAAGCTAAACAAACAAAAAAGCGTGTTGTCTGAACCTCGTACTAAGAAAGCTATAGGGGTAGACCCGTGTGCGATAACACTTAGTTGATTCCTGGAAGTGTAGGGGTAATAGTCCCGCTGCAGGTATACCGGGGCGCTAGCATGTGCTATAAGGTCCCAACCTTTGTTTTCCCTGTAGATATGACCTAAAAAAAGCTAAACCAACAAAAAAGCGCGTTGTCTGAACCTTGTACAAAGAAAGCTACAGGGGTAGACCCGCGTGCGATAACACTTACTAGATTCCTGGACGTGTAGGGGTAACAGTCCCGTTGTGGGTATACCGGGGGCTAGCATGTGCTATAAGGTCTCGACCTTTGTTTTCCATGTAGATATGACCTAAACAAAGCTAAACCAACAAAAAAACCGCGTTGTCTGAACCTCGTACTAAGAAAGCTATAGGGGTAGACCCGCGTGCGATAACACTTAGTAGATTCCTGGACGTGTAGGGGTACTTGATCCCATTCTTGGGTATACCGGGGGGATAGCATGTGCTATAAGGTCCCAGCCTTTGTTTTCCATGTAGATATGACCTAAACAAAGCTAAACCAACAAAAAAGCGCGTTGTCTGAACCTCGTACTAAAAGCTACAAGGAGTAGACCATGGGCCCCACCGACTAGGGTTTCACCGAAAAGGACCGCCGAACTCGGAATCCCACTGGAACTTGCACGTGGACCTAGTATATGTGTCCAAGTGTGGTGGAAGGTCCATGGATACAATGTCTAGATCCCCGGTCTGACCTTCTTCACATGCATGCGATAACACTTAGTAGATTCCTTGACGTGTGGGGTATGATCGCTGAGGTATACCGGCTGGCACATGTGCTATAAGGTCCCAACCTTTGTTTTCCATGTATATATGACCTAAACAAATCTAAACCAACAAAAAAGAGCGTTGTCGAACCTCGTACTAAGAAAGCTACAGCGGTAGACCTACGTGCGATAACACTTAGTAGATTCCTGGACATGTAGGGGTAATAGTCCCGCTGCGGGTATACCGGGGGGCTAGCATGTGATATAAGGTCCCAACCTTTGTTTTCCGTGTAGATATGACCTAAATAGAGCTAAACCAACAAAAAGCATGTTGTCGAACCTCGTACTAAGAAAGCTACGGGGTTAGACCATGCTCACCGACTAGGGTTTATTTGGAAAAGGACCGCCGAGTCTGTAATCCCACTTGGAACTTGCACGTGGACCTAGTATATGTGTCCAAGTGTGGTGGAAGGTCCATGGATGCAATGTCTAGATCCCGTCGACCTTCTTCACATGCGTGCGATAACACTTAGTACATTCCTTGACGTGTAGGGGTAACAGTCCCGCTGCGGGTGTACCGGGGGCTAGCATGTGCTATAAGGTCCCAACCTTTGTTTTCCATGTAGATATGACCTAAACAAAGCTAAACTAACAAAAAAAGCGTGTTGTCTGAACCTCGTACAAAGAAAGCTATAGGGGTAGACCCGCGTGCGATAACACTTAGTAGATTCCTGGACGTGTAGGGGTAATAGTCCACAAGCCTGTATAACTCGGGGCTAGCATGTGCTATAAGGTCCCAACCTTTGTTTTCCATGTAGATATGACCTAAACAAAGCTAAACCAACAAAAAAGCGCGTTGTCTGAACCTCGTACAAAGAAAGCTACAGGGGTAGACCCGCGTGCGATAACACTTACTAGATTCCTGGACGTGTAGGGGTAACAGTCCCGTTGTGGGTATACCGGGGGCTAGCATGTGCTATAAGGTCCCAACCTTTGTTTTCCATGTAGATATGACCTAAACAAAGCTAAACCAACAAAAAACCGCGTTGTCTGAACCTCGTACTAAGAAAGCTATAGGGGTAGACCCGCGTGCGATAACACTTAGTAGATTCACGGGCGTGTAGGGGTATGATCCTGCCATGGTATACGGGGGATAGCATGTGCTATAAGGTCCCAACCTTTGTTTTCCATGTAGATATGACCTAAACAAAGCTAAACCAACAAAAAAGCGCGTTGTCTGAACCTCGTACTAAGAAAGCTACAGGGGTAGACCCGCGGGCCCCACCGACTAGGGTTTCGCTGGAAAAGGACCGCCGGAACTCCGGAATCCCACTAGAACTTGCACGTGGACCTAGTATATGTGTCCAAGTGTGGTGGAAGGTCCATGGATGCAATGTCTAGATCCCCGGTCTGACCTTCTTCACATGCGTGCGATAACACTTAGTAGATTCCTTGACGTGTAGGGGTATGATCCCGGCCTTGGTATCTGGGGCTAGCATGTGCTATAAGGTCCCAACCTTTTTTTTCATGTAGATATGACCTAAAGAAATCTAAACCAACAAAAAAGCGCGTTGTCTGAACCTCGTACTAAGAAAGCTACAACGGTAGACCCGCGTGCGATAACACTTAGTAGATTCCTGGACGTGTAGGGGTAATAGTCCCGCTGCGGGTATACCGGGGGGCTAGCATGTGCTATAAGGTCCCAACCTTTGTTTTCCATGTAGATATGACCTAAACAGAGATAAACCAACAAAAAAGCATGTTGTCTGAACCTCGTACTGAGAAAGCTACAGGGTTAGACCCGCGGGCTCCACTGACTAGGGTTTCGCTGGAAAAGGACCACCGGAGCTCCGGAATCCCACTGGATCTTGCACGTGGACCTAGTATATGTGTCCAAGTGTGGTGGAAGGTCCATGGATGCAATGTCTAGATCCCCGGTCTGACCTTCTTCACATGTGTGCGATAACACTTAGTAGATTCCTTGACGTGTAGGGGTAACAGTCACGCATGCGGTATCTGGGGCTAGCATGTGCTATAAGGTCCCAACCTTTGTTTTCCATGTAGATATGACCTAAACAAAGCTAAACCAACAAAAAAGCGCATTGTCTGAACCTCGTACTAAGAAAGCTACAGGGGTAGACCCGCGTGCGATAACACTTAGTAGATTCCTAGACGTGTAGGGGTAATAGTCTCGCTGTGGGTATGCCGGGGGGCTAGCATGTGCTATAAGGTCCCAACCTTTGTTTTCCATGTAGATATGACCTAAACAAAGATAAATTAACAAAAAAGCGTGTTGTCTGAACCTCGTACTAAGAAAGCTATAGGGAGAGACCCGCATGCGATACCACTTAGTGGATTCCTGGACGTGTAGGGGTAACAGTCCCGCTGCGGGTATACCGGGGGGATAGCATGTGCTATAAGGTCCCAACCTTTGTTTTCCATGCAGATATGACCTAAACAAAGCTAAACCAACAAAAAAGCGTGTTGTCTGAACCTCGTACTAAGAAAGCTACAGGGGTAGACCCGCGGGCCCCACCGACTAGGGTTTCACTGAAAAAGGACCAGAACTCTAATCCCACTGGAACTTGCACGTGGACCTAGTATATGTGTCCAAGTGTGGTGGAAGGTCCATGGATGCAATTTCTAGATCCCCGGCCTGACCTTCTTCACATGCGTGCGATAACACTTAGTAGATTCCTTGACGTGTAGGGGTAACAGTCCCGCTGCGGGTGTACCGGGAGCTAGCATGTGCTATAAGGTCCCAACCTTTGTTCTACATGTAGATATGACCGAAACAAAGCTAATCTAACAAAAAAGCGTGTTCTTTGAACCTCGTACTAAGAAATCTATAGGGGTAGACCCGCGTGCGATAACACTTAGTAGATTCCTGGACGTGTAGGGGTAATAGTCCCATGGGTATACGGGGCTAGCATGTGCTATAAGGTCCCAACCTTTGTTTTCCCTGTAGATATGACCTAAACAAAGCTAAACCAACAAAAAAGCGTGTTGTCTGAACCTTGTACAAAGAAAGCTACAGGGGTAGACCCGCGTGCGATAACACTTACTAGATTCCTGGACGTGTAGGGGTAACAGTCCCGTTGTGGGTATACCGGGGGGCTAACATGTGCTATAAGGTCCCGACCTTTGTTTTCCATGTAGATATGACCTAAACAAAGCTAAACCAACAAAAAAACCGCGTTGTCTGAACCTCGTACTAAGAAAGCTATAGGGGTAGACCCGCGTGCGATAACACTTAGTAGATTCCTGGACGTGTAGGGGTAACAGTCCCGCTGCGGGTATACCGGGGGGATAGCATGTGCTATAAGGTCCCAGCCTTTGTTTTCCATGTAGATATGACCTAAACAAAGCTAAACCAACAAAAAAGCGCGTTGTCTGAACCTCGTACTAAGAAAGCTACAAGGGTAGACCCGCGGGCCCCACCGACTAGGGTTTCGCTGGAAAAGGACCGCCGGAGCTCCGGAATCCCACTGGAACTTGCACGTGGACCTAGTATATGTGTCCAAGTGTGGTGGAAGGTCCATGGATACAATGTCTAGATCCCCGGTCTGACCTTCTTCACATGCATGCGATAACACTTAGTAGATTCCTTGACGTGTGGGGGTAACAGTCGCGTTGAGGGTATACCGGGGGCTAGCATGTGCTATAAGGTCCCAACCTTTGTTTTCCATGTATATATGACCTAAACAAATCTAAACCAACAAAAAAGCGCGTTGTCTGAACCTCGTACTAAGAAAGCTACAGCGGTAGACCTACGTGCGATAACACTTAGTAGATTCCTGGACATGTAGGGGTAATAGTCCCGCTGCGGGTATACCGGGGGGCTAGCATGTGATATAAGGTCCCAACCTTTGTTTTCCGTGTAGATATGACCTAAATAGAGCTAAACCAACAAAAAAGCATGTTGTCTGAACCTCGTACTAAGAAAGCTACAGGGTTAGACCCGCGGGCTCCACCGACTAGGGTTTCGCTGGAAAAGGACCGCCGGAGCTCCGGAATCCCACTGGAACTTGCACGTGGACCTAGTATATGTGTCCAAGTGTGGTGGAAGGTCCATGGATGCAATGTCTAGATCCCCGGTCTGACCTTCTTCACATGCGTGCGATAACACTTAGTAGATTCCTTGACGTGTAGGGGTAACAGTCCCGTTGCGGGTATACTGGGGGCTAGCATGTGCTATAAGGTCCCAACCTTTGTTTTCCATGTAGATATGACCTAAACAAAGCTAAACCAACAAAAAAGCGCGTTGTGTGAACCTCGTACAAAGAAAGCTATAGGGGTAGACCCACGGGCCCCACCGACTAGGGTTTCGTTGGAAAAGGACCGTCAGAGCTCCGTAATCCCACTGGAACTTGCACGTGGACCTAGTATATGTGTCCAAGTGTGGTGGAAGGTCCATGGATGCAATGTCTAGATCCCCGGTCTGACCTTCTTCACATGCGTGCGATAACACTTAGTACATTCCTTGACGTGTAGGGGTAACAGTCCCGCTGCGGGTGTACCGGGGGCTAGCATGTGCTATAAGGTCCCAACCTTTGTTTTCCATGTAGATATGACCTAAACAAAGCTAAACTAACAAAAAAGCGTGTTGTCTGAACCTCGTACAAAGAAAGCTATAGGGGTAGACCCGCGTGCGATAACACTTAGTAGATTCCTGGACGTGTAGGGGTAATAGTCCCGCTGCGGGTATACCGGGGGGCTAGCATGTGCTATAAGGTCCCAACCTTTGTTTTCCATGTAGATATGACCTAAACAAAGCTAAACCAACAAAAAAGCGCTTTGTCTGAACCTCGTACAAAGAAAGCTACAGGGGTAGACCCGCGTGCGATAACACTTACTAGATTCCTGGACGTGTAGGGGTAATAGTCCCGTTGTGGGTATACCGGGGGCTAGCATGTTCTATAAGGTCCCAACCTTTGTTTTCCATGTAGATATGACCTAAACAAAGCTAAACCAACAAAAAACCGCGTTGTCTGAACCTCGTACTAAGAAAGCTATAGGGGTAGACCCGCGTGCGATAACACTTAGTAGATTCCTGGACGTGTAGGGGTAACAGTCCTGCTGCGGGTATACCGGGGGGATAGCATGTGCTATAAGGTCCCAACCTTTGTTTTCCATGTAGATATGACCTAAACCTAGCTAAACCAACAAAAAAGCGCGTTGTCTGAACCTCGTACTAAGAAAGCTACAGGGGTAGACCCGCAGGCCCCACCGACTAGGGTTTCGCTGGAAAAGGACCGCCGGAACTCCGGAATCCCACTAGAACTTGCACGTGGACCTAGTATATGTGTCCAAGTGTGGTGGAAGGTCCATGGATGCAATGTCTAGATCCCCGGTCTGACCTTCTTCACATGCGTGCGATAACACTTAGTAGATTCCTTGACGTGTAGGGGTAACAGTCCCGCTGCTGGTATACCGGGGGGCTAGCATGTGCTATAAGGTCCCAACCTTTTTTTTCATGTAGATATGACCTAAAGAAATCTAAACCAACAAAAAAGCGCGTTGTCTGAACCTCGTACTAAGAAAGCTACAACGGTAGACCCGCGTGCGATAACACTTAGTAGATTCCTGGACGTGTAGGGGTAATAGTCCCGCTGCGGGTATACCGGGGGGCTAGCATGTGCTATAAGGTCCCAACCTTTGTTTTCCATGTAGATATGACCTAAACAGAGATAAACCAACAAAAAAGCATGTTGTCTGAACCTCGTACTAAGAAAGCTACAGGGTTAGACCCGCGGGCTCCACCGACTAGGGTTTCGCTGGAAAAGGACCACCGGAGCTCCGGAATCCCACTGGAACTTGCACGTGGACCTAGTATATGTGTCCAAGTGTGGTGGAAGGTCCATGGATGCAATGTCTAGATCCCCGGTCTGACCTTCTTCACATGCGTGCGATAACACTTAGTAGATTCCTTGACGTGTAGGGGTAACAATCCTGCTGCGGGTATACCGGGGGGCTAGCATGTGCTATAAGGTCCCAACCTTTGTTTTCCATGTAGATATGACCTAAACAAAGCTAAACCAACAAAAAAGCGCATTGTCTGAACCTCGTACTAAGAAAGCTACAGGGGTAGACCCGCGTGCGATAACACTTAGTAGATTCCTAGACGTGTAGGGGTAATAGTCTCGCTGTGGGTATACCGGGGGGCTAGCATGTGCTATAAGGTCCCAACCTTTGTTTTCCATGTAGATATGACCTAAACAAAGATAAATTAACAAAAAAGCGTGTTGTCTGAACCTCGTACTAAGAAAGCTATAGGGGTAGACCGGCATGCGATAACACTTAGTGGATTCCTGGACGTGTAGGGGTAACAGTCCCGCTGCGGGTATACCGGGGGGATAGCATGTGCTATAAGGTCCCAACCTTTGTTTTCCATGTAGATATGACCTAAACAAAGCTAAACCAACAAAAAAGCGTGTTGTCTGAACCTCGTACTAAGAAAGCTACAAGGTTAGACCCGCGGGCCCCACCGACTAGGGTTTCGCTGGAAAAGGACCGGCCCGAGCTCGAATCCCATCGGAACTTGCGTGGACCTAGTATATGTGTCCAAGTGTGGTGGAAGGTCCATGGATGCAATTTCTAGATCCCGGCGACCTTCTTCACATGCGCATGCGATAACACTTAGTAGATTCCTTGACGTGTAGGGGTAACCTACCCCGGTGTACCGGGAGCTAGCATGTGCTATAAGGTCCCAACCTTTGTTCTACATGTAGATATGACCGAAACAAAGCTAATCTAACAAAAAAGCGTGTTCTTTGAACCTCGTACTAAGAAATCTATAGGGGTAGACCCGCGTGCGATAACACTTAGTAGATTCCTGGACGTGTAGGGGTAATAGTCCCGCTGCGGGTATACCGGGGGGCTAGCATGTGCTATAAGGTCCCAACCTTTGTTTTCCCTGTTGATATGACCTAAACAAAGCTAAACCAACAAAAAAGCGTGTTGTCTGAACCTTGTACAAAGAAAGCTACAGGGGTAGACCCGCGTGCGATAACACTTACTAGATTCCTGGACGTGTAGGGGTAACAGTCCCGTTGTGGTTATACCGGGGGGCTAACATGTGCTATAAGGTCCCGACCTTTGTTTTCCATGTAGATATGACCTAAACAAAGCTAAACCAACAAAAAAGCGCGTTGTCTGAACCTCGTACTAAGAAAGCTATAGGGGTAGACCCGCGTGCGATAACACTTAGTAGATTCCTTGACGTGTAGGGGTAACAGTCCCGCTGCGGGTATACCGGGGGGCTAGCATGTGCTATAAGGTCCCAACCTTTGTTTTCCATGTAGATATGACCTAAAAAAAGCTAAACCAACAAAAAAGCGCATTGTCTGAACCTCGTACTAAGAAAGCTACAGGGGTAGACCCGCGTGCGATAACACTTAGTAGATTCCTGGACGTGTAGGGGTAATAGTCTCGCTGTGGGTATGCCGGGGGGCTAGCATGTGCTATAAGGTCCCAACCTTTGTTTTCCATGTAGATATGACCTAAACAAAGATAAATTAACAAAAAAGCGTGTTGTATGAACCTCGTACTAAGAAAGCTATAGGGATAGACCCGCGTGCGATACCACTTAGTGGATTCCTGGACGTGTAGGGGTAATATCCCCGCTTGGGTATCTGGGGATAGCATGTGCTATAAGGTCCCAACCTTTGTTTTCCATGTAGATATGACCTAAACAAAGCTAAACCAACAAAAAGCGTGTTGTGCGAACCTCGTACTAAAAGCTACAAGGGTAGACCAGGCCCCACCGACTAGGGTTTCCTTTGAAAAGGACCGCCGGACTCGAATCCCACTGGAACTTGCACGTGGACCTATTATATGTGTCCAAGTGTGGTGGAAGGTCCATGGATGCAATTTCTAGATCCCCGGTCTGACCTTCTTCACATGCGTGCGATAACACTTAGTAGATTCCTTGACGTGTAGGGGTAACAGTCCCGCTGCGGGTGTACCGGGGGCTAGCATGTGCTATAAGGTCCCAACCTTTGTTCTACATGTAGATATGACCTAAACAAAGCTAATCTAACAAAAAAGCGTGTTGTCTGAACCTCGTACTAAGAAAGCTATAGGGGTAGACCCGCGTGCGATAACACTTAGTAGATTCCTGGACGTGTAGGGGTAACAGTCCCGCTGCGGGTATACCGGGGGGCTAGCATGTGCTATAAGGTCCCAACCTTTGTTTTCCCTGTAGATATGACCTAACCAAAGCTAAACCAACAAAAAAGCGTGTTGTCTGAACCTTGTACAAAGAAAGCTACAGGGGTAGACCCGCGTGCGATAACACTTACTAGATTCCTGGACGTGTAGTAATGTAAATCCCGCTAGGGTATACCGGGGCTAACATGTGCTATAAGGTCCCGACCTTTGTTTTCCATGTAGATATGACCTAAACAAAGCTAAACCAACAAAAAACCCGCGTTGTCTGAACCTCGTACTAAGAAAGCTATAGGGTGAACCTGCGTGCGATAACACTTAGTAGATTCACGGACGTGTAGGGGTACTTGATCCGGCGAGGGTATACCGGGGGGATAGCATGTGCTATAAGGTCCCAACCTTTGTTTTCCATGTAGATATGACCTAAACAAAGCTAAACCAACAAAAAAGCGCGTTGTCTGAACCTCGTACTAAGAAAGCTACAGGGTTGACCCGCGGGCCCCACCGACTAGGATTTCGCAAGAAAAGGACCGCCGGAGCTCCGGAATCCCACTGGAACTTGCACGTGGACCTAGTATATGTGTCCAAGTGTGGTGGAAGGTCCATGGATGCAATGTCTAGATCCCCGGTCTGACCTTCTTCACATGCGTGCGATAACACTTAGTAGATTCCTTGACGTGTAGGGGTAACAGTCCCGTTGCGGGTATACCGGGGGCTAGCATGTGCTATAAGGTCCCAACCTTTGTTTTCCATGTATATATGACCTAAAGAAATCTAAACCAACAGAAAAGCGCATTGTCTGAACCTCGTACTAAGAAAGCTATAGGGGTAGACCCGCGTGCGATAACACTTAGTAGATTCCTGGACGTGTAGGGGTTATAGTCCCGCATGGGTATCTGGGGCTAGCATGTGCTATAAGGTCCCAACCTTTGTTTTCCATGTAGATATGACCTAAACAGAGCTAAACCAACAAAAAAGCATGTTGTCTGAACCTCGTACTAAGAAAGCTACAGGGTTAGACCCGCGGGCTCCACCGACTAGGGTTTCGCTGGAAAAGGACCGCCGGAGCTCCGGAATCCCACTGGAACTTGCACGTGGACCTAGTATATGTGTCCAAGTGTGGTGGAAGGTCCATGCATGCAATCTCTAGATCCCCGGTCTGACCTTCTTCACATGCGTGCGATAACACTTAGTAGATTCCTTGACGTGTAGGGGTAACAGTCCCGCTGCGGGTATACCGGGTGGCTAGCATGTGCTATAAGGTCCCAACCTTTGTTTTCCATGTAGATATGACCTAAACAAAGCTAAACCAACAAAAAAGCGCGTTGTCTGAACCTCGTACTAAGAAAGCTACAGGGGTAGACCCGCGTGCGATAACACTTAGTCGATTCCTGGACGTGTAGGGGTAATAGTCCCGCTGCGGGTATACCGGGGGGCTAGCATGTGCTATAAGGTCCCAACCTTTGTTTTCCATGTAGATATGACCTAAACAAAGATCAAATAACAAAAAAGCGGGTTGTCTGAACCTCGTACTAAGAAAGCTATAGCGATAGACCCGTGTGCGATACCACTTAGTGGATTCCTGGACGTGTAGGGGTAACAGTCCCGCCGCGGGTATACCGGGGGGATAGCATGTGCTATAAGGTCCCAACCTTTGTTTTCCATGTAGATATGACCTAAACAAAGCTAAACCAACAAAAAAGCGTGTTGTCTGAACCTCGTACTAAGAAAGCTACAGGGGTAGACCCGCGGGCCCCACCGACTAGGGTTTCACTGAAAAAGGACCGCCGGAGCTCCGGAATCCCACTCGAACTTGCACGTGGACCTAGTATATGTGTCCAAGTGTGGTGGAAGGTCCATGGATGCAATGTCTAGATCCCCGGTCTGACCTTCTTCACATGCGTGCGATAACACTTAGTAGATTACTTGACGTGTAGGGGTAACAGTCCCGCTGCGGGTATACCGGGGGGCTAGCATGTGCTATAAGGTCCCAATCTTTTTTTCCATGTATATATGACCTAAACAAAGCTAAACCAACAAAAAAGCGCGTTATCTAAACCTCATACAAAGAAAGCTACAGGGGTAGACCCGCGGGCCCCACCGACTAGGCTTTCGCTGGAAAAGGACCGCCGGAGCTCCGTAATCTCACTGTAACTTGCACGTGGACCTAGTATATGTGTCCAAGTGTTGTGGAAGGTCCATGGATGCAATTTCTAGATCCCCGGCCTGACCTTCTTCACATGCGTGCGATAACACTTAGTAGATTCCTTGACGTGTAGGGGTAACAGTCCCGCTGCGGGTGTACCGGGGTTTAGCATGTGCTATAAGGTCCCAACCTTTGTTCTACATGTAGATATGACCTAAACAAAGCTAATCTAACAAAAAAGCGTGTTGTCTGAACCTCGTACTAAGAAAGCTATAGGGGTAGACCCGTGCGCGATAACACTTAGTTGATTCCTGGACGTGTAGGGGTAATAGTCCCGCTGCGGGTATACCGGGGGGCTAGCATGTGCTATAAGGTCCCAACCTTTGTTTTCCCTGTAGATATGACCTAAAAAAAGCTAAACCAACAAAAAAGCGCGTTGTCTGAACCTTGTACAAAGAAAGCTACAGGGGTAGACCCGCGTGCGATAACACTTACTAGATTCCTGGACGTGTAGGGGTAACAGTCCCGTTGTGGGTATACCGTGGTGCAAGCATGTGCTATAAGGTCCCGACCTTTGTTTTCCATGTAGATATGACCTAAACAAAGCTAAACCAACAAAAAAACCGCGTTGTCTGAACCTCGTACTAAGAAAGCTATAGGGGTAGACCCGCGTGCGATAACACTTAGTAGATTCCTGGACGTGTAGGGTATGATCCCGGCTATTGGTATACCGGGGGGATAGCATGTGCTATAAGGTCCCAGCCTTTGTTTTCCATGTAGATATGACCTAAACAAAGCTAAACCAACAAAAAAGCGCGTTGTCTGAACCTCGTACTAAGAAAGCTACAGGGTTAGACCCGCGGGCCCCACCGACTACGGTTTCGCTGGAAAAGGACCGCCGGAGCTCCGGAATCCCACTGGAACTTGCAGATGGACCTAGTATATGTGTCCAAGTGTGGTGGAAGGTCCACGGATGCAATGTCTAGATCCCCGGTCTGACCTTCTTCACATGTGTGCGATAACACTTAGTAGATTCCTTGACGTGTAGGGGTAACAGTCCCGTTGCGGGTATACCGGGGGGCTAGCATGTGTTATAAGGTCCCAACCTTTGTTTTCCATGTAGATATGACCTAAACAAAGCTAAACCAACAAAAAAGCGCGTTGTCTGAACCTCGTACAAAGAAAGCTACAGGGGTAGACCCGCGGGCCCCACCGACAAGGGTTTCGTTGGAAAAGGACCGCCGGAGCTCCAGAATCCCACTGGAACTTGCACGTGAACCTAGTATATGTGTCCAAGTGTGGGGGAAGGTCCATGGATGCAATGTCTACATCCCCGGTGTGACCTTCTTCTCATGCGTGCGATAACACTTAGTAGATTCCTTGACGTGTATGGGTAACAGTCCCGCTGCGGGTATACCGGGGGGCTAGCATGTGCTATAAGGTCCCAACCTTTGTTTTCCATGTAGATATGACCTAAACAAAGCTAAACCAACAAAAAGCGCGTTATGCGAACCTCGTACAAAGAAAGCTACGGGTGACCATGCCCCACCGACTAGGGTTTATTTGAAAAAACCGCCAGACTCCTAATCCCATGGAACTTGCACGTGGACCTAGTATATGTGTCCAAGTGTGGTGGAAGGTCCATGGATGCAATGTCTAGATCCCCGGTTTGACCTTCTTCACATGCGTGCGATAACACTTAGTAGATTCCTTGACGTGTAGGGGTAACAGTCCCGCTGCGGGTATACCGGGGGGCTAGCATGTGCTATAAGGTCCCAACCTTTTTTTTCCATGTAGATATGACCTAAACAAAGCTAAACCAACAAAAAAGCGCGTTGTCTGAACCTCGTACTAAGAAAGCTGGGGTAGACCTGCTGCGATAACACTTAGTAGATTCACGGGAGATGTAGGGAGTACTGGTCACGTGCGGGTATACCTGGGGATAGCATGTGCTATAAGGTCCCAGCCTTTGTTTTCCATGTAGATATGACCTAAACAAAGCTAAACCAACAAAAAGCGCGTTGTCTGAACCTCGTACTAAGAAAGCTCTGGGGTTAGACCCATGGGCCCCACCGACTACGGTTTATGAAAAGGACCGTGAGTTCTAATCCTTTGGAACTTGCAGATGGACCTAGTATATGTGTCCAAGTGTGGTGGAAGGTCCATGGATGCAATGTCTAGATCCCCGGTCTGACCTTCTTCACATGTGTGGGATAACACTTAGTAGATTCCTTGACGTGTAGGGGTAACAGTCCCGTTGTGGGTATACCAGGGGGATAACATGTGTTATAAGGTCCCAACCTTTGTTTTCCATGTAGATATGACCTAAACAAAGCTAAACCAACAAAAAAGCGCGTTGTCTGAACCTCGTACAAAGAAAGCTACAGGGGTAGACCCGCGGGCCCCACCGACAAGGGTTTCGTTGGAAAAGGACCGCTGGAGCTCCAGAATCCCACTGGAACTTGCACGTGAACCTAGTATATGTGTCCAAGTGTGGGGGAAGGTCCATGGATGCAATGTCTACATCCCCGGTGTGACCTTCTTCTCATGCGTGCGATAACACTTAGTAGATTCCTTGACGTGTATGGGTAATAGTCCCGCTGCGGGTATACCGGGGGGCTAGCATGTGCTATAAGGTCCCAACCTTTGTTTTCCATGTAGATATGACCTAAACAAAGCTAAACCAACAAAAAAGCGCGTTGTCTGAACCTCGTACTAAAGCTACAGGGGGTGAACCCGGGCCCCACCGACTAGGGTTTAGCTAGAAAAGGACCGCTTGAACTCCGAATCCTTGGAACTTGCACGTGGACCTAGTATATGTGTCCAAGTGTGGTGGAAGGTCCATGGATGCAATGTCTAGATCCCTAGTCTGACCTTCTTCACATGCGTGCGATAACACTTAGTAGATTCCTTGACGTGTAGGGGTAATATCCCATCAAGGGTATACCGGGGGGCTAGCATGTGCTATAAGGTCCCAACCTTTTTTTCCCGTGTAGATATGACCTAAACAAAGCTAAACCAACAAAAAAGCGCGTTGTCTGAACCTCGTACTAAGAAAGCTACAGGGGTAGACCCGCGTGCGATAACACTTAGTAGATTCCTGGAGATGTAGGGGTAACAGTCCCGCTGCGGGTATACCGGGGGGATAGCATGTGCTATAAGGTCACAACCTTTGTTTTCCATGTAGATATGACCTAAACAAAGCTAAACCAACAAAAAAGCGCGTTGTCTGAACCTCGTACTAAGAAAGCTACAGGGGTAGACCCGCGGGCCCCACCGACTAGGGTTTCACTTGAAAAGGACCGGAACTCCGAATCACTTGGAACTTGCACGTGGACCTAGTATATGTGTCCAAGTGTGGTGGAAGGTCCATGGATGCAATGTCTAGATCCCCAGTCTGACCTTCTTCACATGCGTGCGATAACACTTAGTAGATTCCTGGACGTGTAGGGGCAATAGTCCCGCTGCGGGTATACCGGGGGGCTAGCATGTGCTATAAGGTCCCAACCTTTGTTTTCCATGTAGATATGACCTAAACAAAGCTAAATTAACAAAAAAGCGTGTTGTCTGAACCTCGTACTAAGAAAGCTATAGGGGTAGACCCGCGTGCGATAACACTTAGTGGATTCCTGGACGTGTAGGGGTAATGTCAATTGCGGGTATACCGGGGCCTAGCATGTGCTATAAGGTCCCAACCTTTGTTTTCCATGTAGATATGACCTAAAGAAAGCTAAACCAACAAAAAAGCGCGTTGTCTGAACCTCGTACTAAGAAAGCTACAGGGGTAGACCCAGGCCCCACCGACCAGGATTTGTTGGAAAAGCACCTTGAAGCTCAGAATCACTGGAACTTGCACGTGGACCTAGTATATGTGTCCAAGTGTGGTGGAAGGTCCATGGATGCAATGTCTAGATCCCCGGTCTGACCTTCTTCACATGCGTGCGATAACACTTAGTAGATTCCTTGACGTGTAGGGGTAACAGTCCCGCTGCGGGTATACCGGGGGGCTAGCATGTGCTATAAGGTCCCAACCTTTTTTTTCCATGTAGATATGACCTAAACAAAGCTAAACCAACAAAAAAGCGCGTTGTCTGAACCTCGTACTAAGAAAGCTACAGGGGTAGACCCGCGTGCGATAACACTTAGTAGATTCCTGGACGTGTAGGGGTAACAGTCCCGCTGCGGGTATACCGGGGGATAGCATGTGCTATAAGGTCCCAACCTTTGTTTTCCATGTAGATATGACCTAAACAAAGCTAAACCAACAAAAAAGCGCGTTGTCTGAACCTCGTACTAAGAAAGCTACAGGGGTAGACCCGCGGGCCCCACCGACTAGGGTTTCGCTGGAAAAGGACCGCCGGAGCTCCGGAATCCCACTGGAACTTGCACGTGGACCTAGTATATGTGTCCAAGTGTGGTGGAAGGTCCATGGATGCAATGTCTAGATCCAGTCGACCTTCTTCACATGCGTATGATAACACTTAGTAGATTCCTTTGACGTGCAAGGGTAGCGTCCATTGGGTATACCGGGGGGCTAGCATGTGCTATAAGGTCCCAACCTTTGTTTTCCATGTAGATATGACCTAAACAAAGCTAAACCAACAAAAAAGCACGTTGTCTGAACCTCGTACTAAGAAAGCTACAGGGGTAGACCCGCGGGCCCCACCGACTAGGGTTTCGCTGGAAAAGGACCGCCGGAGCTCCGTAATCTCACTGGAACTTGCACGTGGACCTAGTATATGTGTCCAAGTATTGTGGAAGGTCCATGGATGCAATTTCTAGATCCCCGGCCTGACCTTCTTCACATGCGTGCGATAACACTTAGTAGATTCCTTGACGTGTAGGGGTAATGATCCAGCTGGGGTGTCTGGAGGCTAGCATGTGCTATAAGGTCCCAACCTTTGTTATACATGTAGATATGACCTAAACAAAGCTAATCTAACAAAAAAGAGTGTTGTCTGAACCTCGTACTAAGAAAGCTATAGGGTGAACCAGCGTGCGATAACATAGTAGATTCACGGGCGTGGGGTAATAGTCCCGCTAGCGGGTATCTGGGGGCTAGCATGTGC